>JAZKJV010005117.1:0-453054 GCA_037367405.1 Ottelia alismoides | reverse complement strand
AGTGGCATTCACGTGCGTCTACGCGCCTACATGCCATATCACTTGCATGGAACTTTGGGAGGATTTGCGTGAGGACGCCCATGCTTTTGGGGACACCCCCTGGATTTTGGGGGGCGATTTCAATGTGACCTTGCTCTCGCATGACCGTCCTCGTGGTCGTGGGGGGCAGGATCCGGGGTCCTTTGATTTTATGGAGTTCATCTAGGAGTTGGCGCTCGAGGGGCTGGTGCCCAATGACATTACTTACACTTGGAGGAATAATTCTTCCAGATCTCGGATCGACAGATTCTTGGCGAATGTTCACTTGATGGAGGTCTTCCCGCTTTGCTCGCTGTTGTCTTGGCCGTGATCTTTCTCTGACCATAGCCCTATTATTTGGGATTCTGGTGAAGCTAACCGCCCTCGTGGCCTTTTTCGCTACGAACGATGTTGGCTCCTGGAGCCGTCCTTCAGGGACCTCGTGAGGAATCATTGGGCACAGACAACATATGTGGGTAGTGCTGCCCGTCGCTTCGAGCATAAACTATCATCTCTCAGGAAACTCTTGGCGTCCTTTAAAAAGGATTCTCGTCAGGCACGCATTGTCGCTCGAAGGGAGGCTGATGACGTCATTTTGCGTTTGGATCGCGTCGAGAACAAGAGGGACCTTCTTCCGGAGGAGTTGGCCGAGCGTGCTTCGGCTACGGAGCTGGTAAGGGTTGAAGACAGGAAGAGGACAATCGAATGGCGCCAACGCTCGCGTTTGCGGTGGCTCACTGAAGGGGATGCGAACACTGCCTTTTTCCACCAGGTTGCCAGTGCTCGAAGACGAGCCAATTCTATTTCATCTCTTACGGTCAATGGCTCTCTCATTCAGGGGGGAGAAGGAGCTGGGCGCGGCTCTGGGAGCTTATTTTAGGGGCGCTTTCGATCGACAACCTTCGCGGTCGTGGCGTTGGTCTGGGCGTGGGGCTTCGTCCCTTGCGCCATCGGATGCGTTGGCGCTTGTCAGGCCCTTCTCTTTGGAGGAGCTCAAGGGGGCAGTCTGGGATCTTAACATGGATGCTGCTCCCGGTCCTGATGGCTTCCCTGTCTCTTTTTATCGGGACTTTTGGGACGTGATCGCTTGTGATGTCTTGGACGTTGCACACGAATTCTGTGCGGGTAACCGTGGCTTTGACAAAATCAACAGGGCTACTATTATATTGATTCCAAAGTCTCCCTCGGCCAATCGTATTGAGGAATTTCGCCCGATATCTATCTCCAACGGCATCTATTTAATCATTGCAAAGGCTCTAGCTAGGAGGCTTGCGCCTCTTCTAGACTCGCTCATTTCGCCTTCACAAGCCGCTTTTGTTCGCGGGCGGCAAATCACCGAATGCTATGCCGTGGCGTCGGAGATTATCGAGGCTTGGCGTAGAAACTCTACAAAGGGGATTCCGTGGAAGATTGACTTTGCCAAGGCTTATGATACACTGGATTGGCGCTTTTTGTGGTCGGTCCTTAAGCGAAGGGGGTTCCCTTCGACCTGGATCTGCTGGGTTCGGCGATGTGTGACCACAGCTACACTTTCTGTTCTTCTCAATGGTTGCCCAGCTGGGGGCTCCTTCCAACCGCGGAGGGGGGTTCGGCAGGGGTGTCCCCTCGCTCCCCTTCTTTTTGTTTTGGCGGTGGATGTATTGCCTCGTATGATTGATGGTGTGGCCGCAGCCGGACTTACGCGCGGATGCTCTTTTGGTCCCTATCAGGTTCCACTAATACAGTTTGCTGATGACACTATCTGCTTCATCGAGGGTGGTCCCTCCAATGTCTCGGGTATGGCTACTACCCTTCAATTATTCAGTGAGCTATGGGGCCTCCTCATCAATGGGAACAAGTCCAAAGTCGTTCCTTTCGCTATGACGCAGGAGGAGGCCGTGGATTGTGGCAGGATGATGGGCTCTTCTCCGGGCGGCCTCCCTTTTGAGTATCTTGGTTTGCCGTTGACGGTGGGACGTGCCCGGATTCGAGACTGGAAGGCGGTGGTCGAGAAGATGGAGGCTCGTTTGGCTGGATGGCGCGCAGCTCTACTATCCAAGGGGGTCGGTTAGTTCTACTAAAATCCGTTCTTTCTTCGATCCCAATATATTTCTTATCCGTGCGTGGTATGCCAAAGGGGATCGGGGTGAGGCTGGAGAAGTGTATGAGGGCCTTTCTTTGGGGAAGGAAGGGCGAAGGGAGAAGGGGGGTACATTTGGTGGGTTGGGCTGAAGTTACGCGGCCGAAGCGGGAGGGAGGTTTAGGTGTGAGGCGGTTGGAGGTGGTGAACGATGCCCTTTTGCTCAAATGGGCTGCTAGGGTATGGGGTCGGGAGGAGAATTTCATGCTGAATTGCCTTAGGGAGGCGGTGGTCGATTTGATTTCCGCTTCTCGGGGGCGGCTCGAGGGCCACACTTCATCTTTGTGGCGTGGTGTGTTATGTGCTTTTAATCGCAACAGATCTTTCTTTAAACCAATGCTCGGCGATGAGAATTCGTTCCGCTTCTGGACGGATGATTGGACCGGGAGGGGTGTGCTACAGAACTTGTACCCTCGTTTGTTCGCGTTGGTGGTCGACAAGGACGCCACCGTGGCCTCCTGCTGGGACGGTGGCTGTTGGTGCCCATTGTTTGCTGCTAATTTATCGGACCAGCGATTGGACGACTTCACCTCCTTGATGGCTTTCCTCACAGACGCTTCTAAGCCCATTGGGGGCCGTGATCACTTGGCTTGGAAGGACGGTCCTTTCTCTTCCAGGAAGGCGTACCACGCTCTTATTACTCCCAGTGTGGGGGACGATGCAACCTTCTTGCGTCACTGCACTTACTTTTGGGGACTCAAGCTCCCGGAGAGGGTTGACATCTTCCTTTGGCTCCTTCGGCGTGGTAGACTTTTAACTAGAGACCGATGTGCAATTATGTTTCCCAATGTCTCGCACAATTGTGGTCTCTGTGACACGGAGAGGGAAACAATCGAGCACCTCTTCTTTCAATGCGGCCGTGTTCGTGCTATCTGGGATGATCTGGGATGGCTCAATTTCTCGACTTTTGATGCGTTTTGCGAGAGCTTGGTGAATTCTGGGGGCCGATCTAGGGTGGATCTGCTGGATCCGATTGCTCGCTTGTGGAGCATCTAGTTGGGAAGAAACGAGGCACTTTTTGCTCGGCAGCGGTTCTACAAGGAAAATATATGTATCTCGGCAACGCGTTTTCTTCTTGATTGGACTTCTGGGTAGCTTGTTTTGTTTGCGGCGGGGGTATCTCTTCTTGGATACCATCTGGCTTTTGTTCTGTTCTTTCCTCTTGTAAGTACTTTCTTCTCTACTTTTTTAATGCATTGGAGCGAACACCTCTGAGTGCTTCCCCCTCTTTTGAGCGTCAAAAAAAACTATAACAAAAAAGGGAAATAGCCATAAAATGGGTTCGCACAAAAAAAATCGTACGAAAAAAGGAAAAATCGAAAAAAATGAGATCAACTTATTGATTTTTGATATTTTATTCTTTCCCATTGTGGAATGTAAAAATGAAAAGTTGTTTACCATCTAACCCTCGAGCTCTCTTATATAGGAGAAAAGCTCAAAGGGTAAATTACATAAACAGGACTGGAGACATAAACAATATAAATAAAGACGACAAAACATAAGAATCTTAACACTCCCCCTCAAGTTGTAGCATATATATTTATCATGCTCAGCTTGAACCAACAATGATGAAATGGACTTCTTGCAAGAGCTTTGGTAGACATGCCTGCAATCTGATCACCTGAAGCAACATAAGACATCGAAATAAGGCTCTTTTGGATCAAATCACGAGTATAGCGACGGTCTACTTTAATATGCTTTGTTCTCTCATAAAATGCTGGATTATTAGCTATGAACAAGACTGCTTGATTATCACATTTGAGATGCATAGGAAGAGGCACCTCAATAGTTAGGTTAGTCAGGAGGATAGACTTCCACAACATTTCTGACTCCCTTGGGCCATGACCCTATATTCTGATTCAACGCTAGATCGAGCAAAAACAGTTTGTTTCTTACTTTTCCCTGGAACCAATGAGCTACCAACAAACACAATGAAGCATGAAGTGGACTTCCTGTCCTTGGGACACCCAACATAATCTGCATCTGCACACCTAGTAACTGTGAGAGACGTATATCTTCTAAAAAGAAGACCTGCACTTGGAGATGATTTTAGATATCGCAAGATCATGCAAACTGCATCCATGTGTGCCTGCCTGGGTTGCTCCATAAACTGGCTCACTCTGCTTATATCGAATGATATATCATGCCTGGTAATAGTAACATATAATAGCTTCCCTACCAGCTCTCTGTGTCGTCTCTTGTTCACCTCCTCAGAGTCATCATCATAGAGCCTATCATTAGGATCCATTGGTGTAGTAGCTGGTCTACATCCTTTCATGCCTGTCTCAGATAGAATATCTGTTACATTCCTTTGTGTCATAACCATACCCTGCTGATTTAGTGCAAACTCCAAGCCAATGAAGTAATGAAGCGTGCCAAGGTCCTTGGTAACAAACTATTGTCCAAGGAAATCCTTAATTTCTTGAATGCCCTGTTCATCGCTGCTAGTGACAACAATGTCATCAACATAAGCCAAAACAACTACTATACCTCTTTAATTTCTCTTAACAAAAAGAGAATGATCTGCAGTGGATCTGACAAACCCCTTCTGTTCAATCAACTCTGAGAGCTTATGAAACCAAGCCCTCGGACTCTGCTTAAGGCCATATATAGCCTTATGAAGATGACACGTCATACTGGACTCTCCCTCAGTAGCAAACCCAGGTGGTTGCTGCATGTAAACTTTCTCTTGCAGAGCTCCATACAAGAAAGCATTCTTGACATCTAATTGGAAAAGTGTCCAATCACGAACCACAAGAACAATAAGAATCTACAGTGTAGAGAAACGTGCAACGGGAGAAAAAGTGTCATGATAATCCACCCATAGGTTTGGATGAACCCACGAGCAACCAATCTGGCCTTGTATATGTTCACTGTACCATCAGCCCAATGTTTCGCAGTAAACACCCACTTGCTGCTAACAACAGATGCACTTGGTGGAGCATGGACAACACTCCACGTACCTCGAGACTGTAAAGCTGCCATTTCCTCCTCCATGGCCTGATGCCATTGACTGCTCTATAGTGCCTCCTGATATCACTGTGGTATCTCCACGGCAGACATTCCCACAACAAACATATGAAAATCCTTGGAAAGATGCCCCAAGGAAACATGAGAACCAATAGGATGCATAGTGCATGTCCGTTTGTACCGTCGTAGAGCAATAAGTACATCTAGATCCTCATTATTCACAGAAGGAGTATCCTCCAAGATAGCCTGCACCTTAAGCTGCATATACAAATCACTAGTGCCATTAGAAGAACTCAAAGTTCTAAACATACCTTAGGCGTGCTGGATGGTGGAGGAGGCACATGAGCATGGGGTCGACGCTGGTAAACCTGAGGATAGAAAGTATGTGGTTGTAGGGGTGGGGGTGGGTGGAGGTGGTGGTGGAGGAGGTGGAGTAGAATATTGTGGCAATGATGGTGTAGTGGAGGTCGGAGGTAGAGGCATATAGACCTCCTCTCCACCCTCTGAAGGAATCAGGGATCGCCATATCGCGATATATCGTCGATATATCGGCGATATATCGGTATCGACAGGTCACCGATATATCGCCGATATGGACGATATCGGATATCGACAGGAGAAAATGCCTTGGTGGATACCGGGTTTCGGCGATATGCGTCGATATCGGTATCGACATTGTATCGAAACGATATCGATACCGATATTTCCTTCCTTGGAAGGAATAAGCTTGTCACCTGTGGGAGAGAAATACATAATGGACTCAAAGAAAATAACATCTGCACTAACGTAGTACCTTCGCCGATCATGATCGAAGCAACGATATCCTTTTTGGGTTTTGGAATACCCAACAAACACACATTTGACAGTTCTTGGAGAGAGCTTGTCAAGACCAGGAGACATCTGATGAACAAAAGCCACTGAACCGAACACACGAGGCATAAGTGAGAAAAGATCTGTTTCGGGAAACACAATCAAGAACGGGATCTTCGCCCCTAAAACCGAAGAGGGAATACGATTTATCAGATAACAAGCAATAAGAACCGTATCCCCTCAATACGAATGAGGAGCACGACTCTGAATCAAAAGGGTTCTGGTAACATCCAAAAGATGACGGTGTAGCTTAGTTACCCTATTCTGTTGAGAAGTATGTACACAAGATGTCTGATGCACAATACCATGGGACTTAGGAATTGGGAAAGATGAGAATTGCAAAATTCTAGTGCATTATAAGATTGTATAAACTTGACTTTTGCATAAAAAATGTTATTTATTTCAATAATAAATGATTGAATAACAAGACTAGCATCAAACTTATTTTTAAGAAGAAAGACCCATAACAATCTTGAAAACTCATCAACAACAACCAGATAAAACCTATGTCCCTGATGACTTCAAAAAAAACCTATGTCCCTGATGATCTGGGACACGACTGGGACCCCAAATGTTAACATGAATTAACTCAAATAGACCATGACTACTCCTATCCTGATGACTCTGAAAAGTAGACTGATGATGCTTCCCAAGCTGAAAGGCTCGCACTGAAAGGTAGAGCGAGGAGAAATCTGTGGAAGAACGTGACACAACTTTTGCATAGGAAGATGACCAAATCGAATATGCCATATGTAGGGAGAAATAGATCCAACATGAAGAGAAGAGACACCGGCATAAGGAGATTGCACCAGTCTGTAGAGCCCCCTTTGCTCATGGTCAGTTCCAATCACCCTTCCCGTGAGAATATCCTGAAACACAAGAGCAGATGAATCAAATATGGCACGACAATGTAAATCCTTACTGATTTGACTAATTGATAGTAAATTCATAGAAAACTCAAGAACGTAGAGAACATTCTGAAGTCGCATTGAGGAAGTCAACTGCACCTCCCCCTGACCGATACTGGGAGAGTGTGTCCCATCTGCTATCACTACAGATCGTCCCGTCTGAGACGGACGGATATCACTCAATTAACTTCTGTCACTACAGAGATGATGAGATGCTCCTGAATCCATTATCCATTCTGACAAATCTGCCATGTAACAACTAGTAAAAACATATGTTGTACCTGACGTGGATGTTGAGATAGCTACCTCCGAAGATTCAGAGGGAGAGCTTGTGGATCCAGAAGTTGGCATAATCTCTCTGATCGCGCCACAAGTTCATCAAACCTTTGATCAAATACATATGAAGGACCCCCTGCCTGCTGAGTCTGCTCTACAACACGAGATGAAGCTGGGAACCCATGCTTGGAATAGCATGTTTCTTCAGAGTGACATGGTCTGTGACAGTAAGTACAAGGCTGCTGAGGGGGCCGACTACCCCCTCCCCTGCCATGGCCACCTCGTCCTCGATATGGAGTAGGCCCCACTACCATGGGATGCTGCCATAGCTGAGGATGTCTGGGACAGTTGGGTACCACCAGGTGATATGGAGAGCCTACTCAGCCTGCGATATGCCTCCTCCATAGGAGGTATGGTGGCATTAGTAAGAATCTGTGCTCTTGCTGCATCATACTCCTGATTAAGTGTCGCTAGAAAAACTCCCGTCATCACTGAATCCCTGTAAGCCTTGAGTTGCTCTGGTGTGGCAATCAAGGGAATGTAACCATATAGCTTCTCAAACATACCTGTAGAGACTTATATATGTTGTGATGTACTGTTTCGTATTTTCTATTTATATATTGTACGTCTCTGTAATTTACCCAAGGGTTTTCTCTCTATATAAGAGACCCGAGGGCTCTATGGAATAACACATCAGAGTTTCGATTACTCTAACATGGTATCAGAGCCAAAATCCTAACCTTAGGGTTTGCTCTCCACCCCCCCTTCTCTCTTCTAGCCGCTGCCGCCAGGCCTTCATCGGAGCCTTTCCTCCGCCGCCAGGCCTTCAGGGCTCCGCCGCAGGGCTCCCAGCCCTCAGCCCACCGCCGCCAGGCCTTCAGCCCTCCGCCGCAGGGCTCCCAGCCCTCCTACGGCGCCGCCAGCCCTTCCCCGGCACCACCTGCTCTCTGTTGGGCCCTCCCAGCCGCCCGTAGGTGCAGCCAGCCCTCCGCCGGGCACCCCCCAACCGCCAACGGTGCCCAGCCCAGCCGCCGTGTATCCCTAGTGGCTGCATATCTCTTCCGCCAGGCGTCCACAACCTCTATTCGTCCCCGGGGCGGCGCACCTTCGGTCGGTTCCGGATAGATGATGGATTCAAGTGCATAACGTCTACATATGCACTTGAATCCTCATATGTCGTGGTAGACACCTGTTACTTGGTCTATTATTCCTAGTTATTCTTCTCCAGCAGTATGTCAGATCAAAAGGTCGATATGCCCGCCATCGGTGCCTTCAAAGTTTCGGCACCTATCGTCAAAATGGACGGGACGAATTACGAACTGTGGGCTATGCAGTTCCTCAGTCTCATGAAGTCATGTGGTAAGAAGCATATTCTTATCGAAGATGAACCGCCGGAGAAGACAGGAATATATGCCTCATGGGAGGCCGATGACGCGTACGCAAAAGTCTGGTTGTCAGGTACGCTCACAACGGAGATAGCAAATGATGTCCTTCATCAACCCACCGCCAAGGCGATGTGGGATATTCTGGCCACAACGTACTCCCAGGTACGGAACGAGACCAAGATGCTGCAGTTGCAGCATGATATCTTTACCACGAAGCAGAATGGGAGGCCTCTTCATTCTCTATACACTTCTCTTCGTGGAATGTTCGAGAAACTTTATAGCACAATTCCACTCACAGCCACGCCGGAACAGCAGAAGACGTTCCGCAACGCCACTATGGTTGGCGTTTTACTTGCTGCCCTTGATCCTGAGTACGAGGCAGCACGCTCTCAGATCCTTGCAGATGCCACCATCCCACCGATGGAAGAAGTATACAGGAGGCTCAGTCGTGTACCTGTTCCATCGAATACAGCGGCTGCTCCTCCCTCAGCAATGGTAGTTTCCAGAGGACGAGGTGGTTCGTCCTCATTTCGTGGCAGAGGAAGTGGTGGACGTGGCCGCGGAGGTCGCATACGCTCTACGTGCTCATTCTGTGGTCGTACTGGTCATTCGGAGGATACATGCTATTCCAAGCATGGCTTCCCTCCTTCTGCACATGTCGCTGATCATGTTCAGGGTCCACCGGCATCTACTCCAGATCATAGGTTCGAGGAGCTAGTGGCACGGCTTCGTGATATCATGCCACAGTCATCGTCAGAAGGTGCTGAAGCTTCTGATATTGCGGCCTCGGCGTCAGCTAGTACATCTGCTTCAGCCAGTGCCTCAGGTAGTCCTTCAGTCTCATATCATAATCATGATCTCACAGGATGGATTGTCGACTCTGGAGCCACCCATCATCTCTGTCGTGAGAAAGATATTCTGCAGTCCTACAGAGCTGTTCAGCCTGGTCGCTCTGTACTCATTGCTGATGGCACACATTCCCCTATCATCGGTCAGGGGGAGACGGTTTTGCTGCCCTCTATGCACTTACAGAATGTTCTACATGCACCAGAATTCTCTATGAATCTCTTATCCATTAGTCAGATTACACGTGATTTGCACTGTCGTGCTATTTTTGACCCATCGTCTGTTATTTTTCAGGACATACTAACGGGCAGGGTGATTGGCTGTGGCTCTGAGCACAATGGCCTCTACCGTCTCGTCCGAAACTCTTACGCTGGCGTCTCACTCCATTCCCAGGGCTCAGTATCTCCGTATACCTGGCATCTTCGGTTTGGTCACCTGCCGCTACAGAAAATGCGTCACCTCCTGCCTCAGATATCTCCGAGTTCGTCTTTTCGTTGTGAAGCATGTCAATTAGGGAAGCACCATCGGTCTAGCTTCCCCAGTCGTCAGAGTCGGAGCAGTCGCTCCCCATTTGAGTTATTTCACATAGATATTTGGGGTCCAAGTCGTGTCCCAGATCATCAGGGGCACAGGTTCTATTTAGTTGTGGTTGATGATTTTTCTAGAGTGTCCTGGACTTTCCTTCTTAAAAATAAATCCGAAGCAGGAAGTGTTATTCAAAATCTTATCAATGAAGTTCAAAATGTTTTTTCGTCTACTGTTAAGTATGTGCGTACTGACAATGCATTGGAGTTCTGCACTCGTTCACTTGCTCGCTTTCTTTCTTCTAAAGGCATTATCCACCAAACCACATGTGCTTACACATCTCAACAAAATGGGGTTGCAGAACGGAAGCATCGACATTTCCTTGATATTGCTCGCACATTACTTATTCAGAGTTGTGCTCCATTATCCTTTTGGGGGGATGCTATACTTACAGCATGCTATCTGGTCAACCGCATGCCTACAACTGTTCTTGGGGAAAAGTCTCCAATCTCTGTTCTCTTTCCTGACAAAGATTTGTTTACACTTACACCTCGGGTCTTTGGCACTGTTGCGTTTGTTCACCGCTTATCTCCAGGGCTTGATAAGCTATCTCCTAGGGCTATCAAGTGTGTTTTTGTGGGCTACTCCAGGACACAAAAAGGATACCGTTGCTATGACCCTGTTCATGACAAGTACTATGTGAGCGCAGATGTTACATTTTTCGAACCTGTCATGTACTTCTCCCCTGCAGGTGACAGATTGGTCTCCTCCACATCCACAGATTCTAATGTCTATGTGCCTCCACCTCCAAGCCTGTGTCAATCCTCTACTCCACCACCACATCCACCACCACCATCTCCGCCACCACCACCACCACCCCCGCCACCACCTCCAGTTGTACCTTTTACTAAGTTCTATACAAGGCGGCCAGGCCCTGCTCAAGCTACATGTCAACCATCCACCACGCCTCAGGTATGTTCTGATGATAACACTAATGATGGGTTTGACAATGCACCAGTGCAGGAGCCTTTACTTCAGGAGGAGGATCAACCGGTCAACACAGTGATGGATGATCTGGATCGGCCCATTGCTCACAGGAAGCAGCGAAGACAGTGTGCTTCATATCCTCTTGCCTCTCAAGTCTCATTTCATCGTCTCAATGGGGATTTCCAGAAGTTTGCAGCTGCTGTCTCGTCAGTTGAGATTCCACGGACATATCAGGATGCCATGAAGATTGATTGCTGGTGTCTAGCCATGGAAGAGGAGATGCGTGCCTTGCAATCTAGAGGGACTTGGTCTCTTGTCCCCATTCCTCCAGGTGCCTCCGTGGTGAGTTGCAAGTGGGTGTTTACGGTGAAATATCATGCGGATGGACGTCTCGACAGATACAAGGCCAGACTTGTAGCACGGGGATTTACCCAGACGTATGGGGTAGATTATTTGGATACTTTTTCACCAGTGGCGAGACACTCCACTCTTCGCATCCTCCTATCTGTTGCTGTGGTACGTAACTGGACCATTTTCCAGCTTGATGTCAAGAATGCTTTCTTGTATGGTGACCTACAGGAGGAAGTCTACATGCAGCAACCACCAGGGTTTGCTGCTGAGGGGGAGACTCAGATGGTGTGCAGACTTCATAAGGCTATCTATGGCCTCAAACAGAGTCCTCAAGCATGGTTCCAGAAGCTTTCCCAGCTAATTGAACGACAGGGGTTCAAGAGATCAAATGCGGATCATTCACTGTTCGTCCAGAAGACCCCTAAAGGTACAGTTGTTGTTATGATATATGTTGATGACATCTTGGTTACAGGAGATGATGCTCAGGGGATTGAGATAACCAAGTCCCTGTTGGGAAGCCAGTTCATTACGAAGGATCTGGGCACGATACGATATTTTCTGGGGATAGAGTTTGCAAGAAATGCACAAGGAATGGTGATGACTCAAAGAAAATATGTCACAGACTTGCTAGTTGAAACAGGAATGACTGGATGCAGACCTTCAAGTACACCTATGGACCCAAGCATGAAGCTGTACGACAATGATACTGAGGAGGTGGACAAAAGAAGGTACAGAGAGATGGTGGGTAAGCTCTTATACATTACTATAACTCGACCGGATATTGCCTTTGCAGTAAACCGGGTGAGTCAATTTATGGAGCAGCCGAGGCAAGTTCATATGGATGCCTTGTATATGATATTGAGATATCTGAAGTCTTCTCCAGGCACAGGGTTGCTATTCAAGAAAGATACAGATCTGTCTATTTCAGCTTGTGCAGATGCAGATTATGCAGGATGTCCAAGGGATCGTAAATCTACTTCTGGATTTGCTATCTTCATAGGAAGCTCTTTAGTTTCTTGGAAAAGCAAGAAACAGACTGTTGTGGCGAGATCCAGTGCTGAATCCGAGTACAGAGCCATGGCACAAGCAAGCACAGAAATGATGTGGGTTAAAGCAGTCTTAGAAGATTTGAATGTAGATGTCCCCTTGCCTATGAATCTTCAATGTGACAATCAGGCAGCATTGTTTATTGCCAACAATCCAGCTTTTCATGAGAGAACAAAGCACATCGAGGTGGATTGTCATTATACTAGAGACATGATTCAGAAGGGCTTCATTTCCACTTCTCATGTCAGTTCAGAGGACCAGACTGCTGACATATTCACCAAGCCATTGCTCAGAGGACCTTTCCAGAGATGTTCTTCCAAGCTGAGCATGATAGATATCTATGTTCCATCTTGAGGGGGAGTGTAGAGACTTATATATGTTGCGATGTACTGTTTCGTATTTTCTATTTATATATTGTACGTCTCTGTAATTTACCCAAGGGTTTTCTCTCTATATAAGAGACCCGAGGGCTCTATGGAATAACACATCAGAGTTTCGATTACTCTAACAATACCTGTAGAGATATTTCTAGTATTTATGTACTTATGTGTCATGCTTATTTTCATTGTTCCATCTTATGTAATTTACCCATAGGCTTCCTCTATATAAGAGAGCCTAGGGTTCCCTAGAATAAAACAAGTCCTCTCTTTCATTTCTTCCAACATGGTATCAGAGCCTCCACCCTAAACCCTAGCCTCCCCTCTCATCCCCGCCGCCCACCCCATCCCCACCGCCTCTCCTCCTCCCCGTCGCCCTCCCCCTCCACCCCATCCCCGCCGCCTCTCCTCCTCCCCGCCGCCTCTCCACCCCGCCGCCTCTCCTCCTCACTAAGGGCATCGTGCGTGGCCCCTAAGCGGCCCCTTTCCCCCAACTTGACGCCGCCTCTTCTCTTCATGGATATGAGTGCATAAGTCTACATATGCACTCATATCCCCACATGTTTATGTAGACGATTTTTTCATTGGTCTACAAACCCTAGTTCTTCGTCTCCGCCAACTATGTCAGAAAACAAGGTTGATATGCCCTTCATTGGCGCCTTCAAAGGTCCAACACCAATAGTCAAGATGGATGGGATGAATTACGAGCTCTGGGCGATGCAATTCATGAACCTCATGAAGTCCAACGGTAAGAAACACATTCTTACCGAAGATGAGCCGACGGAGAAGACGTGGATTTATGCCTCATGGGAGGCTGATGATTCGTATGCCAAGGTCTGGCTTTCTGGCACTCTGACAATGGAGATTGCCAATGATGTCCTACATCAGCCCACGGCTAAGGTCATGTGGGATATTCTTGGTACGACGTACTCGCAGATGAGGAATGAGACCAAGATCCTCCAACTTCAGCATGACATCTTTACGGTCAAGCAGAATGGCCGACCGCTGCATTCGTTGTATACATCCCTACAGGGGATGTTTGAGAAGCTTTACAGTATCATTCCACTGACGACGACCCCTGAACGACAGAAGATATTTCGGAATGCTACAATGGTGGGGGTCTTACTAGTAGCCCTAGACCTGGAGTATGATGCGGCTCACTCGTAGATACTGACCGATGCTACTATTCCTCCAGTGGAGGAAGTGTATCGACGACTTAGCCGAATTTCGATTTCTTCTCTAGCGTCTATGCCACCTCCTTCAGCGATGGCTGCTTCCCGAGGCAGAGGTGTCCCCTCCTCTTTTCATGATCGTGGTCCTCGTGGTCGAGGTGGCCGCTTTCGTCAGCCATGCACCTTCTGTCATCGCCCAGGTCATGCGGAAGATACATGCTATTCTAAGCATGGTTTTCCTGCATCTGCCCATGTAGCCGAGCATGCTGTCCCCACACCGTCATCTACTTCAGGCCAGCGGTTTGATGATCTTGTCGCCAGACTACGGGATATCATGCCTCCTGCCACTACTGATTCACCAGGAGGACACTCAGACATCGCAGCTTCAGCCTCTGCCACCACGTCAGCCACGGCAAGTACATCTGGTAGCATATATGCCTTTACATCATGTCACAGTTCTGATGTTTCGGAATGGATCACGGACTCCGGTGCGACACATCATCTCTGTCGGGATAGAGATAAGTTTACCTCATACAGGGAGGTTATCCCAGGGAAATCGGTAGTGATAGCCGATGGGACTCGTTCCCCCATCATTGGACAGGGGGAGATCAGTTTGACACCCTCCATCCGCCTGCTGAATGTTTTGTATGCTCCAGATTTCTCGATGAACTTACTTTCTATTAGTCAGCTTACAAAGGATTTGCATTGTCGAGCTATATTTGACCCATCATCTCTTATTTTTCAGGACATTCTAACGGGCAGGGTGATTGGTTGTGGCTATGAGCAGGATGGTCTTTATCGGTTGGTTCGCACCTCCTATGCTGGTGTCTCATCTCAGTCCAGTGGATCTGCTTCTCCCTTTACCTGGCATCTGCGTTTTAGTCATCTTCCTCTTCAGAAGCTGCGCCATATCTTGCCCCAGATTTCGCCGAAGTCTTCTTTCCAGTGTGAAGCATGTCAGTTGGGAAAGCATCATAGGTCTACTTTCCCTCGTCGTGAGTCTCGGAGCAGTCGCTCCCCTTTTGAGTTATTGCATGTTGACATTTGGGGTTGAGTCGTGTACCTGATCACCAGGGACACATATTTTATCTAGTGGTCGCCAATTATTTCTCTAGATTGTCTTGGGTCTTTTTATTGAAAAATAAATCTGAAGCGGAGATGTAATAAAAAATCTTATCAATGAAATTCGGAATGTTTTCTCCTCTAATGTGAAGATTGTGCGTACAGATAATGCATTAGAATTTTGCACTCGTGCTCTGTCCCATTTCTTCTTGTCTTGTGGCATTATTCATCAAATAGCTTGTGCCTACACGTCTCAACAGAACGGTGTTGCTGAGAGAAAACATCATCTCCTTGATGTGGCTCGGACTTTACTCATTCATAGTTGTGCTCCTCTGTCTTTTTGGGGTGATGATGTTCTTATGGCGGGTTATCTGATCAATCGTATGCCATCTTCTGTGTTGGGTGAGAAAATTCCTCTTTCTGTTGTCTTTCCTGACAGGGAATTGTTCTCACTAACTCCTCGTGTTTTTGGTTCAGTTGCGTTTGTCCATCACCTCACTCCAGGGATTGACAAGCTCTCACATAGGGCTGTCAAGTGTGTGTTTCTGGGGTACTCTCGTACTCAAAAGGGCTATCGATGCTATGATCTTGTGAATAACAGATATTATGTCAGTGCTGATGTCACCTTTTTTGAAAATGTCATGTATTTCTCACCTACAGGTGACAGGATGACTACTCCCACTACTGATGATGACATTTATGTGCCATCTCCTCCTGTATGTCAGTCTGATCAGATACCTATCCCTTTTGTGCCACCACCATCACCATCATCATTACCACCACCACCACCACCACCTCCACCACCGCTAGTACCACCTCTACCGAAATTTCATACTCATCGTCCGAATCCTGCTCATGGAGGCCGTCATTCATCCACCACGCCCTAGGTTTGTCCAGGTGATATTAGTAATGATGAGACTGACAATGCACAAGTGCAGGACAATGATGTACATGTGGACATTGCTGATGATTTGGATGTACCTATTGCATTGAGGAAATCCAAGCGGACGTGTGCATCTTATCCACTTGCTTCACAGGTTTCATTTCATCGCCTCACTGGTGATTTCCAGAGATTTGCTATTGCCCTATCTGCCGTGGAGATACCACGGAACTATCAGGATGCCTTGAAAGACAGCAGCTGGCGGTTAGCCATGGAAGAGGAAATGGCCGCATTGCGATCTCGTGGTACATGGAGCTTGGTTGATGCTCCCCCAGGAACTTCTGTGGTCAGTTTTAAATGGGTCTTTACTGTCAAATATAATGCAGATGGCAATCTTGATTGCTACAAAGCAAGACTAGTGGTTCGTGGATTCACTCAGACCTATGGCGTGGATTATATGGACACTTTTCCCCTGATGGCCCGTCATTCGACTCTACGTGTCCTTCTGTCCGTCGTAGTGGTACGTGTTGGTCCTTATTCCAGCTTGATGTTAAAAATGCCTTTTTATATGAAGATCTGCAGGAAGAAGTCTATATGAAGTAGCCTCTGAGGTTTGCTGCTGAGGGGGAGTGTCATATGGTGTGTAGACTTCACAAGGCCATATATGGTCTTAAACAAAGTCCGCGGGCATGGTTTCAGAAGCTTTCAGATCTCATCCAGAAGCAAGGGTTCATAAGATCAAATGCTGACCACTCTTTGTTTGTCCAGAAGACTCCCAGATGTACTGTTGTTATTATGGTATATGTTAATGATATACTTGTTACGGGAGATGACATGCAGGGGATAAAGATGCAAAAGCATTTTTAGGCCATCAGTTTGTGACGAAGGATCTTGGTACTCTACGATACTTTCTGGGATTGGAGTTTGCGAGGAATGCGCAGGGTCTTGTGATGACCCAAAGAAAATACATTACAGATATGCTTGTTGAGACGTATGGTCGGGTGTCGACCCTCTACTACTCCCATGGATCCTAGTATGAAGCTATATGGAGATGATACAGAGGAAGTTGACAAAAGAAGACATAGAGAAATGGTGGAACAACTTCTCTATATTACTATTACCAGACCTGACATTGCTTTTGCAGTTAGTCGGGTGAGTCAGTTCATGGAACAACCCAGACATATACACATGGATGCTGTATATATGATACTGAGTTATCTAAAGTCGTCTCCGGGTGTAGGATTGTTGTTCAGGAAAGAAACAAATCTTTCTATCTCTGCTTGTGCTGATGCGGATTATGCAGGATGTGCTAGAGACCGGAAATCTACCTCAGGTTTTGCAGTGTTTGTTGGCAGTTCCTTAGTTTCTTGAAAAAGTAAGAAACAGACAGTGGTGGCTAGATCTAGTGCTGAATCTGAGTACAGAGCCATGGCACAGGCAAGTACGGAGATGATGTGGGTTCGAGCTGTATTAGCAGATCTGCATATAGATGTACCATTACCCATGGAGCTACAATGTGATAATCAAGCAGCATTATTTATTACTAATAATCCTGCATTTCATGAAAGGACGAAGCATATTGAGGTAGACTGCCACTATGCCAGGGATATGATTCAGAAGGGGTTGATTTCTACTTCCCATGTTAGTTCAGGAGAGCAGACTGCAAATATTTTTACTAAACTGTTGCTCAGAGGGCCGTTTCAGAAATATTCTTCCAAGCTGAGCATGATTGACATTTATGCTCCATCTTGAGGGGGAGTGTAGAGATATTTCTAGTATTTATGTACTTATGTGTCATGCTTATTTTTATTGTTCCATCTTATGTAATTTACCCATAGGCTTCCTTTATATAAGAGAGCCTAAGGTTCCCTGGAATAAAACAAGTCCTCGCTTTCATTTCTTCCAACAATACCCTTTAGAGAAGTGTAAAGGGAATGGAGAGGATGACCATTCTGCTTCGAAGTGAAGATGTCGTACTGAAGTTGCAGAATCTTCAACTCGTTCTTCGCCGGAGAATATGTAGCGGCGCGAATGTCCCACATAACCTTTGCTGTGGGCTGACTCAGAATGTCATTGGCTATCTTCAAGGATACCGTGCCAGATAGCCATACGCGTGCATATGCATCGTCTGCCTCCCATGAGGCATTAACTCCAGTCTTGTCAACATGTTCCTCATGTTGTGAGGATATGCTTCTTGCCATTACATTGCATCAGACTCATGAACTGCATGGTCCACAGTTCATAGAGTGTTTTACATTGTTTAAAGGAGTTTCTTTAGTTAGTTTCTAAATTTTAGATCGAAATCCAAACCAAATCAATTAGACACAAGATTTAAGAGTTAAATTCAAGTTTTAACTGAAGAGCTTTATATTTTTTGTTCTTTCTTTATTTTGATATATATGTTTTATTAGTAGTTATCATATGTGTTACCTCATTCATATTGAAGAGGCGTTCTTTCTTAGCCTATGTTTTCTCAGTTATTATTGCATGTGTCACCATTCTCTTCATGTTCAAGAGGTGAAACTAATGTCTTCTAATTTCGATTCCCACTGTTGTAAAGGCCCGACTAGTAGGTCCGACTAGTCTAGTCAGTGGGGTGGCCGACCGAGTATTGACTAATTCCGACTAGGCCGATTAGTCAATCGATTTTTGCTTGAAAATACCATTTTTTGTTACCTTTTTAAAAGCAACCTTATTAATATGCTTATTGTTTTATTTAAATTCAATTACTTATTTTTTCATTATTAATATAAAAAATGTAGAAATCTTTGTAAATATATAAGAATATATGCATAAAAATGATTTATATATTTAAAATAATTAGAAATTCAAAATCGATTAAAGCTCGACTAAATTCGATTAGTCGTCTGACCGCCGATTAATCCTTAGTCAGTGACCTAACCGACCGAGTACCGACTACCGATTTTTGCAACTTTGTCGATTCCAAATCTGATTCTAGTTTTGAGCAGCATACTACTTTTTTGATTATTGGATTGGTTGGATAGAAGTTTAATGTAATATATCATGTTAATATCTTACTATTAGAAAAAAAGTATTTTTATCTCATTTATTGAGTTAAAGAATATTAGAAATCCTAATTTTAGAAAAAAATGAGTTTTCAAGTAATTTTCTCGGTTTCCAACAATTTCACCGAAATTCCACCGAATTTCTTTTTTTAGGCTCACCAAAACAAAATTGAAATCCGACATTTAAGGCCTTGGTTCGAGGCACTCCATATTTGAGTGATCCAATTTCTTCGAGTTCTATCGAGAGAGACTCCTTTTCAGACAAACATGTATGCGATCAGTTTATGTGGTCCCCATCTTTGTTTTTGATCTCAGAGTTTTCATGTGATTCATATGGACTCCAGAGTAGAGATCCCATTCCCTATGTCATGTGGGCTAGGGTTTTCATGTGGTTTCATAGGGACTCCAGAGTAGAGATCCCATTCTCTGAGCCATTATGGGAGAGACCTAGTTCTCCGACTATGAGACTTTTCAGACTCCATTCTCCAACGACCGTGAACTTTGACGACGATGTCTCCATGACTTTTTCAGTTTGACCCTTCATAGATGGAGCGGTTGTCCACATGATTGTGTCAGATCAGAGTACTCTGACGATGAGACTCATTTCAATGTTGGTGACTATGACAGGTGCAATATAGAGCACACCTAGTTCATCTCTCTCCAACCCGTTTGTTCCTCCTCACCTGTACGACATGAGAAGCAACGCCATCGACAACAAGCGACAGTGTGTATGCGTTGAGTTGATATTGTCCGTAGTGTCTAGAGTAAAGATCCCATTCTCTGAGCCAGTATGGGAGAGACCCAGTTCTCTGACGAGGAGACTTTTCAGACTCCATTCTCCAACGATCGTGGACTTCGACAAGGATGTCTCCACAACTTTTTCAATTCTGCCCTTCAGAGATGGAGCAGTTGTCCACATGATTGTGGTAGGCCAGAGTACTCTGATGAGGAGACCCATTTTGGTGTTGGTGACTCTGATAGGTGCAGTACAGAGCACACCCAGTTCAACTCACACTCCGGCTTGTTTGTTCCTCACTTGCACGACATGAGAAGCAATGTCCTCGACAACAATCGACAATGTGCATGCGTTGAATTGATATTCTCCGTAGTGTCTTGTAGTGTGTGTTTGAGATTTCTTTATGTCTGTCCAAGCTGAGCATTGCATGCTCTAGCTTAAGAGGGAGTGTTGGAGTATGCGTCACTTATGTTGTAGATGTGTAATTGGATCCTTCCAGGATCTAATTACCACATCCAGTGTTTAGTCTGATATCTACCCATGGTTGGACTTGGAGGGTCTATGGATGCTATATAAGAAGATTCAAACCTATTGTATCAGATGAGAAAGTTCAATAGAGCCATCGACCCTTTGAGACGTTCTCCCGTGGTTTCATCATGCTCCTCACGGAGTAGGGTTCCACGTAAAAATCACGCTGTTCTTTAATGTTTATTTCTTTTTTGATATTAGCTTCCGCATTCGTAGTTTCTAATAACAATATATCATTTTTCTTGTCTATGTGGAATTGAACCCATGCCAACAACAACAAAGCATGCTTATCCATATCCACAATCTATCTTTACAATATAAAGAAAGATGCTAATTACATCCTTAAGAATGTTCAATGACATTTAATGCCTCTTATGAATACATAATGGTTTATTCATGTTAGAGAATACCATATATTGATGTTTCTCTATTTATCTCTATTTCCTTATGCATTGTTTCCTTATGAACTGTTTCCCTTGTAACCCCACAGGGGTACTTATGTAAGTTCCACTCTGAGCACCCTAGGGTTTAGTCCTATATAAGGACCCCTAGACCTCACAGAATAATACACAGTTTTACAGAATCTCACATGGTATCAGAGCCTAAATTTTCCCCACCCCAACCGCTGCCCACATCATGCTCGAACCCTAGGGGTCCCCCCTAGGCGCTCCCCCCCCCCAGCGCCGCCCTTCCACGCGAGACGCTCCTCCCTCCGCCATCTCTTCCCACGCCCTCCGCCCGCCCGCCAGGCTCCCTCCCTCCGCACGGTGCACAACCTCCGCACCCCTACCTCCCTCCGCACCTCTCCCTTCCAGACGCGCCTGCTCGCCCGCTACCCCTACCGCCAGGCGCCCGCTACCGCCAGGCGCCCTCTGCAACCCCGCCAGGCGACCCCGCCCTCTGCAACCCCGCCAGGCGACCCCGCCCTCTGCAACCCCACCCTCTGCAACGCGCCTCTGCAACGCGCCCGCTCGCCCGCGACCTCCGCGACCTCCGCCAGGCGCTCTCCCTCCGCGACCTCCGCCAGGCGCCCTCGCTCCGCCAGGCGCCCTCCGCACCCCTCCGCACGGTGCCTTCCGCACCTCTCCGCCAGGTGCCAAGAGCCATCCGCCCAGACGCCAAGCGCCATCCGCACCTCTCCAGACGCACATCTCCGCCCAGACGCCAAGCGCCGTCCGCCAGGCGTCCTCTGCAACGCCTCCTCTCGCCTTCCCCTCCAGACGCGACTCAGGCCTCCCCTCCAGACGAACCCTTCGCCATCCAGTACTGCTCTACGTCCTTCGCAAGGCCCCTGGTCCCCTAGAACGACCAACCAAAGATTAATGGTTTTTCTTCATGGACTAAATCACTATGGTCTGCCAATATTCTGTATGATTCCAATTAACTCTGCATACTAGGTCGTTGGCCACTACGACCACCATGACATCTGCTGTGTCTTCGGACTCCAAGCCCCTGTACCATACATCATCTATGCTGGTACAGGGAACCTCAATCAAACTAAAGGGATCAGAGAACTACGTACTATGGTCTCGCTCCTTCAAAATTTTCATTGGTGGCCAGCGCAAGATCTACATTCTCACTACTACTCCACCTGCCGAGACAGACGCCAACTATGACACCTGGTATGTCGATAATTGCCAGGTAATCACTTGGATGACGAACAGTGTTGATCCTAATATTGCGTCAAATTTGCTCTATAAAACAACTGCAAAAGAAATGTGGGAAAGTTTTGAGAAAACTTACTCCCAGAAAACAACCAAATCCAGGCTTTCTGACATTTACACAAGAATTTGGTCTGCAAATCAAGGAGAAACATCTTTGATAGAATATTATAGGCTCCTCACAGGGTTATTTGAAGAGCTGCTTATATTTCAACCTGCCTGCTGTGACAAGCAAATTGGTGAAAGAGCAGAATGGCAGGTGTATCGCTTTCTTTCAGGTTTACACCCTCGATATAAATCTGTCAAAGACCAATTCCTGACGACAGCTTCCCTACCATCCCTTGAAACTATTTTTGGCAGACTACAGGAGCTGGAATCGCCCAACCCACCTCCCACTGCAGACAATACTGCTCACTTTGCAGGAAGACGACCACCCTTCCAAGGATCACGCGGCCGCATAATTGGTCGCAGTCGTGGACGAGAGCAGGGACGAGGTCGAGACTCAGGACGCGGTCGTGGTCGTGATTTTTCAAATCCTCGTTATCCTGCTTGTACTCATTGTGGCCGCTGGAACCATCCGTCTGACAAATGCTGGGCGACCTTTGGCATGCCCAAAGCCAATAATGCATATGAGGCCACACCTTATGATCAAAATTATGATACTATGGAGACCTCTCAGACTCAATCTCCCACCGATGCTCCATTATCTTTTACTGCTGCAGAATATACTCGTCTTCGCCAACTCCTTCAGAACCCAGTTGTCGACACTATTACTCCAGGGCCTACTGCAACTCTAGCAGCTACCACAGGTACGATTGCCAGTTCTGCCTCTACCACTACTTCTACCTGGATCATCGACTCGGGTGCATCAACCCACTTCACAGGAGAATGCAGTCTCCTCACCTCTCCCAGGGACCCCTCTACAGTAAAACATGTTCGTGTGGCTAATGGCGCCTACTCACCCATCACAAGTGTGGGGACTATGGAATTTAGCCCCAGACTTAGACTAACGGATGTCTACTGTGCTCCTGCTTTTCCTCTTAGTCTGCTGTCGGTTCACAAATTATGCACAGAACTCAATTGTCGCGTGATTTTTGATGATTTATGCTGTTATTTTCAGGACATCCGGACGAAACAGATCTTTGGTGGGGGACATGAGAAGAACGGCTTATATTATCTTGATATCCCTTTCAACTCTGGTTTCGCTGGCGCAACTTCCATCTCTGCTGATCCCCTTCTCTGGCACCTTCGTCTAGGTCACCCCTCTGCTAAAGCTCTTTCCTTAATGTTCCCTAAACTGTCCATGCTTAAACCCTTCGAGTGTGAGGCATGTCAGTTCGGAAAACATCATCGTGCATCTTTTCCTGCTAGAACTCAACCCCGTCATACTATGCCTTTCTCATTAGTTCATTGTGATGTTTGGGGACCTTGTCCTGTCCGAACCATTAGTGGACACCGCTATTTAACTATTTTTGTGGATGATTATAGCAGGTCATCCTGGGTCTTTCTTATTAAAGAACAGTCAGAAATCAATAAAATTGTCAAAGATTTCTTCGCTTATGTCAAAAATCATTTTTCATCGAATATTCAAATATTCCGCTCAGACAATGCCTTGGAGTTTACTCAACGAGATCTTTCTCATTTCTTCGCTTCCAATGGAACAATACATCAAACCTCTTGTCCTTATACTTCTCAACAGAATGGGGTTGCAGAACGCAAGCTTCGTCATCTCCTAAATATTGCCCGATCACTTCTCACCCAGATGAATGTTCCAAAAACATACTGGGGTGATGCTGTTCTCACTTCAGTCCATCTTATCAACAGGACTCCCTCTATTACTCTCAAAGGATCCACACCATTCTCTTTACTTCACCCTGATAATCTTCCCTTTCCTTTACCTCTACGAATATTTGGGTGTGTCTCCTTCGTCCATAATTTCCACACCAAAGACAAATTATCCCCTCGAGCCATCAAGTGTGTTTTCCTTGGTTATTCCTCCACTCAAAAAGGTTACAGATGTTATGATCCTATTAATAATCGATATTACATCTCTGCCGATGTAACTTTCTTTGAACAAACCAGCTTCTTCACAAAAACTGTCCCCGATGTCTCTCTAGATTTTGCTTCACCACCAATTAACCACACCCAACAGACCTCACCACCAGATGTCCCTTTACCCATACCTCTGCCTCAGGATGATATGCCATCTTCGACAGTCCCCTCCGCTACTGTTCCGGATGATCCAGAAGACCTGCCGATTGCATTAAGGAAGCAAAAGAGGAAGTGTACCTCGTACCCTATGTCTAACTTTACTACTGCTGCTGGACTCTCTTCCAGTGACAAACAATATGCAGATGCCCTAATGACTATCTCCATTCCAAAAGATCATCATAGTGCCTCCCAGGATGCAGGTTGGCGACAGGCCATGAATGAAGAAATGGATGCACTCACATCCAGAGGCACGTGGGATCTTGTGCCATGTCCTACAGGCATCAAGCCTGTTGCTTGCCGATGGGTCTTTACGACCAAACAATCTCCAGATGGATCTATTGACAGACTTAAGGCACGACTTGTGGCAAAAGGATTCACTCAGACATATGGGGTCGATTACTTTGAGACCTTCTCCCTTGTTGCTAGGATGGGTTCCATTCGCACAATACTCTCTGTTGCAGCTAACAAGAATTGGCCAATTTTTCAACTGGATGTCAAGAATGCCTTCTTATATGGTGATCTCGAAGAAGAGGTCTATATGATGCAACCGCCGGGTTACTCCGTCGAGGGGAGTATGTGTGCCGACTTCGTAAGGCCATCTATGGCCTAAAGCAGAGTCCTCGAGCCTGGTTCGACAGGCTTACAACTGAAATTAGCTCTATTGGTTTTCACAAGACAACATCTGATCACTCTGTGTTCGTAAGACGACGATCCACTGGTACTGTGATACTTGCAGTCTATGTTGATGATATGGTGGTCACTGGTGATGATGACAATGGAATTCTAGAGACCAAGGCATTCCTTCAAAAGGTCTTTGTCACCAAGGACCTTGGACAACTCCGGTACTTTCTCGGTATTGAGGTAATACGCACTACTGAAGGGTTACATCTATCACAACGAAAATACTGCTTGGATATTCTTACGGAAGTCGGCTTACTTGGATGCAAACCATCTGGCATCCCTGCAGAGGTACGAAAACATACTACATCCGCCGATTCTGAGTTTGAAGACACTACACGATACAGAAGCCTAGTGGGTAAACTAATCTACCTCACCGTCACTAGGCCTGATATATCGTATGCTGTAAGCAGAGCCAACCGCCACATGGAAAGACCTCTTTACAGTCATTGGCAGGATGTCCTTCTGATCCTTCGATACTTGAAGGAATCACCAGGGAGAGGACTCATCTACAAAGTCAACGGTCATACTGATATCACTGCTTATGCAGATGCTGATTACGCCAGTTCTCCTGAGGACAGACGATCCATTACAGGCTATGCTATGTTTGTTGGTGGTAACCTTGTTACATGGCGAAGTAAGAAACAAACCGTGGTTTCCAGATCAAGTGCAGAGGCAGAATATAGGGCAATGGCCCATGCCGTTTGTGAGATTACGTGGCTTGTATCTTTTCTACAGGATCTTGGGTTCCCAGCTACCACTCCTACACCGCTATACTGTGATAACAAGTCTGCTACATACATTGCCACCAATCCAGTCTTTCATGAACGAACGAAGCACATTGAAGTTGACTGTCACTTCATTCGGGATGCAATACGAGGAGGGCAGATCGTCACACCACATATCTCTACAGATCTTCAACTTGCAAACGTATTCACTAAAGCACTATCAAAGAAGCATCTTTTATGGATAACTTCCAAGTTGGGCATGATTGATGGATATGCTCCAACTTGAGGGGGAGTGTTAGAGAATACCATATATTGATGTTTCTCTATTTATCTCTATTTCCTTATGCATTGTTTCCTTATGAACTGTTTCCCTTGTAACCCCACAGGGGTACTTATGTAAGTTCCACTCTGAGCACCCTAGGGTTTAGTCCTATATAAGGACCCCTAGACCTCACAGAATAATACACAGTTTTACAGAATCTCACAATTCATAATGGTTTTCTATGAAGAAATACATACAATAATTTGAGATCATTTTTGTAATGCATTTTGCACATTAATTCATAAATTCATTCTCAATCTATTGATGCAACCCACAATTCTTTGGAATTAATATATATTTTCTCTTTTTATGTTTATTTGAAAATTTTATATGTTGGGTTATTAGTTGAATGTTTTCCTTTTTCAATTTTAAAATTTATCCCCTAGGTTATGTTAATTAGTCTATAATTTATTTTATTTTGGCTAATTGTTAAAATTTAAGATTTGACTATTTTTACACTGGTTGTCGACTACCTAACACAACCCCCACATTTTTTGGCTAATTGTTCGTAAACACTTAGCAGGAAGGTTAGCGTGGTGATGTGGGAGAGGAAAGCAGAGCGAGAAAAGAGGCGATTATGAGATGAAATGAATGGCAGGAGAGGGGCGAGGGATGAGGGTGGCAATGATCAATGGGAGCTCGACGGTCAGGATCGAGAGGATGAGAAGAATGGGAAGGAGGTAGAAATGGACTGGACTCAATGTTGATAGGGTCGGAGGGAAGGGACCTTGGGAGCAAGTGGGAAGGTGGAAGCGACAAGAGCAATGCATGTCAAGGAATAGTTTCGGTGGTGGTGAGATGGGCTTCATGTAGTTTGTATTGGTGTTTTTGCAACAATAGCATCGACCATACAATCAAAGTCTATAGAGGCATTATCTGCTTTGGATGTGGTGTGCTTTGAATGTTGTGCTTTTGACCATCGTCGTTGGTCATGTCCAAAGGGGGGAGTCTTGTGGTGCCATCACATGGAGTCGAGCTCTCTTAAAGAGGCTTCTTCTGGAGGTAGTGTTGGTGGAAGGTCATAAGACGACGTTGGTGAGATAGGCTTCAAGCAATCTGTATTGGTACTTCCCCTTTGATGGCATTGTCTATATGGCTAAGGTATCTAGACTTGTTTGCTTTGATTGCGGTGATTCTGGCCATCGTCATTGGTCGTATCCAAACGAGGAGTCTGGTGATACCGTCACGTGGATGCATGCTCTTGGAGAGGCTTTGGTTGTTGTGGAAGGTTTAAAGATGGGTGTGGAGATGCTCGTGAAATGTCTCGAGTTGGGTCTTCTTATTTATTCAAGGTCGATGGAATATTAATGGGGATATGCTTGAGCATTGGTTGGTGGTGGAGGTTGCGGCTTTCTTGGTTGGTAATGTTGTCGAGAATTCTTTCATCGGAGAAGTGCTCTTTGGGGAATGGTTTGATATGCGTTTTGAGATTGATATGTGTTTTGAGATCTCTTTGGGGAGGTCTCCCGACCGTCGAATGTGGATGCAGGGAGCACTTATGATCAGTGCAATAGCAATCAATGGAGCTTTAACAATTACGATATGTTTTCTTATCCATATTTTGAGCCCCTTTACAGATGTTAGCACCTTTGTTCGAGTAGCACTTTGTCTGGTTGGTTAGGTGACAACACTCATGTGGAGTGGGCTTGCGCTAAGCGAATATGTGACCTTGTGGTGAAGATCATAGAACGTCATGCTTTTTTGCTTTTAACTGTGGAGTTGAGGGCGTGTTGTATTTCTTCCGATCCACTTGTGTCGATGATGGTAACTGATGGCATTCCTTTGGTTTTGCATCTATTGATTGCTCATCGACAACAGGAGTAGGGTTGGCAGTGTTTGTTTCTTAGTTTAACAAGGAGTTTAGAAGCAACGAAGTTTGTATCAATCGATACAGGTGATCTGCGAGATTTGGGGCTCTCAATGCCTTGACATTTGACCTACTACTTGCGCTAGGCGAATTTGTAGATCTTGTGGTGAAGATTACAGAACCTCTCGCTTTTTTGCTTTTGAGATGTGGAGTTGAGGGTATGCTGTATATCTTTCCAGTTATTGGTGTCGAGGGTGGTAAGTGATGTCATTCCTTTGGTTTCACATCTACTTACGGGTGATGAACATATGGTTGGCAATGTCTTCTTTCACAATTTACCAAGGAATTTAGAAGCAACAAAATTTGTGTCAATCGATGCGGGCGATTTGTGAGATTTGGGGCTCTCAATGTCTCAATATTTCACTTACTATTTGGGGTTTTAGACTCAATTATGGGCCTTGGAGATCATGTTTCAGAGTTGATGGTATTTCCCCCTTCAATCTGATGTTTTTTCCATGGCCTTAATGTGGAAAAGGTGTCATTATTGGCAGCATGTGGATTCATGCAGTTTCTTGACCTTGGCATGGTTCTTTGGTGATAGATAGTTATTTGTTCCATGGTGAGTTTGAGGCAACATCAATGCATGTCTAAGGTGTTGCACTAAGCTTTCATGGGTCCATACCTGGTTTTTCAAAGAATTTACCAGAGCACATCAATGCTCTCTATGAAACTTGGTGCTTGTAATTTTTGTAATCGTTATCTATAATAACCCACTTAAATGGTCTGGCGGTAGTGCAGTGTGCCTACTACTCAAAAGATCGGGGTTCAAATCCCCCCTTATGGGGGTTGCATTAGGTAGTCGTCAACTATCGTAAAAAATAATCGAATCTATTCAACATGGATTTGAGCAAGAATCTATGTAGCCGACCCTACTTATAGTGGGAGAAGGCTTCACTATTTTGTTGTCTATAATTCTTAATGAATACACAAAGTTTGGACATACCTCTTTTGGAGGTCCATCCTTTAGTTCCAAAAAAAATACACAATTTTTTTAAATACATGTTTTTTTGAGAATGCATAGGCAAGTGAAGGAGGCGAGCGTGTAGGTCCAAGATCTTGTGATTGGAATCAAGGAGGAAATTCATGTTGTTAGGACTGCAATCGGGAAGATAGATATTTTGTTAGAGCTTGAAGAGATTGAAGGGAGGGAAGATTGGTATTTTGTTGTTAGAGGGTTAGGTATAATATGTGGAGAGTTATTGGAATTTGAGAATGATAGGATTTTTATTGTTTTATAATTATTGGATGGGAAAATGTGAAATTATATATTTTTTCTTTCTCAAGGACACAGACACACACACACACACACACACACATATATATATATGAGGGTTGATCCTGTGAGAGTCAAAATCTGTGAGAGCATGAGAGCAGTGATTCTGGACCACTAGATTCAACCAGGAGAGAGAAGACCAGGTGAGAGAAGACAGAATCTAGTGGTCCAAAATCACTGCTCTCATGCTCTCACAGGATCACTCCTATATATATAGGGCTGATCCTGCAAGCCGAAATCTGTGAGAGCATAAGAGCAGTGAATTTGGACCACTAGATTCTGCTCTTCTCTTTCCTGCAATCAATGAGGAGAGATGACATAATCTAGTGATTCAGAATCGTTCCTCTCATGCTCTCACAGATTTTGACTCTCACAAGATCACCTCCCCTCTCTCTATATATAAGGGGTCCTTCCAATAGGACGCGATCCTTCTTGAGTTCAGGAAGGTCACCCTCTTTTTGTAGAAAACGCTAGCACATTAGTAGAATATGTATACAGTTTGTATTATTGATGCGCATTATAAATACAAAACCGCATACAAAAATGCACATTATAATACAAACATTAAAACTACACGTTATAATACAAAATGTATACGTATTGTACTGAAGTCATCGCATTTTATACAAAAAAAGAGTCGTCCATCCTGAACTCATGAAGGGTTGCATCCTATTGGAAGGAAATCCTATATATATAGGATTTTTATCCAATGGGCCCTGTGCCCATTAGCGTTTTGGTGAGCACCATTTGTAGGTCATATACGTGTATTATCAATTGAGTGGTTACCTATTTCAAAGGATGTTTGATGCAGACACGATTCTGCGCGGCGCGGGAAATAAATTTGAACGGTGGAAATTATTTGGTAGAAGAAAAGAGAGGGGTTGAGAAGGAGAACACGCCTGTTGCGCGAGGTGGGAGGAGAAGAGCCGCGGAGATCGCGTGGAGAGGAGGGAGAAGGAGGGAGATAGAGGGAGATAAATCTCAAATTTTCATTATACTTGACTGTCTAAAAACAATGGACCCTCATCCCTTTATATAGGAGGGATGACATTACAAAAATAGAAATTAATTTAAATAGATAATCAATTATCCTAAACTGACTCTAACTAATTACCCGACCAAATTTAAAAATTAAATCTATGACTAATTGTTGGAGATCACAGGCGATCTCATTTGGTTAATTAGAGATACGATAATTTAAATAAACGTAAATAAAATTGACCACTAAAATTAACTAAAAAAATTCGGCCCTATATTTGGGTCCGACGCTGCATCAACTCTCCTCCGCTTTAAAAATTCGTCTCCCGACGAATTGCTGGATCTGCAGGCTTGGAGGACGAATCGGCGTGCTCATTTATCTTCTGTAAGAATTGGTGTGGAGCGAACGACGGAGTCCATACGCGGGCATGGGTGACGCGGCCGTCGTGGTTGAAGAACATGTGCGGCACGAACAGAGGCGTTTTCTTGATTGTTGTCTCCTCCTTGTGATGTTCGAAGAATTGATGAGGCATGAACACCATGGCCTTTGGAGAATCCATAGCAAAAAAATGACAGAAGGAGAGGAGGGGAGGAGATGTGTCCAAGGAATGAAGCCATGGGGTCCTTATATAGGGGAAGCCCAAGGCTCTAGTCCTATTTAGATAAGGAGGGTCCCCAGATTTCTGATTTACAGCTTTCTTTTTTAAATATATTTGCCGCCGGGGGCTTGGGCGCAAATTTCACACCCCTTCATTCTTCTTTTCTTTCCTATTCCTTTTGGTCGTTCTGCTAATAGGAGATTCAGGGGATTTTTATTGCAATTTTTCCCACTTACTCTCCAATCCCACAATTCCAGGGAATCAAATCCCTCCAATCTCGACCTTCTGGTTAGGGCTCGGGCCTTCTTTTTATGCGCGGGGGGGCGGCATGGGATCTCCAGCAGGCTGGCGACGGTGGCGAATTGGGGCCTCGGGGACGACGTTAACGGGGAGAGGGGCTGGTGCGCGCGGAGGCGGTTATGCGCGGGGCGGAGAAGGCGGTGACGCGGGATGCTGAAGGGAGCTCGGGAGCGGCCGGAGTATGGGAGGCGAAAGGGAGGAGGTTGGCGCACGAGGGTGGGGCGATGGGGGCGAAGGAGACTGGCGCACGGGGGTGGGGCGATGGAGGCGGCTCTGAGGGTGCAGGCGGCGCTGGGGAGGCGAGGGAAGATGGGGGGAGGCGGTGGTGCAGTTGCGGGGAGGCAGGGGTCGTGTGGGCTCATGCGCGAGAGGGAGCAGGGTGCTGGGAGGGGGGAGATCGGGATGTCGGCGGTGCCGGTGAACCGCGAGGGGAGGAGGAGAAGTCGAGGGGGGGGGAGAGAAGAGGCGGCGAGGGGGTTCGGAGGGTCGTGAGGACAGGACTGGGAGGGGAGGGGCGTGGCGGCTCTGAGGAGTACCGGCGACGCAGAGGGGGGCATGGGTTGCGGGAGGGGCCGCTGGCGGTGCGGCGAGGGCCTGGATGGCCTGGGGAGCCGTTGGGGGGGTTGGGAGCAGGACGTTTGAGGTGATGTTCACGAGGACGGTCGGCACTGGAGTAGGTTTTGCGGCTGGGAGCTTGAGGTGGGTTGCTCGTGGCGGGGTTGGGAGCGGTGGTAGGGGGCCGTAGGGGAAAGGGGTGGCGAGGAAGAGGAAGAGGCTGGGTGCGGGGAATACGAGGGTTTGGCCTGCGGGGGTCGGGGTCTCGGGTATGGAGGCTGTGGCCGGGGGGGGGGGGATCGCAGGGGGCTTGGGGGTCGCGGGAGGGGCTGAGGTTGCAGCGGGGGTTGGTGGTAGGGCTGCCGATGAGGCGGCTACCGATTCCGGGCGGTATTGCAGGTCTGAGATTACCTGGACAACCACGTTTACGTCGTTTTTTTCTTCTAAAACGGCTTGGACAGCGGCCTGATCTTCGTTCACAGCAGAGCTTTCGTCAAAACTCGTGTCAACGGCGTCGAGGGTTGGAGGCTTCAATCTGACGGCGCGCATAGCCCTGGATTCAACGAGTATTTCTCAACATTTGGCTAAGAATTCCTGACATTTGGATCGGAAGTCTTCGTTGGCTTGCCGTTTACGCTCCGACGAACGATGGCCCTTCTTCGCATGATGATTGCGTGAACTTTTGTATGGATCGACAGATCGTGAGGACGATCTGTAGGCCATGCTCTGATACCAAATGATGCAGACACGATTCAGCGCGGCGCGGGAAATAAATTTGAACGGTGGAAATTATTTGGTAGAAGAAAAGAGAGGGGTTGAGAAGGAGAACACGCTTGTTACGCGAGGTGGGAGGAGAAGAGCCGCAGAGATCGCGTGGAGAGGAGGGAGAAGGAGGGAGTTAGAGGGAGATAAATCTCAAATTTTCATTAATACTTGACTGTCTAAAAACAATGGACCCTCATCCCTTTATATAGGAGGGATGACATTAAAAAAATAGAAATTAATTTAAATAGACAACCAATTATCCTAAACTGACTCTAACTAATTAACCGACCAAATTTAAAAATCAAATCTATGACTAATTGTTGGAGATCACAGACGATCTCATTTGTTTAATTAGAGATACGATAATTTAAATAAACGTAAATAAAATTGACCACTAAAATTAACTAAAAAAATTCGGCCCTATATTTGGGTCCGACGCTGCATCAATGTTGTTTTTGGAAGGATATTAAAATGCAAGGCTATTTAACAATAAATATTATTCCAATTATATCGTGTCCTTAAAAAAAGGGAAGAACGTTTTGGAAAGAAAATGTTCGAATCAATGATTTCTTGCATAAAATTGAGATCTAAATACTCATATCAGTGATATATATACAATACTCAAGTAAATGATTCTTGCGAGATCAGTAATACACAAACAATGGTAAGTAATTTACATTTTTTTATTATATGGTACAAAATTCAGTAATATAAATATACACTGATCAAGTAAGTGCTTGTTGTGAAGTTAGTAGAACCATAACAAATGGTCGGTAACTTCCATATGTATTATTACTTTGAACATAATTCAGTAATTTAGAGACAATACTCAAGTAATATTCATACAGTTCTTAGGTAAATTGTTGTTATGTGTTCAGTAATGTATATATCTATGTCTTATATCACAGATTCAGTAATATATATACAATTCTCAAGTAATGAATATTATAAGATCAGTAATAACAAAGTAGTGGTCGGTAAGGTGCGAACATTGCTCAAGTAAGAAATTAACGTATAATCAGTAACATATTCTCCTTTTATACAATTAATATGGAAATGATACTTTAAAAAGAAGTTATCAAATACATGCACATAAGGAAAAATAAAATAGTAAAATAAACGAAATGCTTCATTGGCGAAGAAGGAAAAAATATTACAGGATTGAATGCAATGCTCAATAAATACACAATAGTATTACTAACCATTTGTTATGATATTACTGATCTCACAACACACATTTACTTGACCATTGTATATAGGGTAAATTACAATTTGGGTCCCCATCTATGGGTCAATCTCAGAATGGGTCCCGATCTTTAAATTGTAACGATTTGGGTCCCATGGCCATTAATGTATGGAACTTTTTAAGGCTAATGACGAGTATGCCCTTGTTTAAAAGTTGGAACTCAACCTCCATTCCCTTCTCAATAAGGGCATCTTTGTCATGAACCCTAAAATTTCCATTTCCTAAATGGTCCTGGGATCTGAATCGTTACAATTTAAAGATCGGGACCCATTCTGGGATCTGACCCATAGATGGGGACCCAAATTGTAATTTACCCTTGTATATATATTACTAAATTCTATATAAGGTAATAATTTGGATGCGAATTACTGATCCTTGTTTTAGTATTACTAATCTCACAACAACCATTTACTTGACCGAAATATATATTACTATCCTAGCTTTTGGATCTTAATCATCGCACGAAATCATTGATTGGAAGCTTTTTTTCCCAAAAACGTCTTCCCTTTTTTAAGGACACCGCATAATTGGAAATATAGTAATGGTTAGATACGTGTATATGACATAGAATAGGTGCTCACCAAGACGTTATTGCTAATACATGTATATGACATAGAATAGGTGCTCACCAAGACGCTATTGGGCATATGGCCTATTGGATAAGTCCTCTCTCTCTCTCTTATACATACATATATACATATATATATATATATAGAGAGAGAGAGAGAGGAGTGATCCTATGAGAGCCAAAACCCGTGAGAGCATGAGAGCATGCATTCTGGACCACATGATTCAACCAGGAGAGAGAAGACATAATCTAGTGGTCCAGAATGCATGCTCTCACATTTGCTCTCATAGGATCACTCCTCTCTCTCTCTATATGTATATATATGGGGGCTGATCATGTGAGAGTCCCAGATTGTGAGAGCATGAGAGCACTGCTCTGGACCACTAGATTATGAGTGGTTGAGATGTTGATGGGATGTTGTTGCCAGTTAGAATCCAGTGGTCCAGAGGCAGTGCTCTCATGGTCTCACAATCTGGAGCTCTCACAGGATTAGCCCTATATATATATAATTTTTGTTTGAGGTGGAAACAGAAATGATGTGAGTTAATTGTAGGAGGGGGATGCTATGATTTGATTGAATGGAGATGAGAAATGATACGAGTTGATTGAAGAGAGGGAGGATTTGAGGTTGGTTTGCTAAACCACCCTTATCCCTTATACTAAACAGGGGTTGGATGAGGGTTGATCGAGTAAATGGCAAGTTTTTGTTTGAGATGGAAAGAGAAATGGTGTGAGCTAATTATAGGGAGAGAGATGAATGCTATGGGTTGATTGACGGGAGATGAGAAATGATATGTTTTGATTGAAGAGAGGACGATTTGGGGTTGGTTTGCTGAACCACCCTTATCCTTTATGCTAAACAAGGGTTGGAGTAAATGATAAGTTTTGGGTGTGCATCATTGGATGCAAAAAGAAAACGTTTTTTTGGCAAATAGGCTTTCGGTATTGAGAAAAAAGGGGGAAGGGGGCGCATATTTAAGGGGTCCGAGTCAGCCACATAATGTTTAAAAAAAGGGGCATATGTGAGGTCTAATGGTAGAAGTTGTGAAGAGTAGAAAAAAAAGAGAGGGAAACGATTGGCTGTTAGAAAAATGCCGACTTTGGGCCATCTGGGCCCTGAAAAAAAAAGAGAGTGGGGCATCTCTCGGCCCAAGTGGGCCTTATTCCAAAAAAAAGAGAGAGATGTTTGCAAAAAAAAGGCGCGTACATATAGCAAAAAAAACAGTACGCATTTTCAAAAAAAAAATGATTTGCAAAGCTGAAAAAAATATCAACGGCTTAAAAAAATGCATGAAAAGTCGAAAAAATTTGTGAAAGGCTTATTGGTATTTTGAACCCCCATTTAACATTGTCTTCTCCCAACTTTGTCGACGTCCATGTTATCCGACAAATATGGGAAAAAGGGGGAGTATATGTAGAGTCAAAGGTTCTGTTGCAGATTCAGTTGTCAGATCATCCAGACCGGTCAGATTTTCAGACTCTACAAGTTTTCAGACAGATTTTCATGCGCAATTTCAGACTCGACATTCAGATTGGTCAGAGTCTAAGTTCGAGGCACTCCATGTTGAGGCCCATTTCTCGAGTTCTCCAGAGAGAGACTCATTTTCAGACACGCATGAGTATGCGGTCATTTCAGATGAGCACATGTTTGCCATCTTCAGTTTTGAGGTCCCCATCATTATTCTTGTTTTGTAGGCCAGAGTTTTCATGTGAGGCATAGGGACTCCAGAGCAGAGGACCATTCCCTATGCTATTGAGGGCAAGGGTTTTCATGTGGTATCATAGGTACACCAGAGCAGTGCACCATTCTCTGAGCCAAATGGGAGAGACCCAGTTCTCCGACGAGGAGACTTCAGGCGCAAGTTCAGACTCGATGGTCAGATTCGAGTCTTCAGTTGACTCACACTCCAGCCCGTTCGTCCTCCTCACCTGCACAGCATGAGAAGCAACGTCCTCGACTGCAGCAATGTGCGCGTTGGGTTGATATTGTCCGTAGTGTCCTGTAGCGTTGAGTTGAGTCTTTTTATGTTTGTCCAAGCTGAGCATTGCATGCTCCAGCTTGAGGGGGGAGTGTCGGAGTATAAGTTGTATGCGCCTATTGTGTTGTAGCAGGGTAGATGGATCCTGGAGGAGATCCATTTACCCTACCCAGTTGTTTAGTCCTTGGAGGCTCTGGAGAGGCTATATAAGGAGCCCCAGACCTCCTGTATCCATTGAGAAAGTGAATAGACAAACACGCCCCGTTGAGGGCTTCTCCCGTGGTTTCATCCCGCTCTTCACGAGTAGGGTTCCACGTTAAATCCCGCGTTCTTTTCGTTCTTTATATTTTATCCATGTTTCCGCTTCCGCTTCCGATTTTCTAACAGATGCTAACCCCTTTTTCTTCAAAAATCAAGGAAAAGAAAACTCATTAGAATTGGAATATGGAGTTATCACTCGTTTTCTCGCCTCTGCTTACATATCGCCGCCTTTTCCTATCTAAATTACATGCACACTTGCCCATCCTTTCCTCACCCTCCATCTGTCCCTCTCACCTTTAAATCCTGTCTGCATCATATTTTTTAATCTCACATCCAAATTGTTCCCACAATTTGGCGATTTTTGTAAGCAACAGAGAACAAAAGTCATTGCCTTATTATCACGAGCTGGAGATTCACAACTCATCTGTGGTGGTACAGCATCACACTCATGAATGCATATGCAAGACATATTGAAATTAATATAAATCAAATCAAAGCCTTCATAGAAGAATGTGATGATGTCGTGCGTGACAGTAGCCCACAATTGTGAACCCCCCATTAGTTCTTTTTAGTCTCAAGGTACTGTTGTTGCCATCAACCATGATCGATGCACTGATCAGTCCCTATTCAAAATCCTTATGCACTACTAACCGTCATCTGATATGGTTTGCATATTTGATCCGTGTATATGATTGATTGAATGGTATAGTTCAAAACTTTGTATGTATATAGATTTGCATATTTGTATCTTTATCGAAACTCAAAAATTATAAAGATATGGTAACACCTTTATCTTGATGTGTGCACAAACTGTTTGCAACCCCGGTGGCAGCACTAATTTGGATTGTAAAAACCCACCAGTCCTAGGAGCTATTTCTCCAGTTTTTCATCAGATTTAGATGGTTTGTTAAGAGATCACATCTTTTACTCTTGTATGATTATTTTACCTGTTTTCTTTGAATGTTATATAGCTTCTGTGGGAAGGACTTGGACTTGATGGGAAGGGTGGCGTTGGAGCATGGAACAGGTACTTGGATTTTTTATTTTTGACATTTATACATCTGTATTTTCGTGGATTGGTCATTGGAGCTAGTTTTGCATTATCAATCAGGGAAATTGTGGCGTTTCTGGGTTTCTCTTTGCTTTGAATTTCTGCATTGTTGACTGAATCTTCTTTGTCAATGGCAGGGAAAATGTGACGAACAAGGTTCTTCTTGGTATAGGAGGTGGTCATTATGTTCCTCGGCATATGGATATTGTTTGGTAAGTAATTGTTAAAACATAGAACTAGCGCATCATAACATAAATGGATTCTTAGTGGGGTTGGGAAGGTGAGTGTGCCAACCTTCTTTATACTTGGAGTTTTCTCAATCTTCCATTGAAGAGAGATAATGTTGTCATAAATAAATTAGATTTTTAAAAGCACCAAACCTTCAATAGCATCCCAAAAGATACAGGGGGTTGCAGTATTCACCGCCAACTTATATCAATGAATATAGTTCCACTAGGTAGAGGCATATACATAGATGCAACGGGGCTTCGTAAATCAATAGTTGAGAATCGGCTTCAGAGTCAGTTATAAAGGAGCATGTGCAATGCTGAAGAATAATCGGGGCTTTTAAGGATTCTGCACTTACAACTAATTAAATGCATAAGTATGGGATTAATATATGCATTGCCTTGGTGATTTCTCACCTTTACACTGATTATTTGGCCCACATTCTCACTATTTGAGTAAATGGCCGGCAGTAGACAGTATGACCACCTTTCCCTCTGCTGATGGCTTGAGTTTTGCTGCATACAATACACATTATGCTCTTGTTTTGGACCGTGTCAATGATGCCCTTCTACTGAAGTGGGTGAACAGGTTATGGGGGGAGAACGGGGACTTCTGCTCCATCATCTTGCGCAAGATTCACGGCTTGCGTAGGACGTTGCCTGGGTCGGATGGTGGTATCGGTTCGCGGACGCCTTTCTGGCGTGGGGTGTTGACGGTGGGTCACAAATACGCTAATCTTTTTGCTCCCAGGCTTGGTGATGGGCTGACCTTCAGTTTCTGGAAGGACAATTGGGCTGTTGGGGCTCCGCTGGGGAATATGTTTCTGAGGTTATTTGCTTTGGCGGCGGATGGTAATGCGTCCGTAGCCTCCTGTTGGTCCGGGGGTGATTGGTTTCCTATCCTTCATGGCAACCTTTCGGACCAAAGATTCTTGGAGCTGCTCAGTCTTTTCGACGCTATTGGTGGTGCGCCTAGGCCTACGTGGGGGAGGGATTACTGGGTCTGGAGGGGGGGACACTTCACGACAAAGAAGGTTTACCTGGCGATCTGTCCCCCCTCCCAGCCGCGTGGGGATTCTTTGCTTCGTGACTGCAGCTTTGTGTGGGGCTTGAGGCTTCCGGAGAGGATTGGCATCTTCCTCTGGCTCTTTCGGAGGAAGAGGCTTTTAACGAGGGATCGTTGCGCGAGGATGCTCGCTTCGATCTCGGAGGATTGTGTGTTGTGTGGCTGCGGTGTCGAATCGTTCGAGCATCTCTTTTTTTCCTGCCCTGTGGTTGTGGGCGTTTGGGAAGCGGCATTGTTGGGCTGGATTGCTACTGCTGACTCGGCTTCTTTCTGGGACTCTCTGATGTCTAACAAGGACAGGGATCGTAATGATCTTTTGCGGCCCTTGGCGTGCATTTGGGCGATCTTGCTGGGGAGGCTGGATGCTGGTGTAGCATGCTGGGTGCTGTTTTGCTCCGATCGGCTGTTGTGCGGGGTTTTTTTGTGGGCATCTCGCTCTTGGTTTTGTCTGGTCCCCTGTGTATGTTTTTACGTTTTTTATCATCAATAAAGCTGGGGTGAAAACCGCTGCGTGTATCCCCCGAAGTTTTTAGACTTCAAAAAAAAAACATTATGCTCCTGCCATATCATCTTTCTTTTCTAATGACTGATGATGCACTGCAGCCGTGGAGGTGAGTATGGATCCAGAGATTGATTCTTTGCATCCATTTTTTTTTGCTCAGATCTGGTAAAAATTAATGCCAATGCACATCTATTGAGGACGCAGATCCCTGATCTGGAAAATGTTATTGGGTGTAATCGAGTGATTTGATGAATGCAGGAAGGATGGTGTTTGGGTAGGCCATCTTCTATCTGGGTATTCTTTGCCTATGGAAGAACCTACCCAAAAAGGAACACAAAACCACAACAGCATTGGGGGACGATGGAAGGAGGCGATAATAGCTGCATATGAAGCGACAAAGATGACTTTCCCTGATGGCAAGATCCTCGCCCATTTAGACCACAAGTAGGTGCTCTCTCAAAGCTATTGTATTTCACAGTAGCTGGTACAACACTGAACTGAAATAAATTATGGGATCTTATTGATGCAGGAGCTTCAAGAGCTGGCAGAAGAATGCCATCACTAGCTTCCTTGCTGAACAAAACATCAAAGTTGGCAAACCTGGTGATTTCTTACCCCCTGCGGCATAAGTTGTTCATGATCTGGTACCTTCAAATTATGAGCTCTCTGGCTCAGAACAAGCTAGATTTTAGCCTTGAGTTAGTTGTTACCAAAATTTTGCTATACATGTAGTTTTTAACTGTGTAACTGTGTATCTGTATCAATTATTATCATCCAACTCTAGTGCCTTGTTGGAAAGTTGGTGTTCTGGACTGCAAAAGAGGATTAGTATATGTAGATCACATTCGTTATGTTATATGCGTGGTCGTCATATCAACATTATTTCTATTTACTTTTGCTTGTGATTTGGATATTTTTGAAGATTAATTATTCGTATTGAATAGATAAGTATGAATACAAATGTAGACGTAACTTGGTATTTGAAGTATCGGAGCAAGATTCGAGTTATGACGACATCATGGATTAGATCACTCTACTAATTGGTCAAGTAGGCTTCCTACAAAATGTATACACATGGGAACCAGACGACTCAAAATGTGCTCGGAAAGTAGACTTATGAGGGGAAACCTTCAGAGAAGAGCAGCTTTGACCTGCTAATGAGGCTTGAACTATACCTAACAATTGAAAGGGAAGAAGGAAAGTCATGGCTGTTTGGAGGTTGGCAAAAAGCATGGGTTGGGTTAGCCCTTTTTCCTCCCACTGGCTCTTTCATAGGGAGATTAGACAGTAAGCTATTGATTCTCTTGATGATTGATTTCACTTACACCCAAACGAGGGATGATTGTGGGGATTCTGAAGTCCCTTCGGATGAGGGATAAAGAATAAGGTGGGGTAAGAGATGGGGTGAACGTGATATACTGTGAGCTATGCATTGTTCTTCTATGTCTTTCATTGTGCTTTCCTCAACCCAATGTAGGGTCACAAAAAGCATAAACTGTGCTTTCTTCAGAATTACACCTTGACAGAAAAAATACATCGTGGAATAAACACTAGTGATTAATAGTCGGTTTGTGGCAATGTATTCGAACATTAAAGTCACAAATATCTCTCGCTATAACTTGTTTTCATAAGAGTGTTGTGCTGTAGTCATATTCTAGTATGGCTGTTATTGATAAAGAGTTTCTCATCAAACTTTGTCATCTTGTTTTCATGAATTTTTTTAGGAGCTCACGAAACAAACTCGAATTGGTTCGAAGGTGGGGAGGCTTGGCTTGTTCTTGGGGATTGAAAAATGGTAAAATGAAACCGTCCCTTAAGAGGAGCTAATTTAGTTTCCGTTTCATTTTTCTTGTTTTTAATTTTTTTTGAAAAATACTTTCGTGGATTTTCGTAACTATATTTCTATATTATGTCTTTCAAGTTTCGTGCGAAACAGAATCCACAGATTCATTTTTAAAAAAATAAAAAATATGAAAATAAGACGATGGAAACCAAATTAGCTCCCAAGGAGGCAATCCTATTTACCCATTGAAATTAGTGTTCGATTTTATGGAAGCGCTCCTACTTTCAATCATCAAAAATTTCATTCATCACCTTCCTCCATCTTCGTTGCTTGCAAACGAATCACTTACTCGATTGTCTATGTCCTTCGTGATCTATGCGGCTACACCACTTCAATCCAATTCTATCCCCAAAGTCGACGAGTTCTCCAATCCCGTAATTCTCTTTAGTTACCGTCAAAGGTCTCCAATCCCGTAATTCTCTTTAGTTACCGTCATGTACGAATATGGATGAGCATGGGCTGGGCTGGGTCGGGTCCTGAAGGGCCCAAGCTCATTTAAAAACATTGGGCCTTGGGTTGGGCTTAGGCCCGTCAAATTTTTTTGTTCGGCCCAAGCCCAGGCTCGACCCAATTCCTATGAGCTGGGCTTGGGCCGGGCCGGCCTATCTCCACCCATTATAGGTTATTAACTTTGAATTTTTGTTTAAAGTCAATCTCAATTCAAGTTAGACGAGCTAAAATTGTTTAAAACATATGCTATAATACTTGTGAAAAAATTAAAACTCAATTCTATCGGAGATGATTTCTCATTTTATAGAGGTGCACTCAATATTAGATACCATAAATATCTCTCATTATAGAAATTGAAAGAGTGAACCAAACTTACACGGTTAATAGCAACAGGTGCACCAGGCACTGCATTTTAAAAAAAATGCGCATAATGCCCATATTGGGTAAAGGTTCAATAACAGAAAATATTCTGATAGAAAATAAAATTAACACTAAAAAAATTAAGATAACCAGCAGAATCTAAACAATAGACTAATTAAGGAAAATTAATTCTGAATTAAAATAAATGATCATCAACTCATGTCCTATTGATTTATAAACATTATATGAAGAAATGAACACAGTGTGCATGCAAACATGTGAGAGTTTCCAGGCGTGTAGGATACGGGAAGGGTTCGAGCCCTCTTCGGACTAGGCCCATGGCCCGGGTCAGGCTGGACCGAGCCAAGCCCGAGCTCAGCCCAAAAAAAATTTGGACCTACATATTGGGCCCAAGCCTGGCCCAATGTTCGTTTGAGTTTGGGTCGGACCGGACTTTTTGGGCTGGGCCGGACTGGCCCAGCCCAATGCTCATCCCTAGGTACGAAGAGTGTGATTAGTTTCTTATAAGTTTTGACATACATCTCAGATTTTCCATGTTTTAATACACTCGTAAAGTTGGATCGTAAATGAAGTACGTTGAGTAATTAATTAGGAATATAGAATTGAGATGAACAAAATGAGGGAAGGATGGAAAATATGGGAATCGTGAAGAGGGAAGGGGTTCGGTGAATGAGATATTGAGATGGATCCATCACAATTTTCTGTTATTCAAATACCATATAGGAGTCTGAATATCATCAATGTAAGGCTCTATTATTAAATATGAATATTCACGTAATTATATTTTATTCTGAATGAGGCTCAGAAGTGTTGGAATTGGATTATACAAAGAGATTTTAGTATTTTGGATTTAAGTCCGAGACTGATCCAAGATAGTTCTGAATGAGTGCAAATAATCCATGTAGCCGACCATACTTAATGTTAGAAAAATACTTTATTATTGCTGTTGTATTCACATAATTACATTAAAAAAACACCTTGTAATTTATTTGACATTTCCCTTCATTTATTCCTCAACCTCAACCCTAGGCACCGCAGAAAAGAACAAATTTAAACACCGCAGGAAAGAACAAATTTTTAAAAAAGGGATAAAAACACTTTAAGAAAGCATGCACCGGAAATGTTGGCCATTTACGAGGGCAGCTTTCCGATAATGGCTCATTGAAGGATTCATATTTCGAATTTTCCCTAAAAGTAATATGAAACACGAGGGAGTGCATGATTTTTATAGTAATAATGACATAGCTATCCATTAATATAAAAGAAAATTTCTGCAATTTTGATTTTGAGCCTTGGTAAAGTAAAAGGTCTGTCGTTTTGCTATTTTATTAGTTTGAATTCAAACTCGTGCCATATTCTCCGTAGGCAAATTAATTGCAAGGTAAATTAAGGAGAGAATTTCAATTATACGCTGATTTTAATTAGAGGTCTCATTTTTCAATTTCAAATGTAACAATGATGAGCTCAAATTATTAACTTTATAGTTTATTGTAGACATATAAGTGATGTGGAAGCTTACGCTGACCAGTACTGGAGCAAAAAAATTTGAAAATTGAAGCTCCTAATTGAGAATCAACGTCTAGTTGATGCTTTTTTTTTGTAATTTATATTTAATTCTATTTGTCTTTACATCCATCCGGTTTGCACCATTCATTTTTTTTGAGAGAAGCGAGGTGAACTCCCGAGTTGGGAGTCACCGCAAAAATACTTTATAACTAAAAAAGAAGGTTACAAGAAGCACTACATGGACTCCCAAAAATTCATGAGAGCCCTACAGTGGGACACCACATTTTTCGAACATAAACATTGATTTTAAAATACAAGCTCGTTTCTTGCTAACCATGATGCCTACAATACCACAAAAAGTTTAGCAACTCTATCCGAGGAGTTGCTTCCTACACACCTTACCGATTCTCAGAAGTTCGAGGTCTCGCCCGCAATCACCCATGGGATAGCCATTTCCCTCCATACCTTCTTCGAGGCCTCACAGTTGAAAAAGAGATGTTTTGAAGTCTCCAACTGCATCACGCACCTATCGCATGTTGCACCCTGAAGACGCAAAATCCTTGCCCTCCTGACCTTGTCACAAAGCCTTTCTCTTCTCAGGCACCGGAGGAAGACCTTTACTCTGCTTGGAATTTTGCTCGCCCAAATAATCTTCATGTCCTGACACATATCTGGATCTTGTGCATCTCCGTTATTCCCTAGCTTACCATATAATTATTTTACTGAGAACTTTGTGCCTGCCCAAACATAGTGGTCCTGTATTTGAGAGAATTCATCTGGGAATGGGGCCTCAGCCAGTAATCTGACCAGATCATCTTTTCTTCTTTCTGATAGAATTGCCGAGAAATTAGGGGTCCATTCACCTGAAAGTGCCATGTCCCGTAGGCAGTCCTCTTTTGATGTTGCCAATGCAAATAGCTTTGGGAATCGTGATTCAAGAGTGCCTTCTCCCATCCCATCATCTTTCCAAAATCCGAACCCTCTCTCATCCCCCAGCTTTGGTGCTAGCCTATTTGAAACAAGCATTAGAAATTCCCGAACCCCCTTCCATAGGGACGACTCAAACCAAAAAGTCCCTGCGATCTTGTCACCTGATGAATACCCATTCATCACTCTTTATTCTTATATTTTAGCTACAAAAACCTATGCAAATGCATGTAGATATTTGTAAATAGGGAAAATTAGCAGAAGCATGCATTGTGTAAAAATCTATAATTAGCATGTTTTTGTGCAAAAATAAAAGAATAAAGATGAAAAAGAAAAAGAGGGAAATATTTAGAATAAATATTGAGCAACCTAACCCAAGGGAGGGCTCAGCATGGGCCTGACCGCATAAAAGCCAAAGTAGAGGGAGATAGGGGCTCATGTGTAAATATTGGTGTAAATAAATAAAACTATATTTTCCTCACCCAAAAATATGCTTGTACATATTTGTATATATTTAGAAAATATTAAAAACAAATGAAAAACTTTAAAATCAAAAAAATTCAAAAATGCCCTTTCACCATGTACATAGACCATACTCCTATATTTATTCAACCTTATAAATAAATAAATTATTTTCAAAACTTTTTGTAAATATCCTATATTACATATTGTAAATAAATAAAATAAAAAGAATCAAAACAAAAATCAAATAAAAATAATAAAATTAAAAATACAAAAATACATTGTATATATACCATGTATATAAATGTATATATCTATTTATTTCACCTATGTATATAAATAATAAAAAACCAAATAAAAATACCCTTTTATTCCTCATTTTATTCTATAAATAAATAAAATATAAAATAGGAATAAATTTGTACAAAAATAATAATTAAAAATCAAAAATAAAAAATCTACCTAATGTACATATACCTATATATAGCTACATAGTGTAAATACCTCATTTTTATTTCCAAAAATTAATTAAAAATCACTAAAAAATAGAAAAAAATAAAATAAAAATATTTTGTGTTTAAGTTTTTGCTAATTCCACCGTTATCTAGCCTAAAATAAATAAACAAAAATAAAATACGTGGCAGCACCTCATTGGCCCACGGAGATGTTGACCTCCGGTCAACTCCCTCCGCGGACCGTCTTCTCCAGCGGATCTCGCGCCCGACCCGTTTTCTCCTCTTTTTCCGCGCTCGATCCGCTCGCCATCTCCGCAAATCCCGGGTCCTATCGCTTCTTCATACATCCGAGACCCTCGCCGGGGTATCCACATTGGGATCCGCGCTTCTCACAGCCCTACCCGACCAACCCTAGCCGGACCCGCAACCACTTAAATACCGAGCTCCGCCACCTGATTCTGCTATCTTTAGCTAATCCGCTCCACCCCCAGTGAGCTCCAGTGCCCGAGCGTGAGTGACAGCTTGCTCCAGGTGCCGTCGCAGCGAGGAGAGGGGCCGGATTCCACTGATCCGGCGAGTTAGCACCGCCGTGCTCCGCCCAGAGCAGGAGCTCGAGCCTCGGGCCGAGACAACCCTTGAGGCCACGACCAGGAGCTACCCCAGCTCCAGCATAGTCTCCTCGACCACCCAAGTAGTCCTTTAGCTTCGCCTTTTCTTTCAATTTTCATTTTGCCCCAATTCGCACCGTCGCCGTTTATCGTCGATTCCGACCATCTCGCGCACCCATTCGATCATCGGAATCCATATCCATCTCCGCCTTCCCTCCGCGCACCTTCTCCATACACCCATCCAACCCAGCTCGCACATGAGCTGGGGTTCGAGCTCTACCGTCCGTCGCTTCGCCGGAGCTCGCCCATCTCGCCCCACCGGTCACCTCCACGACGCCTAACCGGGTCGAGGCACTTTGCCCTCGACCCGCGAATCTCCTGGTCCCTTTTGCAGGTCAGTGCGAGCCCATCTGAGGGTTCAAGTCTTCCGGGCCAGGAGCTCTCATCCGCCGACCTCGCCGGAGCCCTTCGGGGCTCGGCTGGGCCATCGGAGACCACCATCAGCTGCGGAGCTTCGTCGCGCACCTTCTCCGATCTCCGGAGGCAGCAAGGGAGGATCCCAGCGCTCACACGAGGCCGGCGAAAGTCGCCGGGCACCTGTTCTTCGAGGATCTTCAGCCGCCGTCCGATCAGCCTCGACTTCCAATTTTCATCTCGTCCATCCATTCCCGGAGGAGCAGTCACCGCCCGATCATTCAGAGGGACGATCTGGACCATCCAAGCAGAGAGAGGCACCAGCCACCAGCGTCCGTCAGATCTTCCACGTGCCCTCTTCTCAGACGTCGATCAGGCCCACGTGCGAAAGGAGAAAGGCGCCCGCATCCAGACCCGTCGGATCAGCCACGTGTCAATCATCCGGCCCTCGACGTTAAATAAGGGGTAATTTGTCTTAGGCCCCCTCTTAGTTTATGCTTTTAGTTTCAGTCCTGTAAATATTTTGCGTACTTTATTTACGTTGGGTTATTTGCACATTGGACCTCATACTTTAGTATATTTGCACTTATACCCCTGTTTGTGTGGAGCCACGTGCTTCGTCACGTGTATGTTTGGGTTATTTGCAATATATTCCCTGTCGTTCTGGATGTTTAGAAATGAATGAAAACTTTTGAGTATTTGCATCTATGCCCCTGTGAATGTTTTAATTGCGCATGTGCGCTTATTTTAGGGTAATTTGCATCTGAGGTCCCCGGACTTTTGGTACGTGTTACCAAATAGTCCCCGGACCTTACTTTTATTACAAAGAGGTCCCTGAGTGCCCCAGGCACGCGCCGCGCGCGTGCGTTGCTGGGTATTTTGCACCTGGACCCCCCAGAACTTAGGGTATTTGCACTTCAGTCCCTGTGCACAGTGCCTTCTTTTGATTTTTGAATAAAATATCAAATCACCTCCAAATTCAATGAAAATTTGACACATGGCTCCTGCCATGTTGTAGGATTTTTGAGAATTTTTTAGGACATTTTTGAGTTTATTTGTTATTTTTAAAAATTCAAAAACCTTTATTTCAGCTACTGTCTAGAGTTAAAAATCCAAAAAAAATATAAAAACCCCCTCAAAAATTCTATAAAAATTAGGTACTGTTTATTTTGTGTTTCTTGATTTTCTAGCCAATTTTGGCTATTTTTCACTAAGTAAAAACCATAAAAACTTAAAAACACCTAAAAACCCATAAAAATTATAGTAAAGAATCTAAAAACCCAAAAATAATAATTTTGGTACTCAAATTTTCCTTATTTTATCTAGTATACAGGAAAAATACCTCCAGGCCCTTTTGAGGTCCTTAGATATTTTATCTAGGGCTTTTGGGCCTGGCTGGACAGTACCTTACATTTTCGTCGCTGTTTGATTTTTAGAAAATAAAATATACATCAGAAAATTATCAAAAATTAACCAAAAACACTAAAAACTTAAAAAACATAAAAACATTTTTGTTTGAATTTTTGCTTGATTTTTAATGCATTAAATAAATTGCTAAAGTGTGTTTGTCTTTGTTTCTTTTATTTTCTCCACATATTAAAAATCCAAAAAAATATAAAAATCATTAAAAATCACTAAAAACATTTTGTCTTTATTTTATTTCATTTTTACTACTTCGTAGGCCTTTGGCCAACCCGTGCTCCTCGAGTTCGACCCTGCGAGCTATACCAGGTTAAACTCATAGCTGGACCGCTTCTATCTTTTGTTGTGATCGATTTTATTTCTATTAGTGGTCTGATAATTTTTCTTGATTGACACGTCTGAGTGACCAAGGTCGCAACGACCATCTTAGATACACCTGATTACCTTAGTCGCTCGGGTCCTCGTGTCATCAGAATGGCGCCGTTGCCGGGGAGCACGGCTTAGTGGTTCTTTTTATTTTCATTTTCGTCTTTGTTTTCGCGGCTTTTCGCGGCTTTTCGGAGCTCGCGGCTTTTCGCGGTTTTTGTTTATAGTTTCTTTTTGTTTTATTTTGCTTTATTTTTATTTTCTTTTGTTTTTGTTTTTGATTGATTTTGTGTGTTTATTTTATTTTATATTTTTGCATATATACCCTTACCTTTATTTTCATTTCTTTTTCCTTTTTATTTGATTATTTTTGCTGGTCTGACCACTCATCTCTTCTTCTTGCGAGGGCCCAAGGACCGCGGAGGCGACTTTCGAGGAGCCGGTGCAGCCGAGGAACTTGGAGGCGGCTTCCTTCTTTACGAAGCCGCAGGAGAGAGCGAGAGGGAGAGAGTTGAGTGGGTGAGGTTAGTTTAGGTTTTTATTTTATTATTGTGATAATACAGGGACTTGGACTGCTTGGACACTTTTGAACTCTTCTACCGTAGCGGGTCTGTTTCGCCGAGCACCGGTGTGCTCGGGGGACCCTTTAGGACCTTCGTGGTTTTTCGCGGCTTTTTCGCGGTTTTATTTTTCTTTTATTTCTGTCTTTTCCGGTTTCTCGCGGTTTTTGCTCGAGCCCCTAGACTTAGGATTTTCTGGTGAATGTGCCGTAATTAGTAGGATCCACACACCTAATTGATTATCTGTTCCCATAGATCGATAATTGGACCTACTTAAAAAAACATAATAAAAATAACCGATTCATTTGCCTCCGTAGCCTACGTGCCGCAGCCCGTCCTGTAAAGCGCTTACTCCTACCCCCGATTTGTCGGACAGAGGAGGGACGGGCCAAGACCGGACTCTTTGGCTTGGAGGTCGGTGACCGGTTAGACGGCTCTTCGCTAGACTTGCTCACCTAGGACTCGGCTTTACCGCTGCATCATTTAGGTTAGTTTTAATTCTGTCTTTACTTTTATGCGCGGATCATATTGCATGTAGAGAGCTGGAGGCAGGTACGCATTTCTGACTTTGCATGCATCATTGATTTTTTTCGTGCATCGGCTTTTTCGTCTTCTCCCCCCTGTTTTGGACTTAATAATCAGGAGAACCGAAAAATTCGTTAGGCCTTTTATTTGTTTTGAAAAAGATTAAAAAAGTGAAACCATAAAATTGGGACTGCTAATCTTATTGATCTTAAAAACCGCTCACCCTAAAAACTTTGTCTTGGGGAGAGCAACCCCCTCATTGTTTGGTTTGGATGCGCGAGAGAGTGACCCGCACCTTAGGTAGAGCCCCCCGTTGCTAGTCCCGACTGATTACCGACTATTCCGTGCGGGCCAGTCGGTTGGGTTAGCATCGGATATCCCAACAGGTCACGTAAGCGCTCTGATTTCTGTTTGTTCACCAAAATAAAATCGACAAGATAATTTGACCGAACTTTCACGGTCTTCAGCTCGCGTTGCGTTGGTGAACCGGGGGTTTGTTTTCTGATCGTAATTTTTCTAGATCTCATCCGCCTTACTCGCCAGATCAAGATGATGGGTAGACGGTCTCTTAGGCAGCCTCTGGCTGCACCGCTTTCGGGCACGTCTGCCTCATCATCTAGGTTGGCTCGTGAGAGCTCAGACCCGCTCTCCGAGCCCGAGTACGACTCCACCCTGTTCCCCCTCGACCCCCTTTCTGATCTACCTGAGAGACACGAGCCCGAGGAGAGATTGATACATTTGACAGCACCTGAGTTGGGCTCGTTTGGTTTTGCAGACGTCGCCATGGACGGCAGTTCTGAGGATCGTTCCCGCACAGAGCACGTTGTGATGGATCAGGGAGCGATCAACTCCACCTTGATCGCCTCATTAGAGACAGTTCAGCAGCAGTTACGCGATCAGGGAGCATTCATGATTGAGATGAGGAGAGAGTTGGAGCGACTCCGATTAGAGCGAGATGAGCAGAGCGAGCCCGAGGAGATACCGGATGCAGAGGCACGAGCCGCAGCGGCAGCAGCAGCCGCCGCCGCCGCCGCAGTGGCAGTAGCCGCGGGAGGAGGAGGACCACCTAGACCGATGCGGGAGTTGCACAACCCCAGATCTACACTGATGCACCATTGGGTGGTGGTACCTGCTATCGTGGGGGACTTCAAGTTCCCCCCGAACACCCTGCAGATGCTTCCTCGTTTCCACGGACTCGCCACTGAGGAGCCCCACCTCCACCTCCAGGAGTTCCTGATGATTTGCAGCACTGTCCACGATCGCCACGTGGACCAGGACACGATCCGGATGATAGCCTTCCCGTTTTCACTGGCAGATAGAGCAGCCACCTGGCTGAAGCATCTTGGGAGGTTCGTCTACACCTGGGAGCAGCTCCGCACCGAGTACTTGAACAAGTACTATCCACTCGGGCGGACGAATGCAGCGAGGGCCCTGATCAGCAACTTCTCCATGTTCCCCAACGAGCAGTTTCACGAGGCATGGGAGAGGTTCCGAGAGCTTCTGGACAGATGCCCGCACCACGACATCACGAAGCCGAACCTTGTGTAGAGCTTCTTTAGCGGGTTGACACCAGAGCTACAGGGCCTGGTGAATGCTTCTTGCGGTGGGTCCCTACTTCACCAAGGACCACGACCAGGTCTGGGCCATCTTCGAGGAGATGGCCGAGAACTACATGGTGATGTCTCAGACCAGGTTGTATACTCAGAAGACCCAGCCACATCAGCCAGGACCCGTGCAGTACCAGCGGATAGCACGGGTAGATGCAGGTCCATCCAGTTCGTCCGCAGCAGCAGCAGCACATGCAGAGTCGTCAGCTGCGGACATGGGCATTATCAGCGAGAAGCTGGACCGCATGGAGCTGATCGAGAAGAAGCAGTGCCAGAGTATCACGCAGATGGAGCAGATGGCACAGGTTCTGAGCGACATGAAGACACAGCTCATGTGTCTCCAGGAGGCACAGACGGCTTCTCAGCCCCGTCTTCAGTCGCGAGGCGACGCCGGCAGCAGCAGCAGCTCGTCCCAGCGCTCCAGCACCCACGTGCAGCCTAGACAGGTCCATCTTGTACAGGCGGAGCCGTACCAGCAGCCGCAGCCCACCTACTAGTCCCCGCCATCTCCAGAGATGCAGATGGTGGTCTACCAGCCGGACCAGCCTCTGGCAGTACTCCCGCCAGCCCCCTACGATGCAGAGCCGTTGATGGATGTCAACGGGATTTGGTATGACCGTCCCCAGCCTGGGATCCGACGAGACCATCCCGGATTCAGGTGGGGGAGTGGTGGTACCCAGCCCCAGCAGCAGCCGTCAGGACAGGGAGGGCAGTACTCCCAGCAGAGAGATCACCACCAGCCGCATCAGCAGCAGCCCCCAGCATATCAGCAGCACCAGCCATCCTTCGGTCCTCGTCCCTATCAGCAGCAGGGACAGTCATGGAGACGTGAGCAGCAGGCTCACCCGGGATATCAGCAGCAGCACCCTCCATCATACCCCTCTTACCAGCACCAACAGCAGCAGTTCCAGCAGCCTCATCCACAGAGAGGCCACCCGTCGGGCTCCCACGAGAGCCCCGCTTTGGATGACATCGCCCGCCTCCTCACGGACCAGCAGGCCACATTCAGACGGGAGATGGACGAGTTCCGTCAGGAGATGCGGGACCTGGTGAGAGGGAAGGCCGCCATACCAGCCCAGATAGAGCCGAATCCGAACAACCTCAAGAGGAAATCTGAGCAGGTAGTACATACTGAGTTAGCCACTCCTAGTGACCCATTTGATGATACATCTTCGGATCTATTTGATGCTGATTTTGTCACACTTAGGAGCGGTAGGACCCCAGCAGGCGGCGGCGCCTCATCTGAGCTTCACCACGAGGACATCCCAGAGGCGCCACAGGAGGAGGAGAGCGGTACTGAGGCCGCTCCGGACGATGACGGTGGCACTGAGGCCACCAAGGATGCTGATCCCACCGGCGGTACTGAGGCCGCCGCTTCACCAGATCTAGGAGGTGGTACTGAGGCCACCCGTTCAGCCGAGCCAGCCCGCGGTACTGATGCCGCACGACGTCTACCAGCAGCAACAGCAGAGCCAGCCCGTGGTGGTACTGAGGCCACCGGTGTTTGTACAGATAGAGATGATGTTTTTCCTCGTATTCCTGTATCTCAGAACTCTGTTGTGAATAAAGGAAAAGGTTTATTTTCTTCTGGTCCCACTGTGGTGCATGATGTATGTGTGGATCCGGTCCTTGAACCGCTTAGACCTTTTCCTAGTCCTTCATCTGAGAAGGACCCAGTGATCCCCTTCCCTAGAGCCCTTCAGATGGGGAAGGGGAAGAAAAAAGATCCAAAAAAGACAGTGCAGGAGGAATTCAGCCAGAGTATGATAGATCGATTCCACATCCAGCTGACCCTCCAGGAGGCTTTGCAGCACATCCCCCTTCTCCAGCGATCTTTGAGAGAGAGGACTACAGTCAGGAGGAGGAGGAGGAACCACACTTCAGAGATACATGTGCTGACGAAAGCCACGTGTTTCGCGATCCAGAACCGCCTGCCAGCCAAGAGGCCAGATTCAGGGGCCCCGTATGTCAGATGCCAGATCAGTGAGCAGAGGTTCGACCGTACTCTTCTAAATAGCGGATCGTCGATCAACCTTCTTCCGGCAGCCCTTCTCGACCGCTTCGAGTTGGGCACTCTTCGACAGAGCAGGACAGTCCTTCAGTTCGCCGATCGATCTGTCAAGAGGCCGAAGGGGTTATTACGAGATGTTATCGTCACGATTCAGGGCCTGAAATTCCCCGTGGACTTCGTAGTGTTGGACATGGAGATCCCTGAGTCAGTGGCCGATACCCCCATCATCCTTGGTCGTCCGTTCTTGGCCACAACCAAGGCGGTGACTGATCATGATAGCGGGAAGGTGTACTTTCACGTCGAGGGCGAGAGTATACAAATAGAGACGGTCGAGGACTACAGAGCTAGATTCAGAGCCCGCTCAGATGAGAGTACAGATTCAGAGCAGCTGACAGACGCAGAGCCAGACATCCACCAGGACTGTGATTTTGTGATCACAGATGATGAGGCAGCTTGGGCAGATCTTGAGACACAGACCATCCTCTCACTTTCAGATACAGCTGATGCAGAGACGACAGCAGAGGAGAGTCTGGAGAGCACAACCCTGGTCCTGGATACCATTGAGGCAGCAGAGCCGGTCCTAGATCGCAGCACGAGGTTTAGTGATGGTGGGTGCTGAGGCCACCTTGTTTTCCGGTGGTACTGATGCCACCGTGGTTGATACAGATCCCTCGGATTCAGAGTCTGATTGGGCAGATTGTGATGATCAGATGCCAGACCTGATTCCACCTGAGCCTACAGATGAGGAGGAGGTAGATGCAGAGCCGAGCAGAGACAGTACAGTTGAGCCGCCTTCTCCCGATCCAGTTTGCGAGAGTACGCTTTCACTTTCCCAGGCAGATTTGGCCGACCTTGCAGCTTTCACTCAGTTTATTCCGCAGCCAGATTTGCCGGCACCCAGCATTCCAGAGCTGAAGCCGCTCCCTACTTCGCTGAAGTAATGATTCCTTGCGGGCGAGCCAGAGATGTACCCAGTCATCATCTCCGCTGAGTTGACTGGAGAGCAGGATTCCCGTTTGATGGGGGTTCTTGAAAAGAACCGCAAGGCGATCGGATGGAGCGTAGCAGATCTTCATGGGATTAGTCCATCAGTGTGCTCCCACCATATCTATCTCGAGGATGGGGCAAAGCCGTCGCGTGAGTTCCAGCGGCGTCTTAACCCCAACCTGAGAGAGGTTGTGATGAAGGAAATATCAAAATGGTGGGGTGCAGGTTTTATTTATCCCATTTCCGACTCCAAGTGGGTTAGCCCCTTGCATGTGGTGCCCAAGAAGACGGGCATCACGACTGTGATCAGTGAGTCGGGAGAGGAGATTGCTACACGAGTACCCACCTCTTGGAGGGTTTGTGTTGACTACAGGAGACTCAACCAAGCCACCAAGAAGGACCATTTCCCCCTGCCTTTTATTGACCAGATCATTGAGAGACTGGCAGGGAAGAGCCATTATTGCTTCCTGGATGGGTACTCGGGCTACAACCAAGTGGCCATCGCTCCTGAGGACCAGGAGAAGACCACCTTTACCTGTCCCTTCGGCACATATGCTTTTCGACGCATGCCATTTGGGCTATGCAATGCCCCTGCGACTTTTCAGAGGTGCATGCTGTCGATCTTTTTGGACATGGTAGGGGAGTGTTTGGAGGTCTTCATGGATGATTTCTCGATCTACGGTGACGGATTCGATTCTTGTCTTGACTGCCTAGATCGAGTACTCCAGCGATGTATTGAGTATCATTTGGTGCTATCTTGGGAGAAGAGTCACTTCATGGTGACTCAAGGGACGGTGCTTGGCCACATCATCTCCAACAGGGGCATGGAGGTTGATCCGGCCAAGGTTGATGTCATTAGGAAACTCACACCGCCGTCCAATCTGAGGCAGCTACGGTCATTTCTGGGGCACGTTGGATTTTATAGGCGATTTATTCATGATTTCAGCAGGATTGCCCGGCCGTTGACTGACCTCTTGACGAAAGACACCGAGTTCCTTGTCGATGACAAGTGTCTTTCGTCGTTTGCTACTCTCCAACAGTGCGTTATTGAGGCTCCTGTCCTCCAGCCGCCTGATTGGTCTCTCCCATTTGAGATCATGACGGATGCCTCCGATTTTGCCATAGGGGCAGTGCTGGGACAGAGGAGGGATGGAGTGCCATTTGCTATACACTATGCTAGCCGCACATTGGATTCCGCCCAGCGGAATTACACGGTCACAGAGGAGATGCTAGCCGTAGTGTTCGCCCTAGATAAGTTCAGATCGTATATCATTGGATCTAGAGTGACTTTGTTTACAGATCACACCGCCATCAGGTACCTCATGGCAAAGAAGGATGCCAAGGCCAGACTGACTAGATGGATCCTTCTACTCCAGGAGTTCGACATTGAGATTAAGGATAAGCCTGGAGTCAAGAATGTGGTGGCGGATCATCTCTCCCGATTAGAGCAGCCTGAGGATTCTGAGCAGATTGACCCTATTAGAGATACCTTCCCAGATGAGGCGATCCTTGCTATCGCCTCACTCCCATGGTACGCCGATATTGTGAACTTTCTCGTTGTTGGGAAAGTCCCACAAGATTGGCCCACGCAGAGGCTTGAGACCTTCCTTGCGAAGGCCAAGTCCTACCACTGGGAGGATCCCATCCTTTACCACGAAGGAGGGGATAGCGTCTGGCGTCGGTGTATTCCTCAGGAGGAACACCATAGCGTCCTCACTTACTGCCACAAGCTTGAGGCAGGAGGACACCATTCTGGGAGGAGAACGGCACAGAAAGTGCTCCAATCCGGCTTGTGGTGGCCTACCCTCTTCAAGGACTCAGATGAGTTCGTGAAGAGGTGTACTGACTGTCAGAGGATGGGCACTTGTGGACAGCGTGATATGATGCCGATGCAGCCCATTCACTTCTGTGAGGTTTTTGACGCATGGGGCATCGATTTCATGGGTCCATTCCCTAAGAGTTAGGGATTTGAGTACATTCTGTTGGCCGTAGACTATGTGAGTCGTTGGGTGGAGGCTATCCCCGCCAGAGCCGCTGATGCGAGGACAGTTTGCAGATTTTTGAGGAAGCATATCATCACACGGTTCGGGGTGCCACGAGTTCTGATTTCTGATGGGGGATCTCACTTCATCAACGACCAGGTGAAGGCACTTGCTAGCGAGTTCGGCATAGACCATCGTGTTGCTACACCTTACCATCCACAATCGAATGGTCTAGCCGAGGTGTCGAATAGGGAGATCAAGACTATTCTGCAGAAAGTCGTCCGCCCTGACCGAAAGGATTGGTCACAACTTTTGGACTCGGTCTTGTGGGCATATAGGACGTCTTTCAAGACACCTTTGGGCACGTCTCCCTTTCGCCTCGTGTACGGCAAGCCATGCCATTTACCTGTTGAGCTGAGGCACAAGTCACTTTGGGCAGTTACAGACATTATCATGGATCCAGATGGTATGGGAGACCAGAGAAGGGCAGAGCTAGCTGCCCTGGAGGAGCTTAGAGATGCAGCTTTCTCAAGCAGCCTACATTATAAGGAGAAAGTCAAGGAGTGGCATGATTCTCATATCAGCCACAAACATTTTGAGATTGGACAGAGAGTATGGCTGTTTGATGCGAGGCTTAGATTATTTCCAGGGAAGCTACAGAGCAAATGGAAAGGACCTTATCTGGTTAGAAAGGTACACGACAACGGTAGCATCGACATATCTGAGTTGTCTTCTGAGAGTACCTTCCGAGTGAACGGCCATCGGCTCAAGCCATTTCTAGATCATGAGCCGCGGGTCGTTGATCTTGCCCCTATTCATTTTGCGTGAGATGTGGTCTTTGACTCACATCTAATGCATCTCACGCCTGAGTTTCACTGATCTTCCGCTGTATATAGATCCAGATGTCCATATCACCACATTCCTTAGTCCCACATCCCCTTCCCCATCTTGTGATTATGCTATACTTAGGGTGCACTTTACCCTAAGTATAGGGGGGATGTGAGACCTTTCGGGTATTTCTTTTGTTTCTGTCTACCCCTGTTTTTGCTGCCTATACTTAGGGATATTTCACCCTAAGTATAAGGGGGGGTAGACCCTGTACATTCTCCACTCGGTTTTCCCTTCGTGTACAGCCTGCTATACTTAGGATTACTTAACCCTAAGTATAGGGGGAAGACCCAAGAACCTCTTGACTTTCATTCCCTTTTGTATAGCCTTCCTTTTCACTTCCCTATACATAGCATGAGTTATGTCTTCTTCATCGCTCTTGACTCTGAGGACATCGTTCGAGCTAAGTATAGGGGGGTGTGTATATATTTCATATATACTTTAGCCATAACTCGTACTTTGTGTGAGTGTGTTAATAAATAAAAATGGCTAAAAACCACAAAAATTAAAAATTTTTCATGTACATAATCTTCTTTTATTTGCACATACATAGCTAGTGTACAAACTATTTTTGTAAAAATGATTTCAAAAATCTTTTGTGTAAAGCTTGTGTAAATATTTTCTTATCAAAATTATGTATATAGTACAAAAATTTTTTCCAAAATGTTTTGAAAATCAAAAGTTTGCAAAAATCTTGTGTAAATGTGTGTAAATATCTTTTTGCAAAACTTGCACTTCATGCATCATCATTCATGATTTCAAAACATTTTTCAAAAATTTTGCATGATTGTAAAATATTGTGTAAATAAGCATCTTTTTGTACATATGTATATAGTTTTTCTGGATGATAGTTGACATTTAAACTAGCCTGGAATCAAATTGAGAAATGGAGCTTGATTAAGATCTTAATCCACCTAATTTCTAAGAGGAACCTTATAGGGCTTAGGTTTAAGGCTTTTCAGGTCCATGGTGACTTAATTCTTTGAGTCCACTAGGCTATGATCACATGTCATCTCAATGAGCCTAAGTAGAACACTTAACAACAACACATGACTCATATAGATTATGGCTTTACTTGGACAACCGCACTATGCACCGAGCTCTCTACGGATGAGGTGGTGAGGAGGCAGTCTTCCTTGACTTGGGGTAGCATATGAGGGTAGTACTTCTAGGCGGAACCTCTCTTCTTCTTATAGTGAAGGAAGTGCGTCTCAACTTGGTCTGGTTGCCATGAGGTCTAACGACGGGAGTTGTGGGTTGCAATAAAGCTTCAAAAGAGGGATAGTCTACTGGCTCAAGAGGAAAAACTCCTTGTACATATGCTGCACATGTATATGTTGTATAGATGCACTCGAAAAAAAAATGTGCAAAAAGAAAAGAACTCCAAAAAAGTGGTGGGTCTGAGAGAAAATGATAATCCCACCGGAGTATGTATATAAGTGCAATAAGCAAAGCTTGGTTTCATGATCCACCTGTTGTAGCTTGCAGCAGGGAGACTTGGCTACACTGGTCAAGCTCCCAAGGGTACTTGGCTACACTGGCCTTGACCCATTCTCTTCTTCCCCCTCTTCTTGAGCCGGTTGTACTTGAACTTAGAAGGGAATACCCCGCTCCTCGAGGAAAGAGTGGCCAGATTGAGGTCATAGAGTTACCTTGTTAGGGAGGGTTGTCAAGTTGCCATTTCTGAGGTGGAGAGCTTAGACTTCACATTCACAGGACAGGAAAAGATTCATGGTCTTCAGGGTTTGTGATTGATGACTTGTTCTGATCTGGAGCATTGAGGAGTCTTGGTTATAGATTAGTGGAACTTAGAGGCTGTTAGGTTTTAAGCTTAAGTCTAAATAAGGTTCCGACACATTAATAATCCAAAGATCTGATTGAGCTCCATACCTCAACTTAATGAAGGCAAGTTTAATAATCAACCTTGATCCATGTGCATCCTCTTTTTCTTTTTCTTTCTTTCTTTTTCACTTCTTTTTCAAATAAGTGTTTGCTAAGGGACTAGCAAAGTATAGTATAGGGGGGTGATGAATACCCATTCATCACTCTTTATTCTTATATTTTAGCTACAAAAACCTATGCAAATGCATGTAGATATTTGTAAATAGGGAAAATTAGCAGAAGCATGCATTGTGTAAAAATCTATAATTAGCATGTTTTTGTGCAAAAATAAAAGAATAAAGATGAAAAAGAAAAAGAGGGAAATATTTAGAATAAATATTGAGCAACCTAACCCAAGGGAGGGCTCAGCATGGGCCTGACCGCATAAAAGCCAAAGTAGAGGGAGATAGGGGCTCATGTGTAAATATTGGTGTAAATAAATAAAACTATATTTTCCTCACCCAAAAATATGCTTGTACATATTTGTATATATTTAGAAAATATTAAAAACAAAATAAAAACTTTAAAATCAAAAAAAATTCAAAAATGCCCTTTCACCATGTACATAGACCATACTCCTATATTTATTCAACCTTATAAATAAATAAATTATTTTCAAAACTTTTTGTAAATATCCTATATTACATATTGTAAATAAATAAAATAAAAAGAATCAAAACAAAAATCAAATAAAAATAATAAAATTAAAAATACAAAAATACATTGTATATATACCATGTATATACATGTATATATCTATTTATTTCACCTATGTATATAAATAATAAAAAACCAAATAAAAATACCCTTTTATTCCTCATTTTATTCTATAAATAAATAAAATATAAAATAGGAATAAAATTGTACAATAATAATAATTAAAAATCAAAAATCAAAAATCTACCTAATGTACATATACCTATATATAGCTACATAGTGTAAATACCTCATTTTTATTTCCAAAAATTAATTAAAAATCACCAAAAAATAGAAAAAAATAAAATAAAAATATTTTGTGTTTTAAGTTTTTGCTAATTCCACCGTTATCTAGCCTAAAATAAATAATCAAAAATAAAATACGTGGCAGCACCTCATTGGCCCACGGAGATGTTGACCTCCGGTCAACTCCCTCCGCGGACCGTCTTCTCCAGCGGATCTCGCGCCTGACCCGTTTTCTCCACTTTTTCCGCGCTCGATCCGCTCGCCATCTCTGCAAATCCCGGGTCCTATCGCTTCTTCATACATCCGAGACCCTCGCCGGGGTATCCACATTGGGATCCGCGCTTCTCACAGCCCTACCCGACCAACCCTAGTCGGACCCGCAACCACTTAAATACCGAGCTCCGCCACCTGATTCTGCTATCTTTGGCTAATCTGCTCTACCCCCAGTGAGCTCCAGTGCCCGAGCGTGAGTGACAGCTCGCTCCAGGTGCCGTCGCAGCGAGGAGAGGGGCCGGATTCCACTGATCCGGCGAGTTAGCACCGCCGTGCTCCGCCCAGAGCAGGAGCTCGAGCCTCGGGCCGAGACAACCCTTGAGGTCACGACCAGGAGCTACCCCAGCTCCAGCATAGTCTCCTCGACCACCCAGGTAGTCCTTTAGCTTCGCCTTTTCTTTCAATTTTCATTTTGCCCCAATTCGCACCGTCGCCGTTTATCGTCGATTCCGACCATCTCGCGCACCCATTCGATCATCGGAATCCATATCCATCTCCGCCTTCCCTCCACGCACCTTCTCCATACACCCATCCAACCCAGCTCGCACAGGAGCTGGGGTTCGAGCTCTACCGTCCGTCGCTTCGCCGGAGCTCGCCCATCTCGCCCCACCGGTCACCTCCACGACGCCTAACCGGGTCGAGGCACTTTTCCCTCGACCCGCGAATCTCCTGGTCCCTTTTGCAGGTTAGTGCGAGCCCATCTGAGGGTTCAAGTCTTCCGGGCCAGGAGCTCTCCTCCGCCGACCTCGCCGGAGCCCTTCGGGGCTCGGCTGGGCCATCGGAGACCACCATCAACTGCGGAGCTTCATCGCGCACCTTCTCCGATCTCCGGAGGCAGCAGGGGAGGATCCCAGCGCTCACACGAGGCCGGCGAAAGTCGCCGGGCACCTGTTCTTCGAGGATCTTCAGCCGCCGTCCGATCAGCCTCGACCTTCAGTTTTCATCTCGTCCATCCATTCCCGGAGGAGCAGTCACCGCCCGATCATTCAGAGGGACGATCTGGACCATCCAAGCAGAGAGAGAGGCACCAGCCACCAGCGTCCGTCAGATCTTCCACGTGCCCTCTTCTCAGACGTCGATCAGGCCCACGTGCGAAAGGAGAAAGGCGCCCGCGTCCAGACCCGTCGGATCAGCCACGCGTCAATCATCCGACCCTCGACGTTAAATAAGGGGTAATCTTAGTTTATGCTTTTAGTTTCAGTCCTGTAAATATTTTGCGTACTTTATTTACGTTGGGTTATTTGCACATTGGACCTCATACTTTAGTATATTTGCACTTATACCCCTGTTTGTGTGGAGCCACGTGCTTCGTCACGTGTATGTTTGGGTTATTTGCAATATATTCCCTGTCGTTCTGGATGTTTAGAAATGAATGAAAACTTTTGAGTATTTGCATCTATGCCCCTGTGAATGTTTTAATTGCGCATGTGCACTTATTTTAGGGTAATTTGCATCTGAGGTCCCCGGACTTTTGGCACGTGTTACCAAATAGTCCCCGGACCTTACTTTTATTACAAAGAGGTCCCTGAGTGTCCCAGGCACGCGCCGCGCGCGTGCGTTGCTGGGTATTTTGCACCTGGACCCCCCAGAACTTAGGGTATTTGCACTTCAGTCCCTGTGCACAGTGCCTTCTTTTGATTTTTGAATAAAATATCAAATCACCTCCAAATTCAATGAAAATTTGAAACATGGCTCCTGCCATGTTGTAGGATTTTTGAGAATTTTTGAGGACATTTTTGAGTTTATTTGTTTTTTTTTTAAAATTCAAAAACCTTTATTTCAGCTACTGTCTAGAGTTAAAAATCCAAAAAAAAGTATAAAAACCCCCTCAAAAATTCTATAAAAATTAGGTACTGTTTATTTTGTGTTTCTTGATTTTCTAGCCAATTTTGGCTATTTTTCACTGAGTAAAAACCATAAAAACTTAAAAACACCTAAAAACCCATAAAAATTATAGTAAAGAATCTAAAAACCCAAAAATAATAATTTTGGTACTCAAATTTTCCTTATTTTATCTAGTATACAGGAAAAATACCTCCAGGCCCTTTTGAGGTCCTTAGATATTTTATCTAGGGCTTTTGGGCCTGGCTGGACAGTACCTTACATTTTCGTCGTTGTTTGATTTTTAGAAAATAAAATATACATCAGAAAATTATCAAAAATTAAACAAAAACACTAAAAAACTTAAAAAACATAAAAACATTTTTGTTTGAATTTTTGCTTGATTTTTGATGCATTAAATAAATTGCTAAAGTGTGTTTGTCTTTGTTTCTTTTATTTTCTCCACATATTAAAAATCCAAAAAAAATATAAAAATCATTAAAAATCACTAAAAACATTTTGTCTTTATTTTATTTCATTTTTACTACTTCGTAGGCCTTTGGCCAACCCGTGCTCCTCGAGTTCGACCCTGGGAGCTATACCAGGTTAAACTCATAGCTGGACCGCTTCTATCTTTTGTTGTGATCGATTTTATTTCTATTAGTGGTCTGATAATTTTTCTTGATTGACACGTCTGAGTGACCAAGGTCGCAACGACCATCTTAGATACACCTGATTACCTTAGTCGCTCGGGTGCTCGTGTTATCATCACCTCTCACCTCGTATATGTTCCTCGATAGTCTTGAAACCAGGTCCATAGATGGACCCCAAATGCGCAAAACCCACTTAGCCAATAGTGCCTTATTCATATAAACCAAATCCTAAACACCCAGGCCTCCCTACTCACGAGATCTCGTAATCTCCTCCCATGCCACCATATGGATCCCTGACTTCTGTTGTTTCCCATCAGACCAAAAGAATCTTCTCATCTTCTTTTCAATCTTCATTCTTATGCCCACTGGCATCATCCTGGTTGAGAAAAAGAAAATTGAGATGGCGGACAGAGCATGTTTCAGCAGGACCAACTTTCCACCCCTGGATAAAGAGACAGCCTTGCAGCCTGCGAGTCTTTGTTCAATCTTCTGTATGACTACTTCCCAGTCGTTATCCTGAGTTTGCCCGCTACCAACGGAAGTCCCAAGTAAGTGATCAGCAGGTTCCCCAATGGACAACCAAGCAGTTCTGCTACCCTACTCCTTTATTCGCTCTGTAACCCAAAAGTGATGACCACTGATTTCTGCAGGTTTATTTCCAGACCCGACATGCTGCTAAAATTGTCCAGCACCTGAGCCGCTCTACTGCACCTCTCATCTGACGCACTAATAAAGAGCACCGTGTCATCCGAGTATTGTAGCAACAACACTGATATCTCATCAAGATGGAAACCTTCACACCAACCTCCGACAACCGCTTGTTTGAACATAACTGCCAGCGCATCCGGTACCAGAACAAATGACATGGGTGCCAAGGGACATCCTTGTCGTACACCTCTTTGAGATTGAAAAAAACCCCCTCCGGTCTCCCATTCACCAAGATTGAGAAAGAAGACTTAGTGATACATCTTTTCATCCAACTGATCTAGCTATCTGGGAAGCCCCTTTTCCTTAATGACGTCCACAGAAATCTCCAGTCTACGCAATCGTAGGCCTTTGCAAAATCTATCTTCTACAACACTCCTTTTGTCTCCTTGCGCTTCCACTCTAAACAAATTTCCGAGGCCATAATCATCTCATCTGTCAGTTGCCGGCCAGGAATGAATGATGATTGGCCCTTCAATACTATAGAGTCCATGACCCGCTTTAGCCTATTTGCCAGGACTTTAGCCACGATAAGATAAATCCTGTTTGAAAGTGCAATTGGCCTGAAATCCTCGACTCTAGATGAGTGATCTTTCTTTAGAAGCAAGACAATCAATGCTATGTTGATCTTCTCAAACTCCATGTTCCCTTCCTTGAACTCTTCGAGCACCTCTAGGATCTTAGCCTTTAGGAGTTTCCAGAACTCTCTGTAAAAGAAGATTGGAAAACCATCTGGGCCTGGCGCCCCATCCGCATTCAGACCCCAAACTGCATTCTTCACTTCGGCCTTCGTGAAAGGTGCAAGCAGATCTTCCGCCTGACTGGGTGACAAAGACTTCACCCCCTTCCAACTACCCCAAACCTTCCCCCATCCTTCTCCGCGACATCTCCAGAAAGTGACCTCTTAGAGCACTTCCTATTTGCGCTTCCCCGGAGATCATCCCCCCCACCTGAAGATCCTGGATGTAATTCCTCCTCCTTTTGCATGAATCCATGGTGTGAATCTAGTGTTTGCATCCCCTTCTCTTAACCATTTTTCCTAGACCGCTATCTCCACTCCACTTCTTCCTTCCGATCTTCCAGCATTATCTCCTCCAAAAGCCTTGACCTCTCCGCCGACTCCTCCTGATCCAGCCCTCTCAGGTCGTCGAGACCATCTAGACGAACTACCTCCTCTTGAGCCTGACCTCTCTTCTCCCTTCTCTTCGATCTCCTCTCTCTCTCCCGAACCCCTTCAGGAAGGACCTAAGCATCACTAGTTTAGCCTCCAAGCACCCGACTGCCGACCCCGTCGGATTCCGGCCTCTCTAACGGTCAGCAAGCAACTTCTTGAAACCCTCTTCCAATAGCCAGGACCGCTCAAAGCGAAAGTAAAACCTGTCTCTTCCCTCTTCTCTTGATGACCACAGAATGGGCGTATGATCTGAGAGAACTCAGCGGGAGGGCCCACGCTTGTGATAGCGGGAACCTTTCCATCCCCTCGATAGAGAGCAGGAACCTGTCCAGTCTCGACCTTGATCTCGCATTCCTCCACGTGTACACGCAACCTGCCGCATCAATAATTGTTAGACCAGCAACATTAACCATCTCCAAGAATTCCGCCGAGCTGACATCCCTCCCTCCCCTTCCCTTGGGCGATCATCGGGTAGCAACGTGATGTTTAGGTCACCCCCACTAGCCACACCCCCTCAACCTCTTCAGAGTTCATCTGCGCCAAATCTGCCCCTAACAAACCTCTCCCACTGCTCGTGGGCCCGTACACATTCGTCACCGTGAAGGAGATGTTATCTTTATGGCGTCTGAGATGGACCGAGAGTAAAAAAGTGGACCTCCATACCGCGACTGCCTCAAAATCGTCTTTCCTCCATCCCGTGACTAGGCCCCCTGCTGTCCCCTGTGCCTCCATTTCCGCGGCCTCAAAACTACGCCTAATTCCAAGCTCTATACCTACCTCCAATACACTGCGCGACAACTTCGTTTCTTGCAATAAGAATATATCTGCTTTAGCCTCTCTGATAGAAGTTTACACCATTCATAGGTCAAAATAAAAATCCAAAGAACATTCCATCTGATTCTTGTTCTCATGATTTCTCGTTCCTTATTTACGTGAGGAGGATCACTACAAGGAATTTGACCTAATGCAACAAATGATTTAATATTTGTAGTCAAATCTTCCGTAGTTAAATGTATAATAATGAATATTATCTGTTACTTACTTCTTAAAATCCATAATGAATAATAGTATTCGTTCTTGCAACGAATCATATAACAATGGTTCTTCGTTGAAAAATTTATCGTCTTGTGAATCTTTAACAACTTCGTTGCTACATTCCTCGCAACGAATCATATAACAATGGTTCTTCGTTGAAAAATTTATCGTCGTGTGAATCTTTAACAACAAATATGGCATTGCTAATTATAAATACAAAAGGAGATTTGACAACGAATAATATTTGTTGTCATATCTTCGACATTGAACGATATAGCAACGTATATTCAAACTATTTGTTATCTTTGATCGAAATTCTTGTAATGAATCTCTGTCAGTTTTCCGAAGAAAATCATTTTTTCTTGGTATTAAATGGAACACTAATGTTTTCAATGCATGCCCCTTTAAGCAATCGGCATAGTGCTCAACCACAATATAATTTGAATACAAGAAATTAATTTTCAGGGTAAATTAAAAAATTCTGCCAATTCCTTATTCCCAATCAATTAAGTACTCATTTGAACTGGTTTGGTGGTAATGCAGTGTACCTAAAGGGATGTTCCGGACTTTTGAAATTACCGAGCCCACTATTTACAAAAAATCGAGTACTCATTTTTGAAACATAACAGTAAAAGTATTAACTTTTGAGATTTAGCGCCCAATGTCGAAATAAAAGAGTTGCTGAAGCTTAGCGTCTGAGAAAAAATCGTATCGGACGTTTCAAAGATGATGTTCATAATTGAGATTTTGATGCATAATTGAAGTTTTTTTTATAATTTATCCTAAATTTTATGTATGGGTTATCGGATTAAATTGAGGGAATCAATGTCCGTTGATTAAACATGATATTAATGCCACGGAAGTTATGGTGTATACAAAGTTGTACAATAAAAGTACAGGGGATTATCTGGGACCATTATAATATGAAGTTTTAACCCTAAACATAATAAATTATTAGGATAGATTACAAAAATGAATCTCCACATGCTTCGATTCCAATTAAAGTACTCATTTTTGAAAAAAAAATGTAAAAATGAAACCACTAAACTTCGTACGTTAAGATTTTTAATTTGAGATGAAAAGAAGAAGAAGAAGGGATCATTTTCATACGTTTCAAAATTAAAGACCATAATCAAGAAATTGATGTAGAGATGTGACCCTTATTTATAATTTAGCCAAAGGGATTGTGATGTCACTTGATGGTGATGACTATGCAAAGCCAATTTGAGGGCTAGTGTATGACTGACGAGGACAACGAGTCAAGAGATCTCAACTCACAATATAAGAGAATCTATCAAATGTGGTTCAGTTTCCTCCACCCAATTAATTATTTTGAGCCCTAACTTGTTTGGCGTTATAGATCTTTTAAAGATCGTTGTCTAGCGGGCTACGAGACAAGGAGTGATTAAGATGTTGTATCCTCTCATTTCAGTTCGTTTTTTTGCTTAATAAAAATTATAAGGATAGTAAATTTGAGGGAGAAAAACATAACATCCCTCAAACGAACATCTCCTTATTGTTTGCTTTGAATAAGGATGGAAACAGTGGAAGCCCTTATTAGATGTGGGTAATATGTCGTTTTCGACTTGACTGTCATTTCGTATCGTGAAGAAAGCTTTTGCGAGCGTGTTTGATATTATTCAATCAGCGTTGATCTTTGATCTCGACAGTGGAAATATACGAGTTCTAGGATTGAAGTATATTGAATGTTTGATTTATATTTTTGAAGTTGGTAAGGTCAATGAATCGACTTTTAGCAAAAAAAAAAACATTTGTTGATTGGGTGCTTGGAGCTGATAGAGGCAATTTTTGCGTGTTTAAGAATTAATTTTATTATAGTTGAGGGATGTTGTCGTACACGCAAAATCGAATCTCGAATCTTTGAGTCAAGAATATTTTGTAAATCTTATAATAATGTTCTAAACAAAAACAAACACTATGACATATTATACACAAACTCATAACATGACAGGGTGTTAAGAAAACATTGGTTACAACGTAATATAACATTAAATAATTGCTGTGTCGTCAAGCTTTGAAAATTCCATATGATCAACATAGCAAACTTGACCGTGGAAAAGAAATCTTTCAATTTCCTCACTGTAAATACGAAAAAACATGACTTCCTTAAAACATGCATGATGAGGCTCGCAAAGGGTAGACACGATAAGTTCATGCTGATCATCGAGTGTAACACTAGGATGCCCCAAATTAGTATTTTTTTGCAGGAAGGTGAAAATGATATATGCCAAACTTTAAGGTACCGAAAAACATAAAAGAGAGGCCAAAAAATTCCATGTAAGTGCATGAGATAGAATCCTTGCCGTGAGATTGTGATGATCAAATTCTAAAAGTTTTTAAATTCTACATGATCTATCAAAAAAAACAATATTAACATCTAGGAGTACAAAATTTTACAAAATAGTGCAAGCATAGCATAACTATAATCAAGACTGCCAATAATGTGGGTTAATGAATGAGCATCCAAATTAGCCGAACATTGAATATAGATGAAAAGATGACGATGTTACCCAATACTAAAAGCATGAACAAGGGTACATAAAATATTTTGATTAAGAGAGGTTAATAGATAAAGGTACCACATAGTAATAGAAAATTACCATCAAAGAGTGGCAAACTATGATTAAATCATACCAAAGATAAGATCTTGATGTTGTAAGGGAATTGCTTAGAAATCTTTTCATGCTATGTGTCACTCATAAACGATCTATTCCTCAACGTAATAATCCCAGAACACTCGGTTGTGTTGTTCTTGAAGTTGGACTTAGAAATTATTTTCGATCCTCTGCGGGTCCCATTATAGAGATTACTCGAAGCTTCTTCCAAGATCAAGGACTGCTTATATTAGGGATTCTTATTATTCTTATTTTTTTCTTGATGCTTTAATCTTCCTCTTCATCTTCATGACCAATGCCCACACAAGTAATGTCCTTGTCAAAGATGTTGGGGCCACCTATCTTGGAGGGAGGCCAATGATGGTCAAATTTGTGGTTGATGAGACACCCTAAACATAGGGAGGCATGTATTGGTACTATCATCAAGTAGAGAAGGAATGAACTCATTTATCTTTCTTCTATTCATAATTGAATAAATGATAAACGTCAATCTTTGTAAGATACAATGGAAACTTGTAACTTTTGAAAACAAGTTCCGTCCCAAGACGCAAGCAAGTAGTCAGGGGTTTGATGAAGATGCTTCTATTCAGTAGCTATACCTAGAAAAAAGCAATTGTGAAGAATGAACGCATGCTTTACTCCTTTGTATGTGTTCTTGTGATAGAGGCTGACAAGAAGGTTTCCCTCATCAGCAATGTATAGGAGGATGAAGATGATGTTGATGAGTGAGATGTGATGGGAATGACACACGAGGTGTATCCCCTAAATTCTGCCATGCAGCAAAGATGGCACAACAACAAATATGGGTTCCCCACTTGGAAACCAAATGGCAACAATGATAAGCAATCACACAATCAACCAAATGAGACAAAGATTTTTATGTGGAAACCCTTACTCGATGTAAGCAAGGGAATAACCACGGGGCAAGACCAGCAATGATTTCACTATGGTCAAATGAGCTAATGTTCTTTCAGTTTTGCTTCCCAACAAAACCGAGATACAACCATGAGCATAAATGATAGTTTTTATGCAAGCAACTAACTATCCCTAGGTATACAAAATACCAAAATGTGTTTAAATCCAAGAAGGATAGGTGGCTTCCTTGTGGGCTCCCGGTCGGAGACCCAAAAACTGTGGCTTCGGCTTCTTGAGGTCGTCTACAATGACCTCCTCGATGCTCTTCTCGAGCTCGCACAAACCGCTACTTCTCCCAAAACCCACAATCATAGCCGTTACTCTTCTCGAGCCCAGACCACCGATGCTTTCAAGCCCGAGCTGATGCTCCTCTCGAGCATGAGCTCGACCTCTCTCTCATCCTCTCGTGCGGAGGAAGTGGAGGGTTCAAGAACCCTTGCTGCTGTGTCTCATTCTCTGGAAATTGGAGGTGGGCGAATGGGTTTCTCCCATTCTAGAATTGGGGCAAGAAATGGGAGATTCCAAGTTACTGGAAAAATTTCACAAAAGGTCCCTACAGAAAAGGGACAATATGCAGCAATCCCCAAGGTAGGACCAGAAGAGCAAAAAACCCAACAACCTCCACCTCCGATTTCAACGAGGAGGTGTGGCCTAGTGATGGAGATCAAGAAGAAGTGACATTGTTCATCTCTCTGCAGAGCTGGAGCTTGTCACGAGTGACTGCCTTGGTCAACATGTCCGAGGGGTTGTCATTAGTGTGAATCTTCTTCAACATGAGCTGCTTCTGGTCAATCGCATCCCTCAACCAATGGTATCACACATCAATGTGTTTTGTGCGAGCATGGTGCATGGTACTCTTGCTCAGGTCTATAGCGCTATGGCTATCACAAAACATAATCGAGTAACTGCCATCCAATCCAAACTCACCAAGAAAGTGTTGTAGCCACAACACTTCTTTCCCAACCTCTGCTACTACTATGTATCTTCCTCGGTGGTTGAGAGAGCAACATATTTCTGTAACTTGGATTGTCATGATATGGCTCCCCTTGCAAATGTGAAAATGTAGCTTGAGGTAGACTTTCTGGTCCATGTCTCCTGCCATATCTGCATCAGTGTAGCCACATAGTTTGGGATCTGACCTCACAAACACAAGACACATACTTGAGGTCCCTCTCAAGTATCTCAAGATCCACTTCACTGCCTCCCAATGGTCTTTCCTCGGATTGGATATGAATCTGCTCACCACGCCCACTGTATGGGCTATGTCAGGTCTAGTACAAACCATGGCATACATGAGGCTCCCAACTGTGGACTGGTATGAGATCTTTGCCATCTATGTTTTCTCCTCAGAAGTATAAGGACATTATTCCTTGTCAGCTTGAAATGAGAGGCTAAGGGCATCCTGATAGACTTGACATTCTTCATGTTGAACCCTCCAACACGCGCTCAACATAACTCTCCTGTGATAACCACAACATGCGCTTCTTCATGTCCCACGTAATCTGCATCTCAAGGATGTAGCTTGCCTTGCCCAAATCTTTCATCTCAAACTCATTGAATAGTTCCCTCTTGAGCTTTGAAATCAAGTTGGAATCATGACCTATAATCAATATATCATCAATGTAGATCAAAAGAATGACGAACTTGTCATTGGGAAGACGGTGGACATATACACATGGATCGACTGTAATCCTCTTGAAGCTCTGCTTTGCCATGAAAGCATCTAACTTCAAGTATCACTGTCTCGGGGCTTGCTTCAAGCCATAGAGACTCTTCCTTATACTGCAAACCATGTGCTCTTTCCCTTTCTCTTGAAATTCATGTGGCTGCTCCATGTAGATCTCTTCTTTCAAATCACCATGAAGAAACATCGTCTTCACATCCATCTGCTCCAGCTCAAGGTCCATAGCAACAAATCCTAGCACCATTCTCACTGAGTTCATCTTTACAAACTGGGTAGAAGATCTCATCATAGTCCACTCCTTCTTTCTGGCTAAATCCTTTGACCACCAACCTGGCCTTGTACTTGACATACTTACCACCATCATCAGACTTTAGCTTGTATACCCATTTGTTCTTCAATGCTCTCTTGCCTTTTAGAAGCTCAACAAGATCATAAGTATGCTTTTTTCTAAGAGTAATCATCTCTTCATTCATTGCATTGCGCCAATGATCCTTGTCCTTATGCATATGTGCCTCCTCAAAGGTGTATGGCTCACCTGCATCCATAAGCATCACATACCTAGAAGCGGGGTAATGGGATGATGGATAATGTGCCCTCTCAGATCTCCTGACCTGAGGCTCTACTGCGTCTGCATGTGGATGAGGCTGCTCCCCCTACCCCAAGTCCCCTGGACCTGCATTAATGGGGCTTGCATCTGGTTCATGCTGCTCTAACTGTCCATCCTCTCCACATGTACCCTGTACTGGAGAGGGGCATATGTCCTCATCACTATCATCATCCATGGAAATCTCATCCGCATCATCACTCCCAGTGTTGTCCTCAACCAAAGTCTGATTCTCATAGAAGATTACATCCTTGTGTTGGGTGACAATCTTCTTCCTTGGATCACAAAGATGGTATCCAAACTCCTGATCTCCATATCCAACAAAGATACAAGGCACCACCTTGCCATCCAACTTCTTCCTCTGCTCCTTTGGTACCAACGCATAAGCTTTGCATCCAGACACCCTCAAATGAGCATATGAGGGGTCCTTTCTTGTCCAAACACGCTTTGGAATCTAGAATGCCAAAGGAATTGATGGAGATCGACATGTGGTGCGAACCGCCTCATCCCAAAAGGTCTTGGGTAACTTCGATGTCTTCAGCATACAACGAAATCTCTCAACAATGGTCATATTCATCCTCTCAACAAGACCATTGTGTTGGGATGTGCCTGACTCCTTCCTCTCGTGCATGATGTCATGCTATGTACAATACCCCTATAAGCTAAGGGAGGTGTACTCCCCTCATTGTTCGTGCGCAAATATTTCAGCAATTTTCCTGTTTCGCGCTCAACCATGGCATGAAATTTCTTGAGTCAACAAAAAACTTGATCTTTTGTCCTCAACACATACACCCACACCTTCCTAGATGCATCATCAATGAAGGTGACAAAATACACGTTGTCTCCCAAAGAGATTGTCTCCATGGGACCACAAACATTCGAGTGAACCATCTATAGAAGGTCTCCCTTCACCTTAGATCAGACTTTGAATGGTGCACTCCTGCTCTTCCCAACATCACATGCATCACAAGGAGATAGTGTGATGTCATTGTGGTAGGGGATCAACTCTTTCTTCCCCAGAAGCTACAAACCCTTCTGGCTCACGTGCCCAAGACGAAAATGCCACATATCTAATGTATCTGCCTCGCTAGCATGCAAACTGCCATTCATGACCTTCACTCTGGTCATATAGAGTGTGCAATACAAACTGTCTCTAGCCATGATGAGAGGACTCTTGCTAATCTTGCACTTGCTGTCGCCGAACTTCAGATGGTAGCGTTCACTATCTAGCTGTGAGCCAGATATAACTGGTGAAGACTCACCCATAATCGCCCTTGGTGTAAGTGGTGAAGAACTTCCTGTGTGGAGTTACATGATAGGAGGTGATCGTATCAACAACCCACTCCAAATCACTCCATGGATGCAAGCACTGATCCTGGATGGTGATAATCACCTCATCTGCATTGTCATCTGCCACAACCGCAACATCTTCATTTTTCTATTTTTTCTTAGCTTCAACTTGCTCTCTCTTCCAAATCTTGCAATCTCTCTTCCAATGATCGGGCTTCTGGCAATGGTAACACTTTCCTCTACCCTTGGACTTGTCCCTGGATTTCTGCCTCTCATGTGACACTCCTCTGCTACTGGACCTCTCCTCTCATTTGCATACACATGTAAAGAGGAGGATGTCTCTCCCGAAGAGAGATGCATGATCTCCTCATTCAGAAGGCTACCCTTGACCATGGGCATAGTCAACTTGCATCCTTAGCAAAATTGCTCACGGTGACTACTAGAATCTCCCAACTGTCTGGCGATGAACCCAACAAGAGAAGTGCCTACAACTCATCATCAAGTGCCAAACCCATAGAGCTCAATTGGTTGATGATGCTTTGGAAGTCATTCAAGTGCTCTGCCACTTCGGTTCTATTCTTGTATTTCAAGTTCACAAGCTTCCTAATCAAGAAAGCCTTGTTGATTGCGGTCTTCTGGTCATAGAGTTCGGATAATTTATCCCAAAACTCTTTTGCATTCGTCTCTTTAACCACATGATGAAAAACTGACATGTCAAGCCATCTCCGAATAGTTCCAATGGCCTTTCGACTCAACTTTGTCCATTTACCTGCGTACATGTTCTCCGGTTTGGTGCTCTCTCCTTCCACAGGATCGTGGAGGTCTTTGCAATACAAAATATCTTCCATCTTGGATTTTCAAATATGCTAGTTGCTACTTGTGAGCTTAATCATCATGCCCTCATCATCCTTGCTCATCTTGTCTGACCTTGCTCTGATACAACTTCATGGGAATGATACACGATGTGTATCCCCTAAATTCTGTCCTGCAACAAAGATGGCACAACAACAAATATGGGTTCCCCACTCAAAAACCAAATGGCAAAAAATGACAAGCAATCACACAAACAACCAAATGAAATAAAGATTTTTACATGGAAACTCTTACTCGATGTGAGCAAGGGAAAAACCACGAGGCAAGAGAGGCAACGATTCCACTATGGTCAAATGAGCCAATGTTCTTTCGGTTTCGTTGCCCAACAAAAGTGAGATACAACTACGAGCATAAATGATAGTTTTTATGCAAATAACTAACTATCCCTAGGTATACAAAATACCAAAATGTGCTCAAATCCAAGAAGGATAGGTGGCTTCCTTGTGGGCTCTCGGTCGGAGACCCAAAAACTATGGCTTCGGCTTCTTAAGGTCATCCACAATGACCTCCTCGCTGCTCTTCTCGAGCTCGCCCAAACTGTTGCTTCTCCCAAAACCCGCGGCCCTAGCCACTACTCCTCTCGAGCCCAGACTGCCGCTGCTCTCAAGCCCGAGCTGCTACTCCTCTCGAGCATGAGCTCAGCCTCTCTCTCTCGCCGTCTCGCGTAGAGGAAGTGGAAGGTTCAAGAACCCTTGCTGCTATGCATCGTTCTCTGGAAATTGGAGGTGGGCGAATGGGTTTCTCCCGTTCTGGAATTGGGACAGCAAATGGGCAGCTCCAAGTTACTGGAAAAATATTCACAAAAGGTTCATGCAAAAAAGGGACAATATGCAACACTCCCCAAGTTGGGACCGAAAGAGCAAAAAATCCAACAAGATGATCGAGGTGTAGAGGATGAAGGAGGTAGGAATGTGATTGCCCAACTCATCTTGCATGTCATCAAGTTGAGGTAAACCATTCGTACCATATCTAGGTATACGCTAGATACACCAACATGATGAAAGAATGATTTGTCGAAGAGGCGATAAATACCACTTCTTTGTAGTAGAGTAAGAAGCTCAAATTCATTGAAAGTTTTCCGAACTATAGATTGCTCGAATCCAACCTTTACATGAGTGAAGTTCTCACATTTCTCTTGGGCTTGCTTAATGAGTAAGTAGCCCTCCAAGATTTTTATGAGGTGATACATTACCGCCTCAAGAACTTGAGCCTACTCCATGAGTCTTTCTTCGACTTGAGCTCATGGTGGAAGAATAATAGTGTGGAGAAAAGTGTGGTTTGCTTAACGAGTATGGGTAAAGAGTAAAGTCAGGTGATCAAGAGTATACATAGAATACCGATGTCCCAATAGGTTGTCAAAGAGTTGGCAACCTTTGCTAAGAGTTGATGTCACAAAAATAAAAGGACAAGGAAACATAAACTATTTGCTAGACTTTGAGTCGGCTGCCCAATGGGTGTAGTCGATTGAATTATGTCCCCAATGGTAAAAAAGTCTAATGACTGGAAAAATAGTTGCTAGCAAGTAGTTAATTGATCACTTCCAGTTGACACAAAATCGATAAGTCATCTCTTCAAAAGTTTGATCCAACTAAAGAAACTTACCTAAGAAGGAGATGATGGACATACCTAAATAGTCAACTAACTAAAAGGTGCAGTTGGCTGAGAAGAAAATCGGCCGATTGGCATAATCAAGCACTTGACTGAACCTTCTTTAAACAAGTTCCCCAAAAAGAATTTATCAAATAATATCATTTAAATAATAAAAAGCCATTTGTTTTTTTGATTATGTTGTACCTATACGTAGTTAGGGATTTTATGAAGGGAAAAATGGGACTGCTCACAGGGGGGAGCTAACTTGGCTCCCCTGCCCTATTTTCATAATATTTTTTTTATTGTTTTCTGAAAATTTCTTCCATGAAAATTCATCACTATATATCTATATTATGTCATTCAAATTTTATGAGAAACAAAGACTTATACGGCCTCCATCCAGACGGTTATTTTTTAATGGTCACAGAACTATTGAAATCGTTCCGGTCTGGATGGAGGATGTATGAGTCTCTATTTTGCATGAAAATTGAATGGCTTAATATAAGGATATAATATTGAAAATCTATGGAAGTAAATTTTCAAAAAAAATAAAAATATATATGACGAAAATAGGACGGAGGGAGCTAAGTTAGCTCTCCCCCTAGGGGGCAGCCCCAATTAACCCTTTTATGAATATATCTGTCAATTGGTTAATCGTCCATACAAAATCAAGTTGAATTTATCTTTAAATAGTTTTTTTAAGGAAATGATGACAAACATCAATGTGCTTTATCATTCACAAGAGTTTAGATAAATTGATAGTACTTGTCTTATTACTGAGAATTCTATCTTTCTCAAATTTTTTCTCCTAGGTCTCATAGTATCTGTTTCATCCAAAGAAATTGTCAGCGTGCTAGTGAAGCTGATATGTATTCTACTCCAATAGTTAATAGTGTGGTGCAGTTCTGTTACTCGAACAAATAGGAGATTAGTGATTTTTTCAAGAAATTGACACTTCTGCTTTCAGCATAATCATCATCTTTGTATGTTAAACGATCAAATGATAGTTGATGGGGCAGAATAAACCTAAGTATTGTGTTTTTTAAGTACTTGGAATACTCTTCTCGGTAGAGAGATGTGATTCCTTTATGCTACCTCTGAAATATAGCACAAACATATAGTGAATAAGATATTTGCTTTACTTGCTCTTAGGTACACTCCCTTCTCCATCAATGTTAAGATAACGTTATTTGACTATGGATGTAGTCTTTCTCTTGGCTTCAATCATTCCATATTTCTTACGTATATCCTGAGTGTATATTGTTCGAGAAAAGATATCACTCTTAACTATTGTATGTGCAATCCTAAGAAGAAATTTAATTCTCTCATTAGACTCATCTTAGATGATTTTGGGTATAATATGTGTGAAATCATTGCAAAGTTCTTACTGTATAATCTGAAAATAATATTATCCATATAGATTTGAACTATGAAGATATGCAAGGTTTTCTTAAGAAACATGTGCAATCTACCTTTTCCATTTCAAATCCAGACTTAGTAATCTATAAGTCTCTTATACCTAGACTAGAAGCTCGTTTTAGCATGTATATAGCCTTTTAAAGTTTGAAAAAGTCTTCATGATTTTCTCGGTTTATAAAACAAAATGGTTATTTTACTTTCACTTATTATATAATAACACCGCTTAGAAAAGAATATTTTATATCCATTTGGTATAATTTGTCTTGTACTCAGTTAAATGGTTTGGTGGTAGTGCAGTGTGCCTACCATCTAAAAGAACAGGGTTCGAATCCTCACTTCTGGAGGTTGAGTTAGGTGGTCAACAAACGTAAAAAATAGTCGAATCTTTCAACACAGGTTTAAGCAAGAATCCATGTAGACGACCCTACTTATTGTAGGAGAAGGCTTCACCATTCTTTGATATAATTTATCTTGAAACAATGCAGGTGTTGATGACATCCTTATAGATTAAACCTTGCAATATAAGCATATATTTTATCAAAGACATTCCTTCATGTTAATTAAAGATTTGAGCTACTAACCTAGCTTTGTTTCTTATTATCTTTCCTTCATCATCAACAGTATTTACAAACACCCATTTGGTTATAATTATTACGTGATTTTCTAATTTTGGAACTAGATCCCAAGCTTCATTTCCAGTAAATTGATTTAATTCCTCTTTCATAAAATATATCCAGAATTTTTCCTTTATCACTTCATCAGTGTTTAAGGGTTCTATTTGCGATACATAAGCATCTAACACAAAATTGATATTTGATTTTGATGTAGTTTGTATTTTATTTATATTTCATCAATTATGTATTCTTTAGGGTGGTCTTTATTGCACACACGTGCATTAGGTAAGTTGTGTATATTTATGTATTTTATGGTGCTTATATCGATGAATCTAATTCTACATCTTCTTATTCTTCCTTCTTGATTGTTAACGTGTAGAAGATATTCATTAAACTTAATGTTAAGAGTGTTTTCTAAATTTAACGTTTTTTTAATAAAAATATAAACTTTACTACCATTTAAGTATTCGACAAAGATGCATTCTTGACTTTTAATTTAAAACTTATCTAAGTTACCTTTTCTATTAAGGATAAAAAATGTATTTTCAAATATTCTATTTTTATTTTTCTTTTATATGATAGTTTACAACTAGATTTGTTTAATAAATATCTTATTAGAACTTTGTTTAAAACATAAAGAGTAGTGTTGGTCGCTTAAGCTCAAAATTATTTACGTAGTCCTAACTAAAGAGACGAGGTCGTAGCACACTTTTGCAAAATACGGTTTGTCCTTTCAATTATACCATTCTTCTATGATGTCCTAAGGGAAAAGAATTCATACTTTAGACCATGTTTCCAACAAAATCTAAGAAGCTTTAATTTTCATATTCATCTGTATGATCTGTGTGATTATAGTAATCTTAGAGTTTTCATCTTTCTCTAATTGCATAGAGATCTTTACGAACTACTAGAAGTCCATACCTTATTCTTAAGAAAGAATACCATAGTGAACCTAGAAAATATCATGAAAAATTACTAGGCAGAACCTAGAGTTACTTAGACTTCCAATTCTGGTCCAAAAAGATCTAAGTGTAAAAGTTCTAGTGGCCTATTCATGCATACCAGGATCTTATTCTTAAAAATACTTTTATATGACTTTCCTCAAGTACAAACATCACACTAGATTTGTGTTTTAAAGGCTTTTGGTGGCTATTCCTCTAACTAAATATTTGTTCACTAATTTACTAAAGTACTTATGGTGAACATGACATAATCTTCTATCCCAAAAAGATAATCACTGTTATTACCTAACAAGTAATGAAGTGCATTATTTTTATTTAGTTCCACTTTATAGATCTTTTTAAATCTTCTTCGAATTAGTAAAGTCTCATAGAAATACTATAAAGAATTTTAAAGAAATATGAGGAAAACACACCCTTATAACCTTCATCACAGATCTAACTAACACTAATTATTTGTTTTAAACTTCGGCTAAATTATATTATTAAAGGCAGACTTACCTTGTCCTACTATGCCAATTGCAATGATTTATCCTATATTCTAGGTATACATCTCCTTCCTTCCAGTCTTATGCTTGGGATATCCAGATTCCATCATGCTCTCCATCTTTAGATGATATTGATGAATAGCCATTCATTCACCTTTATTCTTCCATTTTGATTTTAAATCCCTAGTAAAATATATATAAATCACTAACTTGTATGAATTAACATCTAACATTAATATATAATTAGTATGTTAATACTTGTATTTAAATATAAAATAAACTGATAAAAAAAGAAAAGAAAAATAAAGGAAGTATTCTTGATACTGACTGGCCCTGAACCCCAAGACCAAGTCAAATGTTGACTAGGTCGATCAGGAATAAAGTATGGAGAGAAAGGGTGAAATACTGTACAAAAACACAAAGAAATCCTAATTCTTCTAAATACAATATACTATGTAAATAAGATCAACTTTACACTACTGCATTTAACATCATACACATTTCAAACAATAAAGTTTTCAACAAAAAATTGTACATAATAATGTATAGAAAATGATAAAAATATTAGCAAAAATAAATCATGCACAAATCAACTGATACACTCAGATGAAAAAGCCACAAACATAACTTCATTAATCAATATCTTTTCTATATGAACTAAAAATGAACCAAACTCACCTCCTTTATATTTAAAATTAAATCAACTATCAAATGAAGGTAGTTTCATTTAAATTGTAGCTAAGATATAAAAGTTGGCTAATTGGGGTACTATTGTACTTGGGCATCTTTACATACATCCCATTATTTTATTCTTTACATTTTTTAATCTCCTTAAATTTTTAAAAAATTGAACATATTTTATAACACATACTAATAATATAAATACAAATTAAAAAGCAAGTAAAAATACCAAAATAAACAATAAACTCTAATACATGGGTGTAATGTATCTATAATATAAATAAACCTAGCTACATATAAATAAAAACATAAAAATCTATAAAAATATGTATTAAATAATGTTGTAAATATATAAATTATGGAAATATGATATCACATATAAAATAAAAATAAAATACAAATACATAATATATAGGTACATATACCTATATATAATAATACATAAATATTAATACTTAATAAAAAAGTTTATAAAAATAATTAAAAATCGTGATAACATAGTTTATAAAATAATAAACATTTTTAAAGTTTTAAGTTTTTTTTTTATAAAATCAAGCTTTTTTATATTGAATAAATTCGTATTTTTCATTTTTGTTTTGTCCTATTGTGACCTACAAGGCCTGATGGGAGCGCGGGGGGTGTGGACCCCCCGATCAACACCTCCTTCGCACGATTGTAACCTCTGTAAATGTTAGAACCCATCGACCCATATCCTTCATTGTATTTTCACGTCAAATCCATGCCTCCTTTCTCCTCAAGACCTTCATCAAACTTATGCGTAAGATCATGCTCTACCACACCCTAATGTTAGGTTCTACCAACCAACCTTGAATCGAGCGTAATCCGAAGGCCGACTTCCTCCATTTTTCTTCTATAAAACCCTACCCATATCCTCCATTCCATGTTTGATCCTCTTCAAGCCACCGCAGCCCCAAGAATCGATCCTGGAGTGATTCCCCTTGGTGACAAGTAGACAAAGCCCATGATTCACAACAAGGAGAAGGGGCTCGAAGTTCGATCAACCATTTCAGAAGCTTAACTCCGACGAGGTCAACGTCTCAAGCATTCCTTAGTCAAGGCATATGTTAGATTAGGTCTTTAGCTTCGTATTTTTATTTATAGTGTACTCTTTCTTTTTATTTTATCGATTTAATGGTATTTCATCCAAAATCCAAAAATCATAGCTCACTAGGATACTGGGCTCTGACCTCTATTTCACCATGATTTGACCACTGTCTCGACCAACACAACATCCCATTCTCGTTCCATTCACTTCTACACTCATTTTGACCTATTAAACCACTCTGTTCTTGAACTGAATAAGAGATCAGATCTCCCTCCTCCGTTATTCATCAGAGATCGCCATTAACTCCATTTCCATCATTTTTGTGTAACCCAAGGGTTGAGGAGCATCACCCTTGAGCCATGAAGGGTTGGTTTAGGTCCGAGCCTAGGAGAATCCCATTTGGGGGCGATTCAAGTCGGAACTTCAGCTCCAGGCAGGCCGAGCTTCATCGAGACCCAAGTATCTTCTCAATGAAACCTGGACCCTTCGAGCACCTCCAGCACCTACGAAAACCCCACAAGAAGCTTTTAAGATCTCCAACTACTTGAACCACCGTTGGATAGAGGAGAATCAATTGGAGGAAGGAGCACCTCCCAGATATTATTCCTTGTTCTTAAATATCCCTCCAGCACCGTCAGATGAAGGTGCGGGCCCATATCAAATATGGGTCATTGACTCGAAGCAAAGTGATGCTACAGGAGGGTCAAATGATCTTAAGTAAGCACCTTCGAGTCGTCTGATAGCATGCCTCGAGGGGTAAATAGCAACCATACCCCTCTATTTTTGTATTTTGTATATAAGTATTGTAAATACAATTTAGTGTGTAAAATATTTAGGGTACTTTATACGTTGACCCCCGAACTTCCTTGTAATTGCATATAGGTCTTTTCCATATCACCTCACGTGGTCCTTCATGTGAGGCAACTTTTGGTTATTTTGCAGATATAGCCTTAAACTTTGTGAACCTGTTATTAAATGAAAGTTTATTTTCTGATAATTGCAAATAGTTCTTGTTTGTTGTATAATTTTATTTTTTGTTATTTGTATAAATATTTCTTTTATGCCAAAAAATATTGGGAAAATAGGATATATGTCTGGAACCATGATCTTACACATATAATTTTCGCTAGGCATTTAAACTTAATTTTCCTATTTTTAAAATATTAAAACATGTCTATTTTCCTTGTTTAGCATTTAAAAATCCATAAAAAATAAAATACAAAATATACAATATAAATACTTAAAACCCCCTAAAAATCTCATAAAAACTAGCAAAAATTCTAGAAAATTTAAAAATACATATGTCTATTTCTGATTTTTTATTATATATACTACATATTAAAAATAGTTTGGGTTAATTTTGAACGTATAGATATTAAAACCCTAAACATGTTCATGGAATTATCATGTTCATTGTTTTGACCTTTTTATAACTTTAATAATCCATAGAATTATAAAAAATCCTAAAATTACAAAAAAATAGAGAAAAATATCAAAAAATTTTTATTTTCTTTATTTAGACTTTATTTAACTTGTTAAAAAACCAAAAATATAATATATATTATTATCTATATATATTATTTATATTTTTTATATCTTCATTGTTCATTATCTTATTTTAAAAATCAAATCAAAAATAAATTAAAATCTTAAAAAAATAAAAAATCAAATATAAAATAAAAAAAATAAAAATAGAAAATAATTTACAAATCATAAAAATCAAATATAATTAAAACCCACATAAAACGAAAAAGATAAAAATCCAAAAAAATATTATTAATTATCAAATGTTAATAGTAGTTTTCTACTCTATTTTCACTTCCTTGAGTTTTACACTCTACCATACTTACGCCTATACATATTTTTGTAGAGTTATAATAAATTTTGACTCCCAGACATTTCTTTTGATGCATATTGTAAGTTGATTGTTGTTTGGATTGTGGATTGTTCACCACAACGATTATTTCTAGCCTTATTAGGTGTAGTAGATCAGTCTACAGTCTTTAACAAATGGTGTCGCTTGCCGGGGAAGCAACGGTTAGGGTAGAGTAGTGTACGTGGATTATCTATTTTATTTTATGTGCTCCTTTATTTCTCTTTATTTATATAATTGTTCTAGTCACCTCTTATGTTTGATTTTGTTTACAGGGCCCACAGATCGAGGAGGACTTCTTAGGAGGTCCAAGGCACCTGAACGATGTAGAGCTCGGCTTTTAGACTAAGCCACAAGAGAGAGCAGCATAAGAAGACCGAGAATCGAGAGGAATAGTTTTAGTGTAGCTTAGATTAGTTTTTATTTTCTTTTGTGAGATAGTGATTTATTAATTAACTTGTAATAATTAGACACTCTCAGAACACTTAGACTTCATATGTTTATTTTTCCAAGTGTTTGTTCACTTGGAGACCCGATCATATTTTTTGAGTTTTTACTGCTTCTATCTTTATTCTCCCATTTTTCTCTTTATTTCATTTTATTTCTTGTGTTTTAAGTTTTTCATTTTATGTTCATTTTTACATCTTCGCTGATTGAGCCCCTTGTTATAGGATTGCTTGAATTGATAATTAGGTCCAAAGCCTTAATATATTGCATGTACCTATAGACTTATCTGCGCTTGCACTTAGTTATAAAATGGAAAAATTCTTTGCGATAGTAGTAACTCATGTCCTAGGGCGATTTCATCGAATGCACTGCATGTAGATTAGTTTTAATTTTATGCGTGGATCATCCTACATATAGAGTGCTGGAGCAAGGTATGTATTTTTTGACTTTGCATGTGTTCATAGTTTTCTCGTGCATCATCTTTTTCATCTTCCTTCCCTTATTTTATTGGACTTAAAATAAAAGGAAATTAGAAAATTCCTTAGGTGATTTTATGAAAAATATCCAAAAAGGTGAAAATCGAAAAATTAAAAAAGAGACTATTTAAAAACTTTGACCATAATAAAACAATTAATGGACTACATTGTATTGGATGCATAAATCCCACATTGTTCTTAGGTACTTTCCAAATTGAGTGGTTCAAGACCCTAGGAATTAGATTCCAAAATCCAGCCTAGATATTGTCTTGTTTATCGCCTGAATCTATAAAGTATTAGCATTTCTATCGGTGCATGGGCAAGTAGGGCCATATCCTCTTATGAGTTTGGTCCGAATTATTGAGCATATGAGTACTGCAACGACGGGACCCTGTCTCATCGTGCCACGTTTAAGTACCCTTCGTGGGGAGTACATGATTTGCTATATCGACTTCCTTTCTCCCTATTCTTTGGATGAGTAGTAGGCACGGATTTGATAACAAGGATCTTAAAAAGTACAAGCTACAAGTTACAAAGGAAATGTGAAGTATGTGATGCTTGTCTGGTAGTACTCACTCTTTTATAGGGGTAGCGATAGCTTAATCTGACAAGTTTACTTGGAAAACAATCAATAAAAACTGTCAAGATAAAAAGTCAAACCCTCAAAGCTTCACATGTTACGTTACTCAACCTGATGATGCTCCTAAAGTCACCCTTTAATTTTAATGATAATTATGCCAAAGTTATAATCAGGCAATTTAGAGATCTGTCAAAAATGTCCACACCGAGAGATAATACAGAATCTTAAATCCAGATGCAATCTGGCTATTTATTTTATTTGGGTAAGTCCCAAGGTCGAACTCAAGGAGGTAAGGTCTAAAATTAATAATTTAATAATATAGAGATTTAGATTTTCAGAAGAAGAAGTGAATATTTTTGGTGTTTTTGTATTTTTTTAGATTTTTATGGGTTTCTAATTTAGAAGATGTAATTAATTGCTAAAAGGAATATGATGCATGAATTTTTTTACAAATAATTTTAATGCAGATAAATAATACTATGCTATGTGGTGAAAGAAAACTAGGAAATGCAATATTTTTGTGATTTTTTAATGATATGCAAAATGAATGCAAGGTAATGAAGATGATAAGTGCAAGCACATATACAAGAAAGGAACAAGCTTGTCAAGCCAATCCCCTTTAGATTATAAATGAATCAATGAATTAGACCCCAAATTAATCCACCCCTAAATTTTCAGAATTAAATGAACAAGATGAAATAATCATAATGAGTAAATATGCTCAGATCATCAAATAAACCTTAAATAATTGGGTAATCCAAAAGTGTCTCTAAATATAAGGCTCAGGGTTTAATATGATAGACAATGCGTAGAGGATCAAAGTGACACCAAGAATGTGAGAATTTGACTACAAATGCTCAAGTTATGAAGAAATGAAATCCAAAGGTGTATAAATAAATAAAGTAAATAAAATGTTCACAGTTATACCCTTCTGAGGATGTTTCTGTAATTTTTCAGAACTGCTTGGGCTCCTTTGTAATTTATTTTTTTAATATTTGGAAGTCACGAGGGTGCCTCTACAATTTGCCCAAAGTGCATACGTACTGCACGAGACTGATGAATCTCCATTTCATCAGCTTATTCTTTTATTTTGGCCTTAAATCCCCAGCTAAATGCATGTATATAACATTAGTTTATACAAAATAACACTTACAATTGACACAATAAATATTGTATAAATCTATATATTTAATTTTGAAATAAAAGAATAAATGAAAGAAAAGAAAAAGAATGAAGTGTCAACGACACTGAGTGACCCTCGACCTTGAGGCCAGGTCATCATAATGACTTAGTTGACAAGGAATAAAGTAGGGGAGATAGTGCAGGGAAACGGTACATAACACACTCGAAAACCCTAATTTTTATTCATCAATAAATATATTTTGGCACCAATTTATTTTCCTCTTTTCATACCTCAAATAAAGGAAACCTCAGCATGAAAGTTGTGCATAAAAATACAAAGAAAAACACAAAATTGCACTAAAAAATAATACACGGTACACCCGGGACACACAGAATGAAAAACTGCAAAGAAAGCTTCACAAACATGTATCTCCTCCATATAAACTCAAAATTGACCAAACTCACCTTTATTATTCATAAAATTTAATTATCTATTGAATGAAGGTGGTTTATTTAAAAAATAAGTTAAGATGCAAAAGTTGACTTTTGGATCCTTATTGTATTGTATACATGTACATAATATTCAATATATTCATCCTTTACATTTTCAACTTTCTTATATTTTTATATAATTGTAAATAGTATTCAAAATACATGTACATAATAAACATAGAATAAAAGCATTAAAAAGTTCATTAAAATAAATAAAGTATTATAATATATAGGTAAACAATACCTTTAATATATAAATCCCTATTTATTTAAGTACATAAATAAAATCAAAAAAATCCAATAAAAATATGTAAATATGCAACTAAATAAGTTATAAATATATAAAATATTTAAATGCAATAATAAGATACAAAATATAAAATAAAAGACCCTCAATATAGATAAATATACTTATATGTATACATGTCAATATTAGCATACAATAAATTATTTGTAAAAATAAATAAAAATCATAATAAAATACTACATATAATAATAAACATTTTTCATATTTTAATCTACAATTAATATAACCATTTATTATTTTATGTCAATTTAGTAAGGGATTTAATTCCTTGATTTTCCAGATTGGTCCATGTAGACCAATAAGGGACATTGATTTATTGCCCCCGATCAACTGGCCCTCTTGGCGTCTCTAACTTGTTAGAGACTGTGACCCGTAGGGATGCAAACAGATGGATACGGATACAGAATACATATTTCCCTATCCTTATCCATTTTTTAATACAAATACAGATACTGACACAGATATTAACAGATATAAAAACTATCTTACCATATCCTCAAAAAACGGATACAGATGTAAAACAGATATTGTTCGCATACGAGTATTGTTAGAAATATTCTATAGAATCGACTTAAAGATATATGAATTAGATGGAAAACACATAATATAAATTTACTAAATGTGTTTGCATCATAAAAATTATACAAATATGTTAAAAGAAGGTATAGAATTATGTTATATAGGGTTAAACATAAATCTATGACTACAATTATATACGAAAACGGATATACAGATACGGATACAGATGTTTGCGGATATCAAAATGATATCCATATCCGTATCTATTTTAAAACGGATACAGATATGAATGTCAAAATCTATATAAAACAGATACGGTAACGGATCGTATACGGATATATCCGTAACCGTTTGCATCCCTAGTGACCCGCCATCTTCTCCCCTTTTTCCCGCTTGACCCATCACCCTCCTTTCTTCAATTTATCATGCAAACCCTGATCGATTGAACCCTAATCCTTTGATTCGTTGTGCATAGATTGGATTTATCAGACACTATAGGACCTTGAGCGTCCTCTACTCTATCTATAAATAACATCCCTCACCTTCCTCTTTGATTTTGATCCCTCTCTACCCTATGTAGCCCCTATCTTCATGATACTGGCGGTGCCCATGATAACAAGAGCCTCGTCGGAGTGTTGGCGTGGATAAAGAGCGGATAGAGGTGGTGATCCAGGTTCGCAGGAGTAGCAGTTGACTGAGATTCCTCTCCTCCTTGTAATAACTAGGTTTCAGTTGCTTTCTCTTTCATTTTTTGTCGCATTTTACTTCCTTAGCTTAGTTTGATCCTTACTTTAGCAAATCATGCAGAACGTTAACTTAATTTTAGGATTTTCGATTATTGGAGCATTATGACCCAGCTCTAATTCACCTTTTCTCCTGGCATGTTCCTTCTCCATTTCCACCTCCCTCTCACCCCTCTTCACATTCTTCACAAAAGCCCTCAGCTTCCACCCTTGATTCTGCAAGAATCAAGGTCCGGTGAGCTCCCTTCCGCCACCTCTGTCGGAGCTAATCCGCCTAGTCGTTTACAACATGCTCTCACCTTCAGAAATAAGTCCAGGATCTTCGCCTCGAGCTTCCTTAGTGTGCAGGTGTTGAGCTCCAACAAACCACTCAGAGATGATTGAAGGCCTAAGTCAGAGCTCCGGGTCAATTTGCGCTCCAGGCCCCCTCCGATGGGGCCCGAACTCATTTGAACCAACTGCAGGCGTGGCGATGCTCCAGGAAGCCAACAACACTATTGTTGAGATGATTGGAGGTCGGAGGTGTGAGGACTAGAAGATTGAATATCGCCCATGATTAGTTCTTGGACTGTTCTTCTAGACACCCAAGTCTCGTTTGATCAAGCTCAGGGCACAAATATAATCTGGGTCGTCCACTCATCAAGAGAAATGAAGCTCCCTTCAGCCACTCGATCAAGCCACATGGGAGCATCTCAGCCCTTGGATCGTGCATTAAGGGGTAAATTAATAAGTAACACTTACCTTTTTATATTTTACATTGAAGTCCTATAAATATTTTATGTAGTTCTGTGCCAAGTCACCTTACGTGGCCATTCACATGAGGCGCCTGGTGTTTTTGCACCAAAGCCCTCCCAACTTCTTGTATTTAATTTTAGTCTATAAAATTGTAATGTTAGTGTAATACTTTTAGGTATTTTGCACGTTGAGCCATTGTGTTTATTTTTAATTGCAAAAGACCCCTACCATGTTATATATATATTTTTTTGTTTTTCTATTTTTATAAAATAGCTCCAATGCCTTATACATTTTGAGAAAATTGTAGTAAATGCATAAAATGATGCTTATACGTGCATATATTTTTATTTTGCATTTTATTTCATTTTCCTAATTATTAAAGACCAAATAGGAGTTAAATATCCCTTATTTATATATAACATTGTAATTTTTATCCAACTCACTTTAAACATTCCAAAAATATTAAATTATATATTTTACTTTGTAATATACCTCCAGACCAAAAATAAAAAATATAAAAAACACTAAAATTGAAAAAACCTAAAAACTCCAACAAAATAAGTAAAAATTATATAAAACTCAAAAAAAAGTTTTCTATTGTATATTTTTATCTATATTATATATTACATATTAAATATCATTTTGAGAATTTTGGGATTGTTTATCTATTTTGAAAAACCTAAAACAATTCAGCTTGTTTTTTATAGTACTATTTTGATAAACTAAATATAATAAAAATAACTAAAAATTAGTAAAAACTATATGAAAAATCACAAAAATAAAGAAAATGATTAAAAATAAAAATATTTTACTTTGTGAATTTTGAGTATATATAATTATATTTAAAAATACAAAACCTTATATAGACTATATATACTATATATTGCTTACATACTTATTGTTACTATTACTATAATTAATGAATCCTTAATATAGAATTAAATATTTAGAAAAAATAAAAATATTATCCTTATATGTTTCCTATATTTGTTTATTATATATACATATATATCCTATATATAGTATTTATAACTAATATAATATTAACCTTACTATATATATTATATTATCAACAAAAAAGGAATTAAAAATTACAAAATTTTAAAAATAAAAAATAAAAAGTTAAAAAATATATAAAACGTAAAAATACATAAAAATTAAATATAATTAAAACTCACAAAAAATAAAAAAATTACAAAAATATTTGTTATTTAATTTTCATTAATTGTCAATAATTGCCCTATCCCCGTTGCTCTTTGTGGTTCGATACTCTACATACTTATACACTATACACATGTATTTTGTAGAGTTAAAATAAAAATAAATTTTGACTCACGCATTTGCATTGAATTATCATACATTGTGGGTTGATTGTTTGATTGATTTGATTATTCGTGAGCTGACTGCCAAGAGAGGGCTGACACAATGATTACCGGATCTGACTTGTCAGACACGCAAGCTCCTCCAAGATCGGACGTTAGGCTCCTCTGAATAGTCTGTCAACAAAATAGCGTCGTTGTCATGGAGCAACGCATGGTAGGATTGTACATATTTATCTTCATTTATTTTCTATTTTTATTTCTTTTTAAATAATTATTTATCTGTTTCTGACCATCTCCTTTGTTGACTTCTTTGTGAGGGACCACACAATGAAGGTGACTTCTTAGGAGGTCGGTGCACCTGAGCTATGTGGAGATCAACTCTTTCTTCGTGAGCTGATTGGAGAGAGCAAGGATTAGACAAACGCATACACACACACACACACAAAGAGAGCCGTTTAGCATAGTTTTTTTATTTTGTGTGAGAGAGATAATTTAATTAATTTTGTAATAATACATGTATAAGGAGTTCTGGACACTTAAACTCTCGCAGGCCTATTTTACCAAGTGTCTATTCACTTGGGGCCCCGTTCGGTTTTTCCGCTTTTTCTTTGCTTTCTCATTTTTTATACTTTTTAGATTTTCTCTATTTTTGGATTTTTGGGCAACTTTTAGGAAATTTTTATGGACTTTTAAATAAGAAAATATACAAAATAATTAAAGTAGTAAATCAGGAAACTTGAAATGGGCTTAAAAATATTTATCAAATCAAATTCAGACAAATTCAATTTTCCCGAAGACTAGAAAATATAAAGAAAATTCAGAAATTTAAACATATTTTTGTAATTTTTTTATGAATTTTTTTATAAGATTATTATATTTATCAAATTTTAGGAGTTTTAACTAATATTTGCAAAAATACTTGGTCAGAAAATCAAATATAGATAAATAAATATACATGATTTTTTTTTGAAATTTTCAAAACATTTTGCTTTTTTTTATAGATTTGTAAATGTTAATCAGGAGAAAATGCAATGTTTTTGTATTTTTATAAATAGAAAAATAATTTTAGTTTCCATAATAAAAATATATGTGATATATTATGGTTCCAGATACCTAAGATAAATTTTCTTTTATTTTAGATGCAAAATGATTATTTTAATAATTTAAATACAAACACAAAATTAAATATGTAGTACAGGGACCTAGTTGTGATTTCTACAAAGTTTCAGTGCATTTAATAATACTTCAACAAAGTTCAGGAGCATACATGAAATATTTCCATATTTTAATACAATATACACATTGAAGGGGGTATAAATGCAAATAATCTGAATAACATAATCAAGCATGCAAATTTACTAAAAATATTTCAACTTCCATTAAAAGTTTATGGACCAAAATGAAATACACAACACCTGGAGGGGGTCCATGTAAAATGCATGCCGCCTCACACGCACATGCAAGTGAGGTGACTTGGAATGGACTGCAATGCAAATACAAGCCATATCAAGGTCTTTAATGTAACTTTTACAGTAATATTTCAACTGCGTATGAATGATTAAGTACCAAGAAATAAATATAAAATGGGCAAGGTTTTAGGGTGCAAAATACCCTCAGCGCATGCTGGTGGACAGTGGATGGCATGCCACTTATCCATGTGGACGATTGTGGATGATGGTTTCACGAGCAGAAGGCAAGGATTAGATCATGCCTCTTGATTTGATGGCTGCAAGGTGCCTCATCATGTGATTGCTACTCCTCTTGGTGATGTGTTCTTCATCAAACGACAACAGAGGGGTTTGGATGAACTGATGAAGAACAACTTCTGGGCGAGCTTTCTTTGTTGAATGTTCATGGTCATACATCCCCTAGAGCTCGAGAGAGGGACAAAATGATCATAAGCTTATCCTGTAGTGAATGGGGGCTTGAATGGGGTCCGGGTCTCGTTGGGAAGAAACCTATAGATTCTATTAACGTAGGAACCTATAGGGTGTGATCCTTGTTCAAACACTCCTCAGATGGGCTTCATGTGGTTCGAGACCCGCACCAACAGTCTCAGGGCTCGAGGGTAAAGTGCCTCGACCCAATCATGACCGAAAATGATGGCTTGAAGGTGTGGGTGGAGGTATCTGATGATGTGGCAGAAATGGAGACTGGATTCCCAAATCCGAGCAAGATCTAGGGGGAATTTGGTCGGGGTGATAGAAGAATGAAAGGGGAAGATATGGAGTTGATCAGGGGAGTCGAAACATGAGCATACAAGCAGCACAGTGGTTGGAGCTCTAAGCTTCGACGAACTAAAGAAATTGGAAATAATGCGACCCTACTGGATTAAACACTAAACTAAAATTGAATCTAAACTAGTGAGAGGAAATGTTATCTAAAAACCTAAGCTATTGCTCATACCTGGGTGAACCCAGGAGCAAAAGAAGCTCCACTAAATGCACGTCCGAGGAGGCTGGATCTTGTTCCTCCGCCTCTTACGCTATTCCTAAGTTGCATGAAGCTCACCTACTATCACTAGGGAGGATCGGATGAAAGGAGAAGGGGTTGAAGAGGGTCAAAATAGATCAAACTTTGAAAGGGAGGCGGATGAGACATTATATAAGCATAGGTTTCATCTAGGTTTTACACTTGATTCAATGCTCCATTGACCGAGGAATCACATGGGCATGAGAGTACGTGGATCGAGGAGAAGATTTCATGAAGGAATCAATCTCAAATAGAGTTTACGTCGGATGGAGAAATTGGGAGAAACGAGCTTGTCAACGCGTAACAGTTGTAGGCCTACGAAGGGTGGGGAGTTGACTGAAGTCAACTCAGACCTACTCCTCATTGGTCCACGTCAGTCAGAAGAAGAAAAAATAGAAATAAAAATAGAAATAAAAGGAAAAATAAAATAGAAAACTATTGTAATAAATAAAACTTAAAACATGAAAGTTGTTTCTTATTTTATGTACTTTTTAGGTGATTTTTATTTATTTTTATTTGGCTATTTATTATAGGTTAATTTTAGAAGTATATTTATAGGTATAAATACCAATGTATGATGTATTTTATTTTTATTTTGTATTTTAAATTTTATTAATTTATATAAATAATTTATATATTTATAATATATTTAAATATGTACTTACATATTTTTATTTTCATTTTCCGAGTTTATTATATTATTAAATAAATATGGGTATGTATAATATATGCATAGTATACATGTATAATTTTTGACATTATTTATTTTAATGATTTCTTAATGGTTTCTTTTTATGATTATTTTTTGATATATTTCAAATAATATTTACAAGTATATAAAAATATAAAAAAAGTGGAGACATAAAGAATGAATTAAATGAATAAAAATATATAGATATAAAGTACAATGGGATCCAAAAAGCCAACTTTTGTATCTTAACCCTAATTTTTATGAAACCACCTTCATTAGATAGAAAATTTAATTTAGAGTACAATAAAGGTGAGTATGGTCAATTTTGAGTTCATACGGAGAAGATATTGGTCTATGAAGTTCCGTTAATGACTTTTTCATCTGTATGTCCTAATCATACCGTGTGTTATTTTTATGTGCACCTACTTTTTTTATTTTTCTATATATTATAATGTACATGTTTTGTGTTGAAAATATCTTTATTTGAAGTGTATAGGAGTGTGTATAAATTAGTATAAGTTTCAACTATATGTTTAGTGTATTGGGCACCTATTGTTTCTAGTGACAATGTTATTTTGTCTGTATTTTATCTCCCCCTACTTTACTCCTTGTCGACCAAGTCAATATTGACTTAGTCTCGGGATTTAGGGTCAGTCAATATTTACAATGCTTCCTATATATTTTTCTTTCTTTATTCTTTTTTTTGCATTTAAATACATGTATTTAAGCATTATTTATGGAAAACAATTAGGGTTAATTTGTACAAGTTAGTTATATTTACATATATTTAGTTAGAGTTCTAAACAAAAAATAAAGGAATAAAGGTGCATGAATGGGTATTAATGGCCTCCATATACTTACCTTTGCTAGTCCCCAACAAACACTTATTAGGAGAATAATTGATGCAAAAGAGAAAATAAAGAAAAGGAAAATAAAGAAGGTAGACTGATTATGACTTTTAAACGTATCCTTACAAAATCAAAGTTTGGAGCTCAGTTAAGAGCTTTGGATTATAAATGTGTTCGGAACCATGTTCATGTTAGGACTTATGACTCAATAGCCTTTAGGTTCTATGCTCCTCTTATTCAGTTCAACTTCAATAGTCTGGTCAAAATCGTTCATTCAGACGCATACTCTTGTTACCTTGAAATGACGGATACCAGGTGTGTGAATTGTGTTAGATCTTCCCAGATAAGTAGCTGATCTATATAACGATCTCCTCCTCTAGTAACTCGTACTTAGGGAGATGAATATTTCCTTCTAAGTTTAAGTACATGCTAGTGCACAACGAATTAGGGAGAAGCTAGAAGAAGGAGAGAAGAAGTGAAAACTGACCAGTATATTCATATTTTCTTGTGAAGCTTGATTAGTGTGACCAAGACTCTACCAAGAATTAAGCCTTTTCTAAAGCTGAAAATTTTTGAAATCTTTGGTATAGGCTTTTTTTGGTATTTCATTTGGCATTACACTACACTATATTTTGCCCCGACAGATATAGAATCTTGTGTTCCACCCATGTTTTGGGATCTTAAAAAAATTGTGCTAGCAGAACATTCCTCATTCCAAGCTTTATTTCAATCCAATATCCATCATTAGATGTCCATGCTTCCAGGTAAACAATAGGTTGAAGTGCCAATTCCGACAGTCCCCATGAATAGTTCCCGAGCCACCCTTGACGAAGCGGTCTAGTATAGTCCCGACTTAGACTCCAAGATGTTTCAACAATCCATTTGGGTTGAGCTAAGTGTTGAGTGCAATGTTTCTAGTCAAACCATTATCTCAAGATTCGTATGGATGACGTGAAAGGTTCTAGTTAGTCACAATTAATTGGATCATGAACATAGTCTCACAAAACCTAAAGTATTAAGTCTAGGTGACCAGAAGCATCTCCAATTCTAATCCTTAACAGGTTCCTATGAAATTAAGTGGATTAAGGTCTATACCAAGCTCCAATCTTCGTATTTTATTTAGACTCCTTCAATTGTCATGATCATTCGAAAAAAATGCTAGTACAATGCTTGGGAATATTTTTAAGAAGACATTTTATGGATTTGAACTTTTTATAGAAATTTCAAAAAGTTTTACAAATTTTTGTGGACTTTTTTTAAAATATTTTGCAAATTTTTAGTATTTCTGAAATTTTGCATATTTCTATGGGATTTTTGAAAAAGAGAAAAGAGTTAGTAAAAGAATTAGTGTATTAGTGGTATGTGCCGGTTTCATATGAGGGTTATTCTTTATAGTTGATTTATTGTGTACCCTTACCTAGTTTTTTTTGCCATTTTTACTGAAATAAGCAAATCACGTTATGTCTAATGTATATATTCATATATATGACCGCCCCCTATACTTAGCTCGAACTATGTCCTCATAGTAGTCAAAAAGCAGAAAGGAAGACATAATTCATGCTAAGTATAGAAAATCCTAAACTATAATGACTCAAAGAGTGTGAAGTAGACCGTCCCCCATACTTAGGATTAACTAATCCTCGGTATAATAGACTGTATACAAAGCGGGGAAGATCGAGGGTTAGAATGAACAAAATCATTGGCTCGACATGTCTCCCCCTATACTTAGGGTAAATATGCTCTAAGTATAGAAAAGAATTATCAACAAGTTGGGAATCAGGTCAGGGATTAAAGAATGAACACCCGAGTCAGTCACCCCCCATACTTAGGATGAAGCATATCCTAAGCATAGAAGTAATGAAACATATGGCTGAATAAACAGAAGAATAGAAAAAAGAAATGAAAAGAAAAGAAGAAAAAGAAATGATTTTTGAGATTTTATCTATCTGATCCATCAGCACCAGGGAGCTCTTCTTGATATTTCACTTGAACTAAATCAACGACAAATAGAAAAGTGTCATGCTCAAGATATGGTATCAACAACAGTCTGTTGACTACAAAAGGTTGTGCTAAGATGACAAGCCTCATGTTATGATGCTACCACTGTCATGTATATTTTTCACGATGGAAGGTCCTGACTATTTGCTCTTTAGTTTGCTTGGAAATAACTTCAACTTTGTGTCGAACAACCACATCTTCTAGTTTGGCTCAAAGGTCTTTTTTCTGATATGTTTGTCACATCATCGCTTTACCTTTTCTTTATACATAAGGTTGTTGTCGCATGTAGAGTCTCGGAACTCCAACAAATGATTCATGTCAAGTTTTCTATTCTTTCCAGCTTGCTCTTGTCTAGATTGCATACGTTGACTGCCCATAATGATTTATGAATGAGTTCCATGGGAAAATAACACGATTTTCCATACCTCGGGCAATAGGGAGACATGCCTAGAGGGAACTTGTACATTGTTCGATAATCCCAAAGAACTAAGTCGAGTAATTATGACTAGTTCTTTTTATTATTATGCACAAGTTTCTCTAGGAAAGTCTTGATTTCCCTGTTTGAACATTATGCTAAGCCATTGGTCTGTAGGTAGTAGGGAGAAGTGACACGGTGTTCAATGATGTACTCCTTTGTCAACTTCTTAACCTTTTTGTTGTTAAAATGGTTGCCCCCATCTAATATCAATATCTTAAAAATCCCAAACCTTGCAATGATGTTGTCGTTGAGAAATCAACAAATAGTGCGACTATCGACAGCTTAAGCAGGGATATCCTCCATTCATCTACTTACATAATCGACAACAAGCAAGATGTACTCAAAACCTGACTGTTTGAAAATGAGCCCATGAAATTTATACCCCATGCATCAAAGACATTTGAGATCTGAATATACTTGAGAGGCATGGTATGTCAGTAATTAATGATGCCATCCATTTTCTGACAATCAGTACATCCTTTGACATATTCTATAGCATCTTTGAAAAGAGACGGCCACTAGAGGCTGTATTTAAGCACTTTAGCTGTTGTCCATTTTCCAGAATGGTGTCCACCAGATTCTAACTTGTGACAGTGGTTCAGGACACTTGTAAACTCCTCCTAAGGAATACATCTTCGCCAGATATAGTATTCACCTTCATGAAATAGATATGGATCTTCCCATTGGCAAAATTGTATGTCGGACATGAACTTGTCCACTTTCAGCTTCAGCCAATCTTGTAGGACTTCCTTGGAGACAAGTTAGTTCACGATATTGGCATACCAAGGGAGCAAGGTGACTGACAATGAAGCTTCTTCTGGGAAGGTTTCAGTGATTAGAATGATTTCATGTTCAGGAGGATCTGATTCAGTAATTCTGGAAAGATGATCTGCCACAACGTTTCTGACTCCATGTTTATCTCACATCTCTAAGTCAAACATCTGAAGTAGAAGGATCCAGTGAAGTAAGCATGACTTTGCATCCTTCTTGCTCTGTAAGTACCGTATGGTAGAATATATAGTGTATACAATCACTTTTGGTCCAAGCAAGTGAATCTTAATTTTTTCTAGCACAAACACTACAACTAACAACCCTTTTTCCGTAACGGTGTAAATCTTCTAAGCTTCATCCAAAGCCCTACTAGCGTAGTGAATCGCAAATGACAATCCATCATGTTATTGTTCCAACATAGCCCCGATAGCATAATTATAAGCATCAATCATGATCTCGAATGGTAAAGACCAATCCGACGGTTGTAGGATAGGAGCATGGGTGATTATTTCTTTCAACTAATGAAATGCATAGAGCACTCTATCAATAGAGCACTCTATCATCTGCAATAAATTCGGTGTCCTTGTATGAAAGCTCGATCAACGGTCAGGAAATATTGCTGAAATCCTTGATGAACCTTTGGTAGAAATCGATATGCGCCAAAAATGACCTGACTTGCTTCAAAGAAGTAGGTGCCTCAAGATTCTATATTACTTCCACCTTGGTCGGGTAGACCTCCATACCTCGCTTGGAGATGACATGACCCAACACAATCCCCCCAGTCACTATGCAGTGACTCTTCTCCCATGAGAGCACCAGATTAACCTCGTAACATCACTGAAGTACTCAGTCTAAATATGTCAGACATTGATCAAAGTTATCTCCGTAGACTGAAAAGTCATCCATGAATACCTCAAGAAAACTTCCCACCGTGTCAGCAAATACGACCATCATACAGTTCTGAAATATAGTAGGGATGTTACACAGTCCAACAACATGCGTCTGAAAGCGTACGTTGCTAATGGACATGCAAAGGTGATCTTCTCATGGTCTTCAGGGGCTATAGCAACTTGATTGTATCCAGAATACCCATCCAAGAAAAAGAAGTATTACTTTGCATCAAGTCTTTAGACTATTTTATCTATGAAAGACAAAGGGAAGTGATCTTTTTTTGTTGCTAGGTTTAGGCATTTGTAATCTACACACGTACAAAGAAGAGGGTACTCTGATTGGAGTCTCCTCTCCTTTGTCTTTGATTATGATGGTGATCCCTGATTTCTTAGGAACCACATGTAACAGAGTTACCCATTTTGAATCAGATATGGTATAGATAAAGCCTACATCACACCACTTTGTGATTTCTTTCATCACGACCTCCCGGAGATTTGGTTTCAACCGACGATGAAACTCATGGGAAGGCCTACAATCAAATTCCTCATAGATGTGGTGCAAGCACAATGAAAGGTTTATACCATGGAGATATGTAATTTTCCAGCCAATTGCCTTGCGAATTCTTTCTATAACCTTGAAGCAAGATTCTTGGTCCATGATCAGCTAAGAATTGATGATGATCGGGAACATGTTCTCCTCACCCGCAAGTAAGGCATACTTCATCGATGAAGGTAACAGTTTCTGCTATGGAGGAGTCAGAATCAACTTTGTGATGACTTCAACAACCTTAGTCAGTTTATGCTATGTCGGCTGTTTGCTGTCCACCTGAGTATCTTAGGATCAAAACACATGACATCTAAAAGATCTGCAAGGAATTTGTTTTGTTTTGATGGGGATGGATTCATCTTAATCAATTCAGTTATCTCAGATAGCTCATCATCAAAGACCTCATATTTAAGGACATATGCAAATTCGATTGTCATGTCTAGGTCCTTCTCCATGGAGAGGAATTCCTAGGTTTCAATATCATCCAAAAACAATGATGTGTCCCTCGTTTATGCTAAGAAGTCGCAGTCTTCTGTTTGTTTCTGAGTTTTCTCACTCTTATCTGACATAGACTTTGCCAGTTTTGGCACTTGGATCATTTCAATCAGGGACTTATCGTTGCTGGAGCAAAAGGTTATCTTTCTGGTGCCATAGTCAACCATTGCTTCGATCGTTCGAAGGAACGATCGTCTCAATATAATCGGGCTATGAAGAAGGGGTTCTGAGGTGTCCATATATAGGACTATAAAGTCCACAGGGAACTGCATCCCTTGAATTGTAATAATGGCATCCTCCAAAATACCCCTTGGTCGCTTCGCTGATGGGTCTGTGAATTGAAGAATCATTCTTTTTGACTTTAGCAGCCTTAACCCAAATTCTTTGAGTAGTGCGTAGCATCAGATTAATGGATGATCTGCTATCAACAAGTGTTCTTTTGAACTATTGGTTAAACATCTTGCACCAGATGCGAGGCGCTCCTGTATCCTTCTTCTTGCTCGGGAGATTGTTGATAGCATTAACACTTGGCATGTTAGAGTACAATTTTCTGATCTTCGACATATGATTTTACAAGGTTGACTCTTTGTTGTATATGCTTCCTTTAACCCTTTATTCATTACCGGCACGTACTCCATGGCTTTGACCATTGATATTTTCAACATGATGTTTTATAGTAATTCCACAATGTTGGGATCAGACAAGGTTGTTTTTAATTTTTTTATGGTTTTTGATTTCAAAGCATAAGGAAATGGAATGTGGATATCATCAAAAACTTCATTTTCATGCAAAAAAGTGTTCTTATGTACAGATAGATGATTAAGCTGAGTACAATCTTCCAAAACAAAAGGCAAAACAAATGCAAGAAATTCACTCGTGTCGGCTTGCACGGGATCGGATGCTGGCACTGGCTTCTCCTTGGCTTCATCAACATAGTCTAGGTTATTATTGCTTGATTTTTTTATTTTCTCCATTTTTTATTTTTTTAGTGATGGTGGTTATGTTGCTTCTCCTTCTTCCTTGTCTGATCTAGACTTCAGCTCCGGCTCAATTGATGGTGATGAATAATCGCCCACAAAAGCTTGATCTTTCCCTTTGACTGAAACAATCAGATGTAGTCTTCTACCGCTCTAGAGATGAACAACACTAGATAAAATAAAGAATTTATACATGACTTGAGAGGTGGTGTTGCACTACAGTCTACCTGCTCCTTTCTTATGAAGTTGTTTGGATTTTCCTCCATTTGTGCTGGTATAACTATTTTGGCAGTTGTGAGGTCGTCAACCTTCAGGCTCATCTTGTTCATGTTTTTATTAGCTGAGCCAAATAGTCCAGGGTAGGATCCATCGTAGCGGCCTTTAAAAATTCTACAATAGGTGGGAGATGAGGCTGGTGGTACTGAAACCGTTGCTGATAGTACATAAATTGATGAGGAGTGTATTGATGTTATTGATATAGAGGAGAAGAGAAATGGTTCTAATATTGAGTAGCCGGCTAATGCTGATAATATGGTTGGTGATGTGTCGACTGCTAGTAGGGGTGTTGTGGTCTCCAGTTATTGCCTTGGTGTGGAGACAAGTGGGATTGCTGGTGCTGGAAGTTTTGCCAACCATGTTGAGGAATGAAAGGCCGAATAGCTGTGCTCAGACCCTGAGGTTGTCCTCCAGGATAGGTCGGAGATTGTTCATTGTCCTACACGGCGTTCACCCCTTGGATCTATAGAGATGGTGGATAGAAAGGATCAGGATAAGCTCGAGGGTTAGGGTGGTACACAACCACCTACTATTATTGCGATGATGATTCATGGTTGAGTATCTATTTGTAATACACATGCTGAATAGACTACGGTGGCCCTTGACTCTGCTGAAGGGATTGCTCCTTCAGCTCTGCAGAATGCTCGGCTGGTTCTTTTACAGACTGGCAGGCATTGATTATGTTCACCATAAGCTCAAGCTGATTGGAAATTTGATCAAGCATGTCCAGCGACTTGGTTCTCTGTTTTATCACTTGTAATTTATCCGGGTCTTGTGATCGTTTCTCGATGATATCAAACTTAGAGAGATGGTTGCTGATGATGATTAGATTGGAACCCATGTATCTCTCTTCTTCATGGTATGATGCCGCATTGACAGGCTTGTACAATATCACATGAGATTTCTGAAACAAACGGGATAAAGATAAGCCAGTTGAACCCTCAGCCACCTCCTCAAAGATTTGCCATATGACGTCTTCATCCTTATTAAAATGCGATCCTCTACACTTGGCATCCAAAGCCATTGGCTTTATTAGTGCAAGCCCTCGGAGAAGTTCTGGACCAGGCTGGTCTTCGATAATTTCTGATGGGTTACTTCTCCATGAGATCTTTGAATCTTTCCCATGCCTCGTGAAATAGTTCATGGAATATTTGGAAGAAGTTACAAATCAAAGCTCGCATTCGATTCAGATGACTCAGGGGATATTTTTGTGAAGGAAAGCTGATTTGAGCTATTCTCAGGTTGTCACCCCCTTCCCAAGGTGATTGATCCAGTACAATGTCTTATCTTGAAGGCTGAAATTGAAGGCAGTCATCTTTACTACCTCCAACGAGATGTTGTGGTAGTGCATGGTGTTGCATATTTTGTTGAACTACTAAAAGTGAATGTAGGGATCCTCATTGGTATTCCCATGGAAGATCGATAAGAGAGGGAGTAATGTGGGCTTCTACTCAAAGTGTCCATGGATCATAGGGATCATGATCCACTCAATAACCTGGCCAGCACCAGGGTTGTATGTTTCTTTCAGAGTTGATTTGGGCAGTCCAACTCTCTCCTCTCCTTTATGGTGCCCTACATGATGTTCATCCTCATTCCCACCATGATATTCCTCATCCTATCCTCATTGGCTTTCTCGATCCCTCCTCATATCATTGAGCATTTCTTTGAATTCAACTTGGACAAGAGTTTTGTTTGTCAACTGCTGCTGAATGGCTTGGATTGATGTTATCAACTGGTTGTTGACCTCGTTCTGGTCCACTATCTCATCCGAAGTTGGTCCTTTGTTACGTCTATGAGGAGCCATCTCAGGATCACTGTTAGAGGAACCGATCTCCATATCGGGCTCTTGGTATGCAATAGGAAATACTCCTCGATCAGTTTGGAAATAGGCACCTGATGTGGAAAAGAGTTCATAATCTTGGTCGATCATGGACTTTATTAGGGATGGAGATGAATATGGAGTGAAGTTAATCTCCATCCAAAAAGGAGTGAACTTGAGATAAGAGTTATCCCGATTTATTAGAGGATGAAGGGGAATCTTGAGAGTGGTTCATAAAGTCTGAATCATGCTCTCTGGAACCGCCTCGAATTATTGGAGATGTCAATCTTAAAGAATCGATATGGGTGTCGACAGAGTCTGGACTAAACCATTCCTAAGTTGCCATCTCGAGAGACAAGAGGTGGATAGATGAGGAATAGAGGACATGGGAATGAAAAATTCAAGAGGAATTGAGAAAAGAATGCTCAAAATGAGCAAGAAATGAATAGAAATGAGAATAGGAGTATGAGACAAGAAGGCAAAAAGGCACGATAACTTTATCTTAAATAGTATTACACTAATCAATCAAACCACAAAACAAGGGTTGCTTTACCAACGCAACACAACGGGCTATAAGAGTTCATCAATTATTTTTTTCAATTTTATTAGTTGTATCAGTGATGAACATGAAACCAATCTCTTTAATAGTCGATTATTGTAGTACAGGAGACTGATTTCGATTCATCAAAAACACACTTTTGAAGGAGACTTTATACTTGGTAAGTCTACCAAGTTCGAACACAGGAACATGGTGAATTTATTTACGTGGTTCTAAATTGATTTCAATAATTAAATAATTGCTAACTTAATTTCCGAGTTAGGAAATAAAATGAGAATAAATGAATATGTGATGATAAAAATGTAATGCAAAATAAATGGAGAGAATAATTTAGCACATGATTTTTGATTTTGATTTGTAATCTTTAATTAAAACTAGTCAATTACTCCTCAAAATAAAATCACAGATCAAAGGAATAAACTCCTTATATTATTCACAAGAAAGGTATTCAATTTAATTCCAGCTACAAGCAAGAGTGCAAATACATCTATGAATAATCCTGCAAATCAAGGAGATTAGTTTCTCTCTATTTTAATCCTCAAGTAAATAGAGTTTAATTACATATAATATTGAGAATTAAATTCATTTCTTCTCAATTGAATCCCTACAAAGATTGAATCCTAAAATAGTGATCCACAATAATTAAAAGTGGATTAATTCAATCGAAACCCTTAACAGAATCCCTCCAAAATGATCATTAATATTCTCAAAGAAAATATGGCACACATATGTCGATAATCAACATGCATAGATCAAATTACTCTTCAAATAATATTTGATATAAATCCAAATCTAACATGTCCACAAGTTATGCAAAATGATAGAACAAGTGATAATCTTTAAAACTACATATTGTATGCTAAAATTAGAATCCAAACTCGAAAGATACGATGAATTGAAATGTCAGGGACTAACATGTAATAAAAATAATATCTTTCTTTTTGAAACGAGTCTCTGGAGGGACTTATCTGTAATTTCATAAAGTCGGAGGGGTCTTCCTGCAAATTTTCCACAGTGGCACGTGCCCAACACATGCCTCGGTCATAGGGTCTCTTTTTGTAATTCTTGAAATAATGAGGGCCCAAGCATGATTTGCCCACGCGCGCACGTGCGGGGCACATGACTATGCTGGCGGGGTCCTTTTGTAATTTCTGGAGTTTTCAGGGGTGAGGAAATAATTTAGCACACTAGCATGTGCATCACACGTAACTCGCCAGGCTCGGGGGAGGTATGGCAGGCTCAGGAGCTGAGCCTCCACGTGGCGACGAGAGGAGGATCGACAACCCTGAGCCTCGAGGTGGGGATTGAGGCTCGGAGGGAGGAGACGTGGCAACCTCAAACCGTAGAACCAAGAACTTGCCCCTGATCTAAAGTTTGATGGATGCATGGGTGCAGGAGGCAGAGGGAGGCAGTGCAGAGCTGCGACAACAGCATAGGGGAGCTATGGGCGACCTGGTGAAGGCGAAGGAGATGAGTTGTGGTCACGGTGCAAGCGACGAGGTGGATAAGTTCCGTGAGGTGGAGACCAAGCTACGAGCCAACATACTGCAGATGAAGGAGGAGCGGAGTTGTTCTTCGCGGAGGTGAGGCACCAGTGAAGGGGATAGCTTGGTAGGCGGAGATGCGATCTAGGGTGACACGCGCGATGAGCATCGTAGAGGGGCAGAGATGCTCGGGGGTGAAGGGGAGGTGGTCAATGCCTGGAAGTTGGAGATGGCGGTGGTGGTCTCAAGGCTGGGCTTCACCTGAAGGAGGAAGCCGCTTGGCCGGAGGAGGATGAGGATCACATCACGGGAAGAGATCTTCGTCGGCAAAAGGGGAGTACTGTCACCACCCTCCCTTGAGCTTTCTCCTTCCCGATTAGAGGATATGGAGGATGGGGAGGATGGTCGTGAGGGTGATGGTTTTAAAGGGGGCGGCTGAAGAGGAGGAGGCATATGTTACTAGAGAGAGAGAGAGAGAAGTCGGGTGGACAACGAGAGGAGGCGGCTGCAGAAGAGGAGGAGGCAGATATGAGTGGGAAATTCCTAAGGGGAGGAAGGGGTGGGGGTGGGGTCACGTGCCGTGCATGTGATCTGGAGAGGGATGCGGTCACGTGCGAGGCACATGACCAGGAGACAGAAAAAGGGGGAGGCAGGTCACGTGCTCTACACATGGCCTGGGGACGAGAGAGGAGAGAAGGGAGTAGATAGGAAAAGAAGAGGGAAGAAAATGAAGAAAGAGGAAAAGGAAGAGGAAGAGAAAAAAATAAATAACTAAATAAAAGTTAATTAAAATAAATAAGATGTAAAATACAATTAAGGATTAAATAAAAGTAATATTAAAATTAAATAAAGATGAAATAAATAGAAATCAAAGAAAAATAAGAAAGAAATAGTAAATGAAGTCAAATTAAAAAGTGATCAACATAAAAGTTGCTCATCTCGACGATATCTACAACTTTTGTGAATGACCCAAAATTAAAAGAGGTCAACTGTACAAAAGTATTTTCGGAGGTACTCTATATATAATATAATATCGAATTTTGCAATTTGCACTTTGCAATTTTTTGTATTTTTAATTTGATTTTAATTAATGTATTAATTTATATACAATATATACATACTTAGTATATTATTTATGGATTTTTTATAGGTTAGAAAAAGGGAAAATAAAAACAACAAAGATAAAATATATAAACATTATACAAAGTCAGATTTTTGCATTTTGTCTTGATTTTCTAATTTTAGTGGATCTTAATTCTTGATGCTATGTTAGTTAATTAATCAAAGAATATGCTAGAGAAAGAATTAGGTTAAAATAATAATTATTTACATATAAAATAATAAGTTCAATTTAGGTCAAAAACCAAAGTTATTTAATTATAGAATTTATCCCAAATCCGACCTCCCTCGAAGGTGGACTTGACTGATGGTCAGAAGGTGAAGAAGAAGCCGTAAGAGTCGGCCAGGAGTGAGGGGGGTCCATCATCCAGGGGTAAGGAAGAGAAAGGGAAACTGAAGGGAGGGTGGGTGGAAGACAAATGAATGGATAGAGAAGATAGAAGGGGGAAGGGCAGAAGAGATCTGGAACCACACAAGATGAGAAAGCAAAACCCCCGATTCACCTACGCACATTGAGCTGAAGATCGTAAGAGATCGATCAATTATCTTATCAATTTTATTTTAGGTGATTAAGTCAGTCTTTCAGAGCGATTAAGTGAGCTGATAGGAATCCAATATTCTCAACTGACTGTCCCGAATAAAAGGCCGGTAGTCAGTCAAGAAATCGGATATGGCTCTAGACTAGGATACAGGTCACTCTCTCGCTCATCCAAACCAAAAAAGGAGGGGGTTACTCTCCCTAAGACAAATATTCAAATGAGGTGTCTTTTAGATCAAGTGTTATTAGCAGTCCCGATTTTATTGTTTTTCTTTTTATGTATTTATCAAGAAACGTCTAACGAATTTTCCGATTTCCTTTTATTCCTAAGTCCAGAAAAACAGGGGGAGGAAAACGGAAAAATCGGTGCGCGACAAATTAATGATGCATGCACAAGATAGAAGACGTACCTGACTCCAACAGTCTACATGCAATTATGATCCGCGCATAAATGTAAAGCTAATCTATATGGAATGCAGTGCGAGAACCGTCCTAGGCAAAAATTTCTATTATCGGGAAGCATGGGTTTATTTGCCTAAGTCCAAGCGCGAGCTATAGGAACAGATATTCTTATTAGGGCTGTGGACCTAAGGCTACCTGTCTCAACGAAATAAAAACCTAAGTCTAGGGGCTCAAGCACAGAAATTCACGTGAAATCAAAGAAAAGAAAAACGAGAAAACAAAACAGCGGTGGGGTCCCCCGAACACACCAGTGCTCAGCGAAACAGACCCCGCAATCCAAAGTCCAAGAGTCATGGGTACCTATATTATTATAATAATAAATGGTCTGCTGAAATAAAATCTAAACTAAGCTAACTAAACTCCACGGCTATTCCGCGGCTCCCGCACTCCTGCTCGACTCCTTGCGCTCTCCTGCGACTTTGTAGAGAAGGAAGTCGCCTCTGAATTCCACGGTTGCGCCGGCTCCTCGAGAAGAGCCGCCTCAGTCCTCGGGCCCTCGTAAGAATAAAACAAAGTGATCATACCAAATTATTATATATAAAATGAAAAAAAAGCAAATATATGCAGAAACAAAATAAACACTCAAAATAAAAGCAAACACAAACACAATAAAATAAAATAAAATAAAAACAAAAAGAAAACAGAAAGCCGCAAAAAGCCGTGGATGAACAAAAAGCCGCAGAAAACCGTGAAAAAGAAAATAGAATAAAATGAAAATAAAATCGACTACTAAGCCGTGCTCCCCGGCAACGGTGCCATTCTGATGAGCCAAATATTCTCAATCGATCCGGGTAAAGATAATCACTCTCAGGTCGTTGCGACCTGGATCTCAGAATATCAGCTCAATCAAGAAAAATAAGAACATACCACCAAATAAAGAGATAAATCAATACAATCAACACAAAAATAGTGGTCCTGTCTATGAGGTTAGCCTGGTGTAGCACCCAGGGTCAGACTCAGGGAGCACGAGTTGGCCTTGCAGCCTACGAAGTAGTCTCAAAATAAAAGAAAATAAAAACAAGATTTTTTATGGATTTTTATTTATTTTTATATTTTTTGGGTTTTTAATAATAAAAGAAAATATGGAAAAGGCAAAACAATGCAAATTCAACAAATAATAAAAACACTCAAAATGTACAAAAAATTCAAATAAATATATTTTTATATTTTTTAGGTTTTTTACTGTTTTTGGTGAATTTTTCAAATTTTTTTCTAATTTTTATACAATTTTCTAAAAATCAAAGAAGGCGAAAATAGGAGCAATCTGTCCAGCCAGACTTCTAAGTCCCATGAAAAATATCAAATGGGTCTTTCACAGCCTGAAGGTAATTTTTATGAGAAATAGAAATAACAAAGAAAATTCAGAAAAAGAGTTTGTATTTTTTGGTTTTTCTACAATTTTTTAGAATTTTTATAAGTTTTTAATGGTTTTTAAATTTTTAGGGTTTTTATGTGTCCAAAAATAGCCAACAATGCATAGAAAATCAAACTCAACAAAATTAACATAATCTAATTTTTTAAAAATTTTTAAAATAGTTTTTATATTTTTTATGATTTTCTAAACTGGACAGAAGCAAAAACTACTGTTATTGAATTTTTAAAAATATCAAAAAGCCTAAAAAATGTACCCAAAAATTATGGAAATTTTTACACAGTGGCAGGAGCCACGTGTCCAAATTTTACGCAATTTGGGTTAAATTTGCTATTTTATTTAAATAAAATGGAGGCACACAGTTCAAAGGGACCTAGATGTAAAGAAAACAAGTTGTAGGGGCCAAACAATAACAAGGCAAGAAAGTGCGAGGGCCCTTGTGCAAAATTCCCACAAAAGCACGTGCAATACACGTGTATCAGACACAGAGGGGCATTTATGCAAATTTTATTTATAAAATGTCATTCAGTAACACAGAAGAAACACAAGGTAGAAAATGCAAAATGACCAGAATCTCACGTGTCGACGCACGCGGTTCACATATATAGGGACTGGATTGCAAATAAAGGAAACATGAAGGTCCTTAATGCAAAATTACCAAAATAAAAACAACTAAGTAAACTATTTACAGGGCTAAGTATGAAATGCCAAAAATAGGAGGGGCCTAAGAGTAAATTACCCCTCTTATTATCGGAGGGCTGAAGGGCGGCCACGTATGAGATCGAACAATGTAGGAGCGCTGGTGCCTCTTCGAAGAACCCTAGCTCAGATCTGACGGACGAAGGTGCGCCACGTGGATGATCTGATGGCTCTGGTGCGTGCACACCTCTCCTCTGCGATGGACGACCCGGATCAGCTCCCAGATGGATCAAACGGTGGAGGCTCCTTGCGAATGGGTGGCTCTGATCAAATCGGGCGCGGGAGGCTTGATCGGACGACGTTTGGACAACCTCCAAGAACAACTCGCCGGTGAAGTTCGCCGGCCTAATGCACGCGGTGGAGGTTCCCTCTTCGGCTGCTGAGATGGTGGAAATATTCGCCAAGATGTTCCGCAGCTACTGAGCTCCTCCGATGATGCTGGGAAGCTCCGAGGAGCTCCGGCGATGAAGGTGGAGCTGACCTCCTGTGCTCGAGCTGTAGACCTCTAGATGAGGTCCCTTTGACCTGAAACATTGCACAGAAAGCACGCTGGGTCGAGGGCAAAGTGCCTCGACCCTGTAAGGGGTGAAATAGGTGCGCGGGTGAGTCGGATGGGTGACCTCCAGCGAGGCGACGACGGTAGAGGTCGAAGTACCTGTTTCGGGGCGAGTCAGGGGGGGGGGTGGCTGGGTGAAGAAGGTGGAGAGGGGACTGGTGAAGGTGGTGGCAGGGTCGGAATGGGAAATGGATAGTCGGAGGTGGCTGGCGACGACGGCGGAGCTAAAAGAACCTAAAGCTAAAAATCAAAACCTAAGCTATCCTACAGGCTATCGAAGCTACCTGGCGGTCGAGGTCGACTGTGCTGGAGCTCAGGGAGCTCCGGGGGTCATGGCCTCAAGGGATCGTCGCTTCCCGAGGCTGAGCGCACCTCGCGGCGGCGCACGAGGACGAAGTCGTTGGATCGATGGTTCCCGGCTGCACGGGCCTCGCTGCTACCCTCCTCCGTGCTGCTGTCACTCTAGCGAAGAAGAGGAGTTCACTGGCGTCGAGGGGGAATGCCAAAGATAGCGTGGAATGGCAGCCAGAGTTTGAGCTAAATACTCCTGCAGGTCCGAGAAGAAGGTGACAGGTCCGGCTTGGTGAAGCACATACCCCTAGGAGAAGACTCGGGCGAAGGTCTCGGATCTACATGGAACAAATGGAGCCCGGGGTTTGAGGAAGTGGGTGGCGGATCGTGCGGGGAAAAATCTGAGATATCGGGTCGGTCGCACGGATCTGCAAGGAAGAGGTCCGCAGGGGAGAGTTGACCGGGGGTCAACAATCCCCCGTGGACCAATCACAATTCAACTTTTATTAAATAATTGAAAATTCGATAAAAAAATATTAAATGATTTTATTTCGAAAAACTTAAAACATGAAAAATGTTTATTTATTTTCAAATAATTTTTTTAGTGATATTTATTTATTTTTTTGAAATATAAATTAGGTATTTACAAAATATTATTATTATATATAGGTATATACATATATATATATTTTATTTTTATTTTTAACTATTTTATATATATATTTATTCAAATTTTATATTTTATTTATAGAATAAAATTTGGAACAAAAGTGTATTTTTATTATTTATTTACATAGGATAAATAAATACTTTTATTTACATATATACATGGTATATATACAAGGTGGATTTGGATTTTATTTTATTTCTTTTTATTTTATTTTTATTTTTATTTTTCTAATTTTCATTTTATTTATTTATACCATGAAATGTGAAAAGTGAAAATATTTTTATTAGATTTTTGTTATTTATGTACAAGGAGAAAATAAATAGATGTGTGGTTCTATGTAAATGGTATATATATACAATGAAGAAGGGAATTTTATTTATTTTTATTTTTCTTTTATTTTTCCCATTTTTATTTTAGTTTTATATTTACAAATATGTACAAATAAATAAACACCCAATTTTATTTTTATTAAGAGGAAAATAATTTTATTTATATACATAGGTATATGTACACACAATTGAGCTGCCCTATCTCTCTCTACTTTGGATTCTTTTGCGGTCAGGCCCATGCTGAGCCCTCCCTTGGATTAGGTCGCTCAATATTTATTCTAAATATCTCCCTCTTTTTCTTTTATTTCTTTATTCTTTTATTTATGCACAAAAACATGCTAATTATGCATATTTACACAATGCATGCAAGATGGTAACTTATTCTATTTACACATATCTACATGTGTTTTGCATAGGTTTTGTAGCTAAAATAAAAGAATAAAGAGTGATGAATGGGTATTCATCAGGTGGACAACGAGAGGAGGCGGCTGCAGAAGAGGAGGAGGCAGATATGAGTGGGAAATTCCTGAGGGGAGGAAGGGGTGGGGGTGGGGTCACGTGCCGTGCATGTGATCTGGAGAGGGGTGCGGTCACATGCGAGGCACATGACCAGGAGACAGAAAAAGGGGGAGGCAGGTCACACACTCTACACATGGCCTGGGGATGAGAGGAGAGAAGGGAGTAGATAGGAAAAGAAGAGGGAAGAAAATGAAGAAAGAGGAAAAGGAAGAAGAAGAGAGAAATAAATAAATAACTAAATAAAAGTTAATTAAAATAAATAAGATGTAAAATACAATTAAGGATTAAATAAAAGTAATATAAAAATTAAATAAAGATGAAATAAATAGAAATCAAAGAAAAATAAGAAAGAAATAGTAAATGAAGTCAAATTAAAAAGTGATCAACACAAAAGTTGCTCATCTCGACGATATCTACAACTTTTGTGAATGACCCAAAATTAAAAGAGGTCAACTGTACAAAATTATTTTCGGAAGTACTCTATATATAATATAATACCGAATTTTGCAATTTGCACTTTGCAATTTTTTGTATTTTTAATTTGATTTTAATTAATGTATTAATTTATATACAATATATACATACTTAATATATTATTTATGGATTTTTTATAGGTTAGAAAAAGGGAAAATAAAAACAACAAAGATAAAATATATAAAAATTATACAAAGTCAGATTTTTGTATTTTATCTTGATTTTCTAATTTTAATGGATTTTAATTTTTGATGCCATGTTAGTTAATTAATCAAAGAATATGCTAGAGAAAGATTTAGGTTAAAATAATAATTATTTACATATAAAATAATAAGTTCAATTTAGGTCAAAAATCAAAGTTATTTAATTATAGAATTTATCCCAAATTTTAGCACAATTAGTACATGTTAGTTAATTAATTTCAGGGGGTTTAATTAATGATTTAATAAGAGAATTTTGCTAAAACATCCATATAGAGTAGATGAATGATGGATTCATCACACCCCTATGCTTAGCTGTTTGCTTGTACCCAACAAATTTTAGTGAGTTAGAAAGTTGAATCCTTGACTGTGCATGTGTGAATTTCAAGACTTGTTTTATTAAGAATCCTTGATTTTAATGGTCCTAAAATTCTAAGCTCAATCCAGGCTCTAGTCAAAAGGAATCCAACTTCTCTGATTATCAGACTCTCTGTTTGTATATATAGCAAAACATAAATGACATTTAGTGTACTGCAATCTTGAGAGTTGACTCAAAATGTCACTCAAAGTCCTGATCCAAGAGACTCTCCTCAAGACCTAATCCTCAATGATAGGGAATAAATCAGTTCTTGCATTCAGTCTACTATCTCAGTAGTTTTTCAGACTTGAAAATGTAGATGGAAGGCTAGATGATGGAGAATTTAGGTTTGTGTATTTTCTTCTCTTCCTCTCATTGGAACAAGGGCCGTTTCGAGTGCCTTATTACTCAACACATATGTTTTTGGTTTGTTGACCAGTGTGTCCGTAAAGAGAATTTGGAGTCGTATGCACTTATTTTCCTAGGAATACACCATGACGTGTCTTTTCTGAGCATCTAATATACCTTCTACACCCAGACTTGTAGAATTTACAATGTAGAGCCCTTTTTGGGTGCTAGCCCGACTCTTGGTCCTAACAGCTTCAGTCCAAGTGGACACTTTGAAAATGGTTGGGAGCGCTTGCCTTTATTAGAAGCTCTTTGTAATTTGACTTTGTGTTTGAGAGCTCTTTTCTTTCAATATTTTTTTCATTTCTTTTCTTTTGGCTAGCTCCAATGCTTTCCCTAAAAGTTGGCACATACTGATCAATAATTATTTAGTTTTATCACACCATGGCACATAGGTCGGTATCAAAAGTTAGCATGAGAACTTGTTCACATACTGGCCAGGATTTGCTGACACTCAGGTTTCATGAACCTTTCATCGACTTTATCCCATCCTCGAGGTCTAGACTCAAATCTCAAGTCCCAGTCCCTCAAGCGAAATCTCAACTTGCAGTTGTGCAAGTGATGTGCTGGTCATGTTCTTAAAGGCAGAGGTTAAGCGTGCAATATAGCACTCACATCTTTCAAACTAGGTATGTGTGGATTATTAAGTCTAAAATCCTAATAGCTAAGGCCAGTTAACTCTGAATCAAAGGACCTTTAAAACTCGAGTTTTTTTATTTCCCCAAGTCTTGAGTGATAGTGAAAATGTCAGGATAAAACCCTAAATTAGTTTTGTTTGTTTTCTTTGTTGTTTTTTTAAACATGTTATACCCTTTAATTTAGAAAACATATATCATTTACACAAAGAATTTAGTATAGTATACATAATATACACAACTTGTACCCATACCTAATTTTTGATGTGAAATAAGTAAAGTACGAGCTATGGATGAAATATATAGAATATATACACACACCCCTTATGCTTAGCTTGTGTTATGTCCTCATGGCACAAAGTGAAATGTAGACATAGCTCGTACCAAGCATGGTTTAGTGAAAAAAAGGAAGTTTACTTTCCCTCCTATACTTCGTCTTTTGAGGGCCTAATCATAGCAGATGAGCAAGAAATGTGGTGGTCGAGGGTGAGAATGAAAGAATAGAAATGAGGTATACACAATGATACCGGTCCCCTTATGCTTAGGCTCAGGTTAGCCTAAGTATGATCGGATAATTACAAGTGGGGAATCGAGTAGATTTACAGATGTACTAGATCAAGGAGTTGCGATGAACCTTCATGTGAGAGTGTGGCGAGAGATAGTATGGAGATGTAGACAGTAGTGAAGAGGGGGAGGATGACGAGGTCCAACCATCATCAGAGTCATCCTTGGAAGAATAATATTCATACGCAAAGGATCTCCAACCACTGTCAACAAGAGGTAGGTGTCCATTAATCAGATCTGCACTTATTGCACTTACCTGATGAACCACATCGGGACCAAACAAGGACTCTTCAGCAATCCTCTGGTCTCTAAGGTCGAAGGTGACTTTCTTTGTCGGTTTGTTTCTGTGAGAAACATTGGGAGGAAGATGGTCACAGTTCATCTCCCTATCATGAGTAACTGGTGTGGCATTTATAGGTTCCTCATTAGATGAATCTCTGTACAACTCGACCAATTCGTGTAAGGTCATACAAGGCTTCAGGCGAGGGAGCATGTTCCTGGTGCCTTTGTAAGTGATGACGGAGGATGCTGATGTCACCTTCTGATATCCATGAGTTTTGGTGACATAGGAGGTTTTCTGAGTCGGCTCCTTGTTCAATTGTTTCATGAATGATTGTCGACTCAAAAATTGGGCCACTCATAAAGTTGTGACGATCTCATAAACATGATCCAATTCTTCATAAGCGCTTGAATATTGCTTCCTCCTAGGAGAAGTATAAGGGTGGGAGGTGTGGTGAGAATCGAGGGTCAATCCAAAAGTCGGTCTTTTAGGTCTCTCCTAAGTTTTGTGTCTGTATTCTATGAGGAGAGGTCTGATCATGTGAAGTGGTTGTCTCATGATCATGACTATCGGTTTCAATTTGGGTTTTCTCAGAGCCAGTCGTGTCATTATGATCTGAGTTTGGAAACTTGATGTCCCGAGTCTCACAATCAACAATTGCCATTAGGCTAAGAATGACTTTCCTAAAATGATAGGAGACTCAAACAATTCTTCGTGGTGCTCAATGTCCAGGATGATAAAGTCCACTTTATGCTTGTCACCTCAGACGTTTACGACGATAGAAACAATTCCTTGTGGTCTTTTGCTAGATCGTTCCGGCAGTTATATGATCACCCTTGTCTTTTTGAGTTGTCCAAGATTGAGTTGATCAAAGATGGATTTTGGGAGGATGTTTAATGTGGAGTCGTCATCTAACCGAACATGAGTGAATATGGTATCCTCAATTTCACACATGATCCGAGTCAACCGCCTGACTTTGTGGCTTTTGATTTTTCGATTCACCACCAAAGAACTAGCCATAGAAATTATATGAGATTCAGTCCGTGATCGCTTCTTGCCCATCTTTCTTGGGTTTAATCGACTCTTTATAAATCTCTTAAGATCAGGCACATACTCTATGGTCTTGATTAATGGAAGCTCTAAGATCATACTTTTGCAAAATGCTTCCATTTCAGAACGGTCCATTTATTTAAAAAAATTGGTTTTTCAAATTTTTAGTATCTTTAGTGTGATGGTCTGTCAATTGGTTTGAGGTCAATGGTGGTTGTATCTGAGTGTATGTCACGTGATGGACTTGTGGTCCGCAAGGCGGGGTCCTCACTTCTTCCTGATTCTTTGTTGACTGGATGAGATTATACATTGTTCAATCAAAGTGTTTGCTCTATGGTTGATCCGAGCAATCTCATCCTCAAGCATCTCATGGCTTGGTGATAAATAATCAAACTCCACCGGCTGTGAGTCCGGCATGTAGTTCTTAGAGGAGTAGTGACTATCCATTGGAGTTGTAGTCTGGTCATGGGTCATATTTCCTTGACTCTGGATTTTTTGTGTGCTGTCAAAGGAAAATCGAGCGTACTTAGGAAGAGAGTTGACCTAAGTAGGGGATGGTTTACAAGACGGGAAGTCCATAATAATCGGAAATCATGTTTTTCTGTCAAAATTGGTTACTCTATTTTCCATCCTCAAATCTGTCTGCTTTATTGTGTTCATTTGAAAGTTGGAATGTGAGAGCGGTCTACACTAGGACGTGTGGGCATGTGGTGGAGTGAAGGGGTAGAGGGAATTGATGGTTACAAGGGATCAGTTTCAAAGAAAGGATTCCCCTGAAAGAAAGAGAAGAAGAGTATCGGGATGGGTTGTATATGATGGACCCATGGAGTCTGGGTACGAAGACAATGTGCTGACATCTTCCCAAGAGAAAGGTGGAGAATGATTTGCGAACCTCAATATGCTTGAAACTTGCAAGGACTTTGACGTACGTTAGACAAACACAAAACAAACTCTTAGATTCACCCATTCGACACTTGTGAAGGCATGTTAGAGTTCGACTGCTTATCTTTTCAATTCTAATTTAATGACAAAATAATCTTTGAGCAGATTAAGCGGAGCTTTAGGTTCAGGAGAGTGTCACAAAGATTGATCAAAATTCATACGGGTAGTTTCACCTACTTTCATACGCAAGGCTTAATTTTAAGTCAATTTTATATACAGCCGCCTTAATTAACAGTCCCAATTTTATATTAGGGTTATCGATTGAGTCTTATGTGAGCACATAAAAATTATGCTTAATGAGCAGTCCCAATTCCTTTAATTCCTAAGTTGCAAAAACTTGAGGAGTAGAGGTTCGGAAAAAGTCGATGCAAACATTAATTAAATGATGCATGATAAGAGTGAGACTTACAGTGATTCCTCGTATTTTTTTATGTGGGATGTTATTCAAGGATTAAAATTTACATTAACAGATATGCACAGATGAAAACACCCTAAATAGATAGTTCTATTAGCGGGATGAATTGATTTAAAAATTTGTCTAAGTTAAATGATATATAGTGCGTATACTTAGTGAAAAATGTGTGTGGCCTACAAATTACGAGCACAATAAAACATAAATCTAAGCTATTGTATGCACACCAAATTTCTACGCCACTCATGTCTGGTCCCAACAGCACAAAAGGGGTTGAAACAGACTTGACACACCACAAAATGTCCAGTACAAATTATTACAAAATATAAGGTTAGAGAAACCCTATAAACGATGTAAAAAATAAAATCTAATCTACGTTCTCTCTTACAAAAAATAAAATTCAATCATCTTCAAATGCCTTTGAATTTGTATCCAAAAATCGCTCCGAGTTATATGCGAAGAAGGACAATATGGTTAGTATTTGTAGTGAGACAGAGATGGAAATGCAAAAATTAAAATGCAAAAGAAAATAAAAAATGATATAGAAATTAATTTCATAAAAATCAAAATAATCTAAAACCCTAAAAATACACCGTTCCCCGACAAAGACGTCATTTGATGAACCATTTTATACCTCACTTAAGATGATATATTGTAGTATAGGAAGGCAGAAAATGATCTATCAAAAACCACAATCTTTGAATGTTGTGGAGAATTTTTACTTGGTAAGTCTACCAAGGTTGAACACAAGGACGAGCCTCCTCGTCCATGTATCGAAAATTATTGGTTTAATTCGAATGATTGTAATCATAGATCTAGGCCTTGATATTGCAGATACAATGCATGTAACAAAATGCACAAATATACTATGTGATATTGCAGACAACTGGCATAGAAATGGTGCATGCATTTTTATTTGTTTTTATGTGGTTGAAATGAGATGCATGCGTGATAAATAAATAATGCTTAATTAAGTGTCAAAACATCAAATAAATAATGCCATAATGTAAATAATGAAACAAGCATCGAAATGAGACTAAAATAAACTAAAACAGAGATTGTATACTCAAGTTATGATCAATAGAGTTCAGAGGCATAATTGTAATAAAAATTTTAGAAATAAAAAAATATGCATCTCAGTCCCTAGAAGGGGCTTATATGCAATAAAGAGAAACCAACAGGGCATGCGTGCAATTTGCCCAGGCATAATGCATGCCTGGGCTGGACCACACTACAAAAAGGAGGAGCTACAGGGGTGTGTTCTACAAATAACCCAGTCCGCACGTGCTATGCACGTGCACGGGCTAGGTTTTGTATGAGGCGGAGGATCAGGTAGGTGGCTCGGGCCATGTGGGTGACCCGAGGTGCCTCAGAGGTGACTCGGCTCCACCGAGCCAGTTGGTGTGGGAGAAGCGACGTGGATGCATAAGGAATGTTGGATTGCCGCCAATGAGGCACCATCTAACTGTACTTGCTTCTTCGTGGGCTGCTCATTCCGTCGCGATGATGGCGACGATCTCTAATGAGGTGCCATCTCTTCCTCCACGCTCCTTCGAGATGCTTCAAGCTCTAAGGAGCTTTCAAGACTGCTGACGAAGATGCTGATGAGCTAGGGAGATGATGACAGGGCTTGGTGTGTGCTAGCGGTGGAAGCTCGCCAGAGGAGGAGCTCTAGAACAGAGCTCCTTCGAGGTGTCCGATTAGTGGAGATTCTAACTGCAAGGGGGTTAGGTGATAATAGCTGAAGCGTGCTGTGGTATGAGGAGGGTGTAGGGTTGGAGCAAGTGGAGGCTGGAACGTGATCTTCTCCACCTCCGACAGATGAGATGGCCTAGTATGGAGGGAAGTTGTGGAAGAAGGAGATGGTAATTGGAGGGCGACGCGAAGATCGGTTAAGTGTTGTGAAGGTGGTGGTGGAGCAAATTGATGATGGAACGTAGTGTGTGAGATGAAATAAATAAAAGAAAATCAGAGGGGAAGAAGGTGAGAAGCTTACTTGATCGTGGAAGAAGAACGACGGGCGTTAGGCTTGGGATGAGGTTCCATTGGAAGCTCTGGTCATCGCATGACGAGGTCAGTCGGTCCTCTGCACGTGACCTGGGGAGGGGTGCGATCACGTACGAGACACATGACTAGGAGAGAGAAAAAAGGGGGAGGTGGGTTACATGCTCTGCACGTGACTTGGGGATGAGAGAGGAGAGAAAGGAGTAGAGAGGAAAAAGAGAGGGAACAAAATGAAGAAAGAGGAAGATGGAGAAAGCAGAAAAGGAAGAAGAAGAGAGAAATAATAAATAAATAAAAACTAAATAAAAGTTAATTAAAAAATAAAAACTAAAATAAAATTAAGGATAAAATAAAAGTAATATAAAAATTAAGGGTTTTTATCAGTTGTGCCCCTCCAAGATATTGCAATATCAGTTATGCCCCTATCTTTTTGGTAATATCAGTTGTACCCCCAACTTCTTGCCGTTCTATCACTTGTGCCCCTTGAGTTAGTTGCCATTCATGTCCAACGCAACGGACGTTAACTTTGGGACATAACGGGAATTAAATTTAAAATAAAGGCTGAAAAGGTTCTTTTGTCATCCCTTTCTTCCTCCTTCCCCATCCTCTTCATCTTCTTCCTCTTCTCTTCCTCCTCCCCAGCATCCTGCTCCTCTATCGTCTCCTTCCCCGCCCCCAGGTGCGCCCTCCGCCCTGAGCTCCTTCCCCATCCCTCGCACAGCCTCCTCTACTCTTTGCCACCTGCCGCCCCCAGGCCACCCCCAGCCCCGCCGCCCCCGCGCCCCCAGGTCACCCCCTAGCCCCGCCGCCCCCGCACCCCCATGTCGCCCCCTGCCGTGCCTCCTCTCGCGCCCCTAGCCCTGCCGCCTCTGCACCCCCAGGTCAGCCCCCTTCCCTGCCTCCCACCGTCCCCCTCCCCACTCCACCCCCCCCCCCCCCCCCCCCGCCTCCACATCGCCACCCTAGCCCCACTACCCCTAGGTCTACCCCATGCCTGCCTCCCCCTGCCCCCAGGTCGCCCCCTAACCCCGGCGACCCCACGCCCCTAGGTCGATGATGGTTGTATCAAGCACCTCTTCCCGTCTATGCTTCGAGATGATTGGGAAGTTCTCATCGCTCACTTCCTCGGCGTTGATCATGTCGGGCACATCTTCAGCGTTGACTCTGCACTGATGACTCATAAGTTGGAGCAGTAAAATATTGTTCTAGTGAGAGTTGTGGAGGTTCTGTTCAATCACTCTAGTCCCGGCAATGCTCATGAGAACACCCTTCTTGTTGTGATGGCTGATCATGGGCAGATCGTAAATGGCGACCAATGCAGAGGTGCTCCTGAAGAGGTCGAGATGGCATTATTCGTCTTGAGTTTGAAGAGTCCTTCCGATATAGCGCCATCCATCCTTGAATCTGATTCTTGTGGACTAAATGTTGAAGGTGAGAGCATTTGTGTTGGATCTATATAGCAGATTGATTTTGCAGCGACAATAGCATCGCTTCTTGGTGTTCCTATTCCTTTTGGAAGCATTGTTTGAATCCATGCAGGCTTTTTTCCGGATATGCCCCTCTTAATTTTACCATAGTTTGATTAAACTATGGTTAAGTTTAACTCTGTGGCGGTTGAAGTAATGGAGGGGCACAAGTGATAGAACGACAAGAAGTTGGGGGCACAACTGATATTCTCAAAAAGATACGGGCATAAATGATATTGCAATATCTCAGAGGGGCACAACTGATAAAAACTCAAAAGTTAAATAAATATAAAATAAATAGAAATCAAATAAAAATGAGAAAGAAATAGTAAATGATACGAAACTTGCTCGTCTCAATGAGATCTACAACCTTCTTGAAGGACCCAAAATCAAAAGAGGTAAACTTGCAAAAATTATTTTTAGAGGCACTCTATATATAATAAAATGTCAAATTTTGCAATTTATGATTTTTATATTTTTAATTTTATTTTAATTATTGGATTAATTTATATACAATATATACATACTTAATCTAATTTTTATGTATTTTTTATAGTTTATAAGAAGGAAAAATTAAAAAAACAAAGATAAAATATATACAAATTATACAAAGTCAGATTTTTGTGTTTTATCTTATTTTTTGATTTTTATGGATTTTAATTCTTGATGCCATGTTAGTTAATTGATCAAAGAATATGATAGAGAAAGAATTAGGTTAAAATAATGATTATTTACACATAAAACAATAAGCTCAATTTAGGTTAAAAACCAGAGTTATTTATTTACAGAATATATCTCTAATTTTTATACAATTAGTTAATATTAATTAATCAATTTTAGGGGATTTAATTAGTGATTTATTAAGAGTATTTTTTTATATAGAGTAGATGAATCATGGATTCATCAATCATGCACACTTGTCAATTAGTCCTTAGTGGCTAGTCATATAGGCGAGTGAGTATCGGCAGAAAAGTATCATGTACTTTCCACTTCCTTTGTTACTAGTAGCATATACTTTTTAAGGTCCTTTTTATTGGATCCGGACCACTACTCGACAAAATAAGTAGAGGGGAAAGCCAATAGGTGAAACCAATATTTCTGACCAAGTCTGCAAGCAGACAAGGACCTACTCAAACGTGGAACGATGAGACATACACCCCCATGAAGGGATGGCCAAAGCTCAATACTTCAGACTAAGTCTGCAAGCAGACATAGTCCTATTCACCCATGTATGATAGAAGTGCTAATACTTCGTGCATCCAAGTGATAGACAAGGCAGTACCCAGGCTGGGATTTGAGCTCCATTCCTTATGGAGGTACATGAATACAATAAGGGTGTTGTGAACCCAATACAATGAAGTTCGATTAATCAGTTCTAATCAGGTCAAGGTTTTCTTAGCAATCCCTTTTTTATTTTTATGGTTTTCACTTATTTTGAGTATGTTCATGCAAAGGCCTAATGATTTGATCAATTCTTTGCTTGTCCTATGTGTTCAAAATCAGAGGGAGAAGATGGAAAAATAATTCAAGTCAGGAATCAAATGTTGCTATGCTCTGTCATAAGATTTACAGTACTTCCCAATGCTCTCTATGTGGGATGCAAGACAGAAATTTTAAATCTAATCTATATGCGATGCAATGAGAAAATCTCCCTAGAACATGAGCTTCTATTATCGTGAAGAACTTGTTCGACTAGATACAAGCGTGGAACTATAGGTACATAAATAATATTAGGGCTTTGGACCTAATTTAATCGAACATCCACTCCTAATGATCTAAGGTCTCATTCCACAAGATGTAAACAAAATTAAGATGAAAAGCTCAATTTATGGAAAACAAGTGGAAACAAAGGGTAAAATAGGGGGAATATAGGTAGAATGCGGTGAAAATATGGAAAATCGATAAATTCCTCCAAGCGAACAATCACTTCATGGAATGAACTTGTGAATAGTTCAACTGTTCAAGTGTTTGGGTCCTATATTATTGCAAATTAATGAATAAATCTCTCTCACACACAAAAAATAAACTAAATCTATGCTAAGAAAATTCCGCATGGCTTCATGTGTCCTCTGCTACTCTCTCCTACTGGTGGGCAAAGAACCACCGATCTTTACGTCTCTTGGATACGTCGAATATAAAAAAAATCCTCCCTTGATAAGTAGACCCTTGCAGCAAATTCAGACAAGAAGATGCTCAGAATATTCTCTAATAAAAATAGAATAAAAAGAGAAATAAACAATGGAGTGAATAATGACAAAAATAAACTAAGTGTCAACTCTATACTATAAAAATCAATTCTCTTCGATAACAATGCCATTTGATGAGGCAGGTTGAATGAGGTTCCTAACATCCGGTCTTTGAAGTTTTGCAATGTCCGATAAGTCGAATCCAACAATTGTTGTATCGATGCCTCTCTCGGCTATCAACACTCAAACAACCTGTGTCAATCAACAATTAACCCAAAATAATGATTAAACAATAAAAGTAGGTGAGCTAAAATTTATTATACACTACAAGAATGTGTATAATAACAAGTAGTAGGGTCGAACCACAAAGGAGCACATGAGGTAGAGCAACAAAATGAATAGAGAACTTAGAGCTTTTTGTACTTTTGACTTGATATTTCGTGGGTTTTAATTATGTGATTTTTTTATGTTTTTAATTTTGTAAAATTTTGATTGTTTTTAATTTAAATAGTATATTTATTTATTTATTTATAATATAGAGGATATATAGGAGGAAGGATATATATAAGAAAAATATAGGGACAATCCCTTTTTAAGAGTTTAAAATATCAAATAAATCAAAATTTTCTAAATAAAATAGTTTGATACATTTTGGATTTTTCACTATTTTTGGTTATTTTTGGACGATTTTTAAGAATTTTTATGGAATTTTAATAAAGAAAATATGCAAAATAATCAAAAGAGTCAATCACGGAACTTGAAATGAGCCCAAATTCAATTTTCCTAAATTCTAGAAAATATGAAAACAATCCATGAACTTAAAGTATATTTTTTGTGATTTTCTAAGAATTTTTAGAATTTTTATAAAGTTTTCTGTGTTTTTGATTTTAGGAGTTTTAATTAATATTCAATAAAACATACTTGGTCAGAAAATCAAATGTAGCTAAATAAAAATATTTGTAATTTTTTAAAAAAATTATAATTTTTTATGGACTTTTAAATATGAACTAGGAGAAAATGCACTGTTTTTTATTTTTATAAATAAGAAAATAATTTTATTTTCCTTTAGAGAAATATATGTGATATGGTTCTAGACACCTAAAATAATTTTCCTACAATTTTTATATGCAAAATACTAATTTAAATAATTAAAATGAAAACAAAAAATAAATCTACAGTACATGGACCTAGTTCTAATTTTTACAAAGTTTCAGAGCATTTAATAATACTTTAGCAATGCTTATGAGCATACATGAAATATTTCGACATTTAAATTCAATGTACATACTGGCAGGGGTATAAATGCAAATAACCAAAATAACATGACTAAGCATGCAAATTTACCAAGAATATTTCAACTTATATTAAACGTTTATGGACCAAAATTAAATACACAACACCTGGAGGGGTCCACACAAAATTCACACCCTTACGTGCATAAGCACATGAGGTGACGTGGAATGGACTAAAATGCAAATACTAGAAAGCTCATGGTCCTTAATGTAAATTTTACAAAAATACTTTAACTACAGATGAAAGAATAAATGATAAGAAATAAATATAAAATGGTCGAGGATTTAGGGTGCAAAATACCCTCGTTGTGCGCTGGTGGACGGTGGATGGCGTGCCACTTATCCATGTGAATGATTAAGATGGATGGATGATGCTTCGAAAGCAGATGGAGAAGATTAGATCCTGCCACTTGATATGATGGTTATGAGATGCCTCATCATATGGTTGATGCTCCTCCTGGTGATGTGTTCTTCTTTGAATGACAATGGAGGGGTCTGGATGAACTAACGAAGAACATCTCCTTGGAGAGCTTCTCTTTATCAAATCTTCATGGTCCTACATCCCCAGGAGCTCAACATAGGGGCAAAATGCTCCTGGGCTCATCCCACAACGAATGGTGGATTCAATAGGGTTCGAGTCTTGTTGGGAAGAGACTTGGAGCTTCTATTAGTGCAGGCGCCTGGAGGGTGCGATCCTAGTTTAAACACCCCTCAGATGGGGTCCTTGTTGTTCAAGGCATGTACCAAAAATCTAAGGGCTCGAGGATGAAGCGCCTCGACTCAATCATGAGAGAAAATGGTGACTGGAAGGAGCGAGCGGAGGTCTCTGACGATGTGGTGGAGAAGGAGACCAGATTCCCAGATCTGAGAAAGATCTGGGGGGATTTATGGGTCATGGATATAGAAGAATAAAGGGGGAAGATATGGAGGTGATCATGTGAGTCGGAACACGAAGCACAGTGGCCGGAACTCTAAGCTACAGTGAACTAAAGAAATTAGAAATAACGCTACCCTATCAGATTAAACACTAAATGTTATCTAAAAACCTAAGCTACAACTCATACCTGGGCAAACTAAGGAGCAGGAGAATTTCCACCAGAAACGCGCCTGACGAGGCTGGATCTTCTTCTTTCGCCTCTTACTCCACGCCTAAGTCCTAGGAAGCTCACCTACAATCACTAGGGAGGATCCATATAAAAGGAGAAGGGGTTGAAGAAGATAAAAACACATCAAACCTCCAATTAGAGGCAGAGGAGATATTATATAGGAAGGGGTTTCATCTAGGGTTTTGCACGATTGAACGCTCCAACGATCGAGGAATCACCTGGGCATGAAAGTACGTGGATCGAGGAGAAGATTTCATGAAGGAATCGGGCTCAATAGATGGAGAAATTAGGAGAAACGAGGTCATCAACTCTTAACAACTGCATGCCTACGAAGGGTGGGGACTTGATCGAAGTCAATTCAGACATGCTCCTCATTGGTCCACATCGGCAAGAAGAAGACAAAATAGAAATAAAAAGAAAATAAAATAGAAAATAACTTTATTAAATAAAACTTAAAACATGAAAGTTGTTTCCAATTTTACATACTATTTTTAGCTGATTTTTATTTTTATTGGCCTTTTAGTTATAGGTTAATTTTTACAAGTGCATTTATTGATATAAATACCTATGTATGATGTATTTTATTTTTATTTTGTATTTAGATTTTATTATGTTATCGAAAAATTTATATATTTACAATAGAAGTTGGGGAGCTTATACCAAGGTGCATGTAACTTTACATGCACCGGTGCCATAAACGTCCATATTTTCTTTATTTTTTTTGAAATGAAATCATGTGGGATTTAGATCACCATATATCATCATGATGTCATTCAAAATTCAACTTAATTCAAGACTTCTAACACATCCATCAAGATTGCAAAATTTTAATGGTCTCATAGTTGCTGGAATTTATTTCTTCCAGATGGACATGTTAGAGATGTATGTTCTACAAGAATTTTGAAACTTGTATTCCACTAATAAATCTGATTAAATCCCCCCAAGTTTCATTTCACGAAAATGGCATTTGTGGCACTAGTGCATGTAAAGTTGCATGCACCTTGGTGTAAGTTCCCCAACCTCTTTATAATATATTTAAATATGTATTTACATTTTTTTTAATTTTTCAATTTTTTTATATACTTAAATAAATATGGGTATGTATAATATAGGTATATTATATATATAATTTATGATATTATTTATTTTAATGAACTTTTAATTGTTTCTTTTTATGTTTATATTTTTGACATATTTGGAATAATATTTAGAAGTATTAAAACTATAAAAAAGTAGAGACATAACGAATGAATTAAATAAATAAAAATATATAGGTATAAAATACAGTGGGGCCCAAAAATACAACTTTTGTATCTTAACTCCAATTTTTATGAAACCACCTTCATTAGATAGATAATTTAATTTAGAGTACAATAAAGATTGTTCAATTTTGATTTCATATAGAGAAGATATTGATCTATGAATTTCTATTTATGACCTTTTCATCTGATTGTCCCGGTCACACTATGTGTTATTTTTATGTGCACTTATTTTTGTATTTTCCATGTATTATTATGTACATGTTTTGTGTTGAAAGTATCTTTATTTGAAGTGTGTAAGAGGGTGTATAAATTAGTCTAAGTTTCATCTATATGCACACTGTATTGGGCACCTAGGGTTTTTAGGTGACATTGTTATTTTATCTGTATTTCTTTGCCATTATCCCCCCCTACTTTATTCCTTGTCTATTAAGTCAATGTTAACTTATTATAGAAGTTTAGTAACAATCACCATTTGCAATATTTCCTATATTTTTCTTTTCTTTTCTTTGTTCATTTATTTTATATTTAAATACAAGTATTTAAGCATTATTTACATACAATAGTTAGTGAGTTAATTTGTACAAGTTAGATGTATTTACATGTATTTAGCTAGGGTTTTAAAGATAAAATAAAAGAATATTGGTGCATGAATGGGTATTCATCATCCACACACTCTCAAGTGCTCGCTTCGTTGGATCGAACTTGAGACAAGAGGTCTCTTCGTTTAGAGACACAAGGATCGCGATCACGCTATAGGAGGTAACCCTAATACTTATTTGTAATCATGATGAAATGAGATGTGAATGGTGCCCATGTCATTTGGTTTCATCAAAAATTTTAATTCATACCGCCCCTTATGACTAGTACGACTAGATGACTTGGATCGCATAAGATGCGATCTCCATGCATCCGTGATGCATGAGGCGAATACCCTCACCTTCAATTTTAACTTTGAAACTTCTATGATCTTGTTTTAACAACTCATTTTCCTTATTGAAAACATATAAGTCATTTAGTACAAGATATTTATCTTCTGCTAATTTTTTATTAATCTTTTTAAGCTTCATACTTTCTCTAAATAGATCTTGAGAGGTATTACAAAGTTCAGTATAAGTAAGCTTGTTTACCTCAATGTTAGAATCTGAAATGGATGAGTTGGATTCGACAATTCCAACAAATCCTAAGTCGTGCTTTTTCTTTCTTCATTACTACTGCTTGAATATTCCCAAGTTGCTTATAGTTCTTTCCTCTTGGGCTTCTTCTCGAACTTATTTTCCTATCTGAAGTTCTTCTACAACTAAGGTTAGTTCTTCTCCACATGCACCACCTTGTCGCATTGGAAGCATTTGATTTCTCTTTCTCTATTTCTTTTCTTCTTGAGAAAGGACTTGAATTATTAGGTTATGAATGCAATGTCATCATCGTGTTATATCCATAAGTTGATTCTTTATTGGCGGCAAAGGCTAGATTTTTCTTTGGCTCATGTTCTTCTTTTTTCCTGTTCTTGAGTTTTGTTTCATAGGCAAGAAGATTACCTATGGGGTTCTCCAATGATGTATTGCTGAAGTCTGTTGATTCTTCTATTATCATGACCATGAGTTCCCACTCTGATGATTGAGAGCTGATAATCTTGCTTGGAAATTCTCTATCTAAAAAGATCCTTCCCAAGTTTCTCAGCTGGTTCATTATAGCGGTGAACCAGATATTCACATCCTTGATATTCTTCCCTTTCAGCATCTTAAGGGTTTCATAGTCTTGAGTAAATATTTGAAATTGAGATTCCTTTACCTTGGATGTACCTTCGTGAGTGGTCTCTAAGCACATCCATATTTCATACATTATCTTTAGATGAGAGACTCGATCAAACTTTGCCTCAGACAAAACATAATATTTAGAATTTATTACTTATGAATTTAGAGTAATTTGAGCTTGCTCGACAGCAGTTTATTCTGCCTCCTTCTCCTTGATAAATATGAATCCCTTCCTCATCATATTCCAGATTGAGAAATCTGATGACTATAGGAAGATTATCATCTTTGCCTTCCAATTGGAGCAGTTTATCCCATTGAAGAGCAGCGGACTAACAACAGAGCTTCCTTCCAATTGCATCATGAGATACATGCCATATGCGTGTTGGAGAGTAAATTTATTCACACGCACGAGACTCTGACACCTAATGTAGTCTTACCATGTTCAGGCAACACCAATGGATGGAACTGGTGGATCAGACAATATGACCTAAATCTCTGCAAATAACGCAACATCACATAGCACTTTTAATCACAAGATAAGCAATCAAACCACAAGTGCACATGTATTTAACATGGAAACCCTCAAGGTAAAAACTACAATCGGTCTTCCGGGTCAAGTCTTCAGCTTGACCGATACAGGTCTTCCACAAGCCCGAGTTACTTACATGGGAAACCCAACCGTATTATAACATGGATTGATTACACAATTAAGTAAACCGTATACATGTAATAAACCTACTAACCTCAATATCAGAAATAAAAAATGCAAAGAATAATATGAGGCAAAACTACAATGATCTTATATAGTAGAGAGATGAAGGCTAGAGTTTAGGCCTTAGCGCATAACGGAAGCATGTAGGTTGCATCACATACAACCTAGCACAACTAATCATACTAGTTTCTTAAGGCAATGGGAAATTAAATTTTTAAAGAGATGAAACCATATGATTTGAGAATACTTTTCAAATCGTTTCATCAAGATCACAAACAAGTTATAAGAATACCTCTTGAAGCGTGGTTGCGATCGTTGTCTCTAAAGTAAGAGACCTCCGGTTCAATTCTGATCTGAAGGAGGACATACTTGCGAACACGTGGATGAGACATGTGCTTCTCGCAATCCAATTCGAAGATCTGAGTAATGAATCTCCTGATTTAATCTCACGAAATATGACTCCTTCTTCACGAGCGAGAAGCACCGAAGAAGATGAAGATCTATGAGCGATTGATGCGATAACACAACGGCGTAGCAACGACGACAATGCTCTCTAGATCAAGAGGTGGAAGACCACTCTTGAGAGAGAGGGGAGCATGTAATGATAATGAGAGAGAGTTTGCTCTTACAATTGTGTTGTAAAAGAAGAGCTAGTATTGCCATTTCATTTATAATAAAATGGAAGTCCATGGATCCTAATCCATGTGCTCACGAAATCAATGGTTGAGATTGTTTTGTGCTTTCAATCAATGACCATGATTTTGTTGCATAAATTTGCAAGAACAATTATTAATTTAAAATAAATCAAATATGTTTCAAATAATTTACAACAAATTAGATTTAATTAAAATCAATCTCATGTGAATTTAAAGGAAAGAGGAGGAGTCTCCTTCCCTCAATAAAGGGGACGTGCATACAAGGAGTAGGACTCATTGGCCACCCCCTGTTAAAGGAGAAGGTGCTCCACTTTTTTCTTAATTTAGAGATCTCATATCTCTCCATAAATCCCTCATGTGCAACAATAATTGTTGTATAATTATTCACAAAAATAATTACAAATTATTTTGTGATATTTCAATCATGTCATTGACAATTGTGAATCATATTCACATATCTAATATAAAAATGTAAGTTGTATTTTCAATTAAATGTTCAATGTGAATCTAATTCACATCAACGTTTAATTCGTAAATACTATTTACAATTAGCTCTTTCTAATATATTATAAGTCATATTTATAATATATATGATTAATATTGATACTGATATCTATATTATTCATATCCTTGGTAATTAAATCATATTTAATTATCTTGGATCTCCATTCTCAGGTATATAAATAATGCGAATCATATTCATATCATTCAAGATAATTAAATTACATTTAATTATCAATTTCCCAATGCTCAGATATATTATCAACAATGGAATTATTCTTGAACTCTTTCAAGAATAGTGGGCTTTCTTCATGAATACTTGGAGATAAGGAAAGGACGCTTGTACATTCCATGTATGGTGACTTGGATGTTGAGATCATATCTCAAATCCAAATATCGAGGAACTCTCAAAGATGTTTAATTAAATCGAAGACATAAATATATTCTTCTCATTGTATCTGAATCGTATTCAAATCAATGTCTAACATTTGGATTAAGATTAGATTACTTCTCTGTTGAGAGGAGTCATTAAAATCCAAACTCGTTTCATCACTCCCTCAGAATGGAAGCGTAATGGTTATACAATCATTTATGATTACATCATCCTCAAGTATTCCTAATACCTGTACATCTTGCATACTGGAAGACCTAGAATAAACCCAAAGTTACTAGATCATTTTTAGACTGTCTTCTTCAGGTTTTATCATTAAGTTTCTCATTTTATCATTGGGAGCTGGTATTGATCATAAACTTTCCAAAAGCATATAACATACCTAGGTACCGTTCATATACTTTCAAAAAGCATATATCATACCTACAAATTCAGTCAAGCTTCCAAAGCGATATGATTGCGCATGGAATTCAATCCCAATATCTCATGAGTGAGCTCATGTCTTCCAGTTCAGCAATGAATCCGTTTGATTCCTTTGAGAGATCATAGTACTAATATGCCCTTGTATGCATACTAGCTCGTCGATGTATAGACCTTGAATATGTCATCAACCTATCCGTATACCAAATGTATATACTCAGACATATAGTAACACATCTGTCTCCAGTCAGAGGATGCGTGCCTATATCGTGACAGTATACGACATAGGTCTTGGTTATCTCGATCTCGTTAAGTCAACTCTTTGACCTAACTTATCTAAGACCTTTGTTTCTCTATTCCTATGTAGAGGACCTGTATCAAGGGGTCGGTCAGATATCAGTCTTTAGAAAAGGATTGTCATCTCCTTCTCAAGCCGGAGATCCTTTCTTAACAACCAGTTGACGGTGCTTGATGAGTCCTCAATCTAACTCTTTAGATATCATCCAATCACCAATCTCTATGATTCAAATTTTGAATCAGAAGCAGTATGATCATTAAGATGGCCATGGTACATAACCCCAATTGTATTAAGGGACCTATTATGAAAATTAGTTATTCTTCATTTCATATTAAGGAGTAATTGCAATAATATTTACTGCATAATGGATCGTTGTGGGCTCACACGTTCAACAATCTCCCACTAGCCCAAAGATCCATTTAATGGGATAATATTTAAATCCACACTTATGTGTTAATCATAAGCTATTTAGAAAAATAAGCTTTGTAGGTTGACTAGTCACTTTTTTCCCCGAGAGACTATGCCAAGTCCTTTTATAGACTTGCATATACCCAAGTAACAATGCTCACATCCAATGCATCTTATGCAACCAATACTCAATCTTGTTAAAGTAGTTATTGTGAATTTGTCACAATGACTTGATAATTATTATAACCAGTAAGTGATACACTTATGCCTGTAGATCTCTATCTCCTTAGATTAAGAGATAGTCTTAAGTCTAGTAAGGCATATATAGGTAAGACATTTTAGATTACTACGTATAAAGTCTTAATTTCTTAACGACTTTGAGTCTGGGATCTCAAAAATCGTGTGCCTTTGAATGTGTTGATTATTACTGCAATTTAGTGTTTTATCTTCATAGTAGGATTGGTAACATTTTACTACTCCCACTGCAATGCAGACATCTAGCCTTTGTACACATCTAGCATACATCAAGCTTCCCATAGCTGATGCACTAGGGCATGTAGCTTTGGCATTCGTATCCTCAACTCTTTGAGGTCATATCTCTTTAGACAGGTCAATACCATATCTTAAGGGAAAGAAGCTTTCCGTGGAGTTTTCCTAAAAAATGGAATATGTCTAAGGTGTACCACTAATGTGATGGTCTCAATGCTCTCTTCTCTTTGCTTCTGAACAACTTCATAACTAAGATATAAAATGCATTTTTGAGATCTTTCTATCTCAAGGTATGGAATAAATAGATCATAAAACACTTATTGTCATCCTTATATCATTCCAAATGTATTAGGAATTTATCTACATTTAACATGATGAGCACAATGGAACTGCCACCAAGCTTCACATGGTTCATCAAGATTCTATCTTAAATCATAACATTTATATTTTCATCAAAGATAACGTTCCAACTACAAGAAGCTTATTTGAGTCCATAGATGGAGTTCTACACCTTGCATTCTCCAGCAATGAATCCATTGGGGCTACTTCATATGAATATCCTCGTTGAGGTATTCATTGAGGAATGCAATCTTGACTTCCATCTTCTAAATGTCATAGTAAAGTTGTGTAGCTACAGTTAGAAATATTCTGATGGGTTTAAGCACGATTACTAGAAAGCAAGTCTCAGCGCAAGCGACGTCTTCTTTTTGTGTGTAGCTCATGGCTGCGAGTCATGCTTTGAAGGTCCCAACCTTCTCATCTGTTTCCCTCTTTCTCTTGAGGATTCATTTACACCCAATGGATTTGACCCCTATACATGGATTGATGAATCTATGATTAATCATCACTTTTATCATCGGAGCATAATCACCTTCATTCAAATCTTCATTAGTTCCGCTTCATTAACAATCATCCTTGTCCCTATAATTAACCCTAACTTCTTTCTTTAAAGTAACCCTTTTATTTTCTTTATTTTTATTTATTTTATTCCATATTAAAAACCCCTTAAAATTAGAGTAATTATTGTAGATACTTATTTTATCTTTAAAAAGAAATTAAAAATGCAAAAATAACAAAGCAATTAAAAACATTGTTTTTATCTATTAAAAATGCTTCCAAAAATATTTCTTTGTGTTGTTGATCTCTTTTGACTTTTTGTTAGCATGAAACTTGTAGATCTCATCGAGATCTACAATTTCGTGTTTTGTGTTTTCGCTAATTTTGTCTCATGTTATTTCTTTTGTAATTTTCTTTATTTTTCATTTTTAAATAATCTGGTTGGGCCACGTGGAACCCTCTAGGACACCCACGTGGTTGTACCTCCTCACGCCACCCAGCTCGGTCCTTGGCCTTTGGATCCCCTTTTCCCTTCCTCCATCCTGGCCGTCCATCTTAGCCGCCAGATCCCTCTTCCTAATGTAATCAAAACTGCCCCCTTCAACTTCCATCACAACCATTGGATGACCTCTCATCTAATGGCCCTGCTTCCTCTATGTCACCTGTTTCACCCCCATCGTGCCTATCCTGGTCGTTGGATCGCGAGATCCAATGATTCCTTCTCATCTCCCTCCTACAACCGACCGTTACACCTCACCGAGCCCCTTCTCCCTTCCATTTTTAGCGACTCAATCGACCACCCCTCCCTCAATCTAAAGCCTCCTACACATATACCTATAACACATGATCTTCGTCATCCATTAACACCACTATATCTCGTTTCCCTCCACTCAAGGCCACCATTACAAATTACATCCTCCACCACTAAAATGGTTGGAGCCATACCCTATAAATCAAGGCCCTCCGCCTCACTTCATCCCCATCCACCAATCCACGAAGCTCCTCCTAGCCCCTCTTCCCCTTCTCGTGACATGAGGAGGTGGAATCGAGGGGCCAAGATGGATGATGCCTTCCAGGTGAAGGATATGGAAGAATCCTTAAGCGCATCATAGAAGCATGAGGATCGCATCATATACGATCGGGGGCGACTAGTTGCACTAGTTGCTCGATGCAGCAAAATTTAAAAATTTAAATCGATGAAATCACATGATCCAAGAATACTTCACATAGTAAATAAAGGAATACCTCTTGTAGTGTGGTTGTGATCGAGCCTCTAAGAGAAGAGACCTCCTGTCTCAGGTCAGATCCATCGGAGGAGACGCTTGCGAGCACGGAGATGAGTCGAATGCTTCTCACAATCCAAGTCGTTGATCCAAGCAATGGATCTCCTAATCTCATCTCACGAGATCAAACGTCTTATTCACAAGCGAGATGCACTAAAGAAGACGGAGACCCAAGAGTCATTGTAGCGACAACAATGCGATCATGGTAGTGACCATCTCTCTAAGGAAGTAGTGGAAGACCACTCAAGGAGAGAGAGAGGGATTGGCATGAGAATGAGAGAGAGAGAGAGAGCGGTGATGTTGTTGTTGTAACTCGAAGAGCAAGTGGTGACTCTTCTTATATGGGATTTTGGGAGTCCATGGATCTCAATCCATGGACAATACAAAATCAATGGATGAGATTGATTTGTGTTTCTTTCAATGGGCATGATGTTGTTGTAAAAACACAACAATAATTAATTAAATTAAATTTATATATATCGATAAATTAATAAATTTATTCCAAATCAAATCAATTGACCCTGGAGATAAAGGAGAAGAAGATTGCCCTCATCCCTAAAAAGGGGGGACGACCACCCTACTCCTAATGGAAGTTGTTGGCCGTCCACCCTCTTGTGATGGAATGGGTCAATCCCCTCCTTATCTCATGAGATCTCATTATCCCATGATATCTCCAAGATTTACAACAACATTTGTTGTAAATTATTTCACAAAAATAATTCACAATTATCTTGTGAACATTTCAATCATACCATTGGAAAAATGTGAATCTCATACACTCCCCAAAACAAAATGTAAATTATATTTTCAATTAATCATCCAATGTGAATCCAATTCATGTCAATAATTAAATAACAAATATAAATCACAATAGTCTCTCTCCAATATACTATAAATCACATTTATAATATATATGAATAATTGGATAGTACTATCCACATTATTCATATGCATAATAATTAAATCATATTTAATTATATCGGATTATCATTCCGATGCATTCAAATAATATGAATCAAATTCACATTATTCATGATAATTAAATCACATCTAATTTTCCATTTCTAAATGCTTAGATATAATTCAACAATGGAATTATTCTTGAACTCTTCCAAGAACAATGCGCCTTCTCCGTAGATACTTAGAGATAATGACAGGGCGACTGTATGTTCCACATATAGTGACTTGGATATTGAGATCACATCTCAAATCCATGTCTCATGGGCCTCTCATAGATGCTTGATTTAAATCAAGGTCGTAAATTTAATCTTGTCATTGTATCTGAATCTCATTTAGATCACTGTCCAATACTTGGACCAAGATCAGTTTTTTTCTCTATTGAGAGGAGTCACTAAAATCTAGACATGTTTCATAACTCCCTCGGAATGGAAGGGTCATGGTTATTGTTGAACCAGATTTTGTGGGGGTCTAGAGTAATCCATACAAGGTGGGATCACAGTGTCGCTGCGACGACCGCTCATGAAACCCGAATTCAAACAACAATTAACCCAAAACAGAGATAAAACAATGAAAAGCGATAGAGAGTTAAAATCTATTAACTCTACAAAAGATGTATATAGTGCAAGTAGTGTAGAGGTCGAACACATGGAGCAAGCAGGTAGATCAAGGCAATCAAGCTCAAATGCGAATGTGATGTATTTGTCTATATGTGCTATTTTTGTGGGTTTTTAATTTTTAATTTTTTTAATTTTTATATATTTTATATTATGATTTTTAATTTTCATTTTTTCATTTTTATATTTTGTATTTTTTAAATTTCTTTTTCTTTTGAATTATAAAATAAATTATATATACAATAAAGAAAAGAGAGGGATAATGTATATATAGAAATAGGTAAAAAATAATAAAAATACAGGAAATAAATATTTTTGTGTTTTTTTATATTTTTCTAATATTTTTGTGATTTTTCTATATTTGTACTAATTTTTTTGATATTTTTAAAGTAAAAAAATCAAAATAAGGAATAAAATATAGGTCCGGAACTAAAATGAAGATGAAAAATAGTAAACAATACCCGAAATTCTCCAAATTAATTTTAAAATAAATGGAATAAAATAGAGATACTTTAAAGATAGAAAATAGATTTTTAGGATTTGTTACGGATTTTTTATATTTTTATAAAGGTTCTAGGGGTTTTGTAATTTTTATGAGTTTTCTTTTGTATTTTCTAGTGAGTTTTGGTCTTTAGGTAAAAGATGCAAAAACACAAAAAATATATTTTTTTGGGATTTTTTTGAGAAGTTTTTTAATTTTTATGGATTTTCTAATGCAAATAGGGATGAAAATGCATGTTTTTTATTTTTTATAATTATTAAAAGGCTGCAAAATGAAAATAAAAATATGGCATGGAAATAAAATGCAACAGGAATTTATGCCTATTTTTTGGGGATTTTACAAATTTTATGGATGCATGAGATAAATAGAGATAACATAAAGAAAATGCAATCCTAGCAGGGGCAATTTTGTTAATATGCAAAAGTCCAGGGCCCAATGTGCAATTTTTCCAGAAAATTATAATGCAATAAAAATAATTGTGGACCAAATATAAATATCAAAACCTGCAGGGGTCACTCTACAAAATTTCCAAAGTCACGTGCACGGGTCACGTGACTAGAAAGGACCTAATCGTAATTATCAAAAATACGAGGGCTGGAATGCAAAATTACCAAAAATATTATAACGTTACAGGAACGTTTCATGGCTAATTATAAATATAATAAAAGACAGGCCCTTGCCAACAAAATAGCCAAGCGCACTTGCTCACGCACGTGCATCTCGTTGGCAAGGGCACGATTGTAATTTTAGGAAGTCTGGGGTCCTTTTGATAAATATTACAAAAATACCAATCCAAAGGTGGATCCGACGGCTGATGCTCTCAACTTATGCCACGTGTCGTTCGCAGGAACATCGATGATGGTTCGACGAAGACGGCCCAGATTAGATCCTTCGAAAAGGATCAACGGCTGCTGGAGGGTCGGATTCGACAGCTGCTATAGTGCGGGGGGAACAAGGCTAATCGGACGACAGGTAGGGGTCGACGACGAATAGGGACGAACTCACGGCGAGGCGAGCTTTCCCCGTTCAGATCTTCCACCTCCGTCGGAATTTGGCACTCCAAAATGCCCCAAGCTCCTCCCCAAAAGTCCCTCTCGTGGCCGATCGCTCCAAAAAGCTTCGACGTGTCCCGGAGGTCGCACGTGAGGGTAGAGGAGATGGGGGGCTCCAGGTATCATGACGACGCGTCAAAACGAGCTCAGTTGTGGCTAAAATCCTTGGACCTGCAGAAAATGGTTTTGGGGTTGAGGGCAAAATGCCTCGACCCCGTAACGACATGATGGACTACGAAGGGTGGCGGAATGGAAGCTCGCCTGAGCCAACTTCGGCGAGGTGATCAAGATGGTGATTGAATGGATTTCAGACAAATCAGTCGGTAGTGATCGAATCCTAAGACGAAGAGGAAGCTAAAAATGCAGAAAAAATGAAAGAAACATAAACCTCAATGCCTGGGATCCAGAGATGAACCTCACGGCCAAGATGGACGGAGATGGGTGGAACGGCACCTCGGCCCTCGCCTAAGCTCCACGCGTGTGCTGGTGGAAGCCTCTCACGCTTCCGGTCCAGAGCATGGCGAAAAAGAATCCAATCTAGGGTCGAAGAGGGTTCAAAGGTGGAAAGAAGGTGACCGAGTGTTTTTGAACGAGTTGCATGACAGGGCTCAAAGATCGAAGAATCTGGAGCGGATCAGCGATGCAAGCCTCGAGGAGAGACCTGGGCGTGTAAGGTGGATCCATGAGCAGCAAAAGTCTAGAAGGGAGTATCGCAAACAGATGAAAGATCGTCCCTCGAAAAATCGAGAAGATGGTGAAAAAATCGAAGTCTGACATGAACATGAGGTGGGTTAGAGAGTTGACTCGCGGTCAACTCTCAGACCCCCCTGGTTGGTCCACGTGGACCAACTAGGAAAATCCTGCAAAAAATGATTTGAAAATTCCTTTAAAAATAAGGAATGATTTAATTAAGTTTAGATTATTAACTATAATATTTATTATTTTTTGAATTTTTTTATTATGATTTTTATTTATTTTTTATAGGTATAAAATTATAAGTTCCTTTTTAAGGGCTATATAGGTATATTTATCTATATATTTTAATATTTTATTTTTACTTTTTGATATTTAATTTTATTAATTTTGTTTATTATTTTATATTCATAACTTATTTTTATAAACTTAAATATATTTTTATTTTATTTTTATGATGTATTTTATACAATTAAATAAATAGAAGTATGTTCTTTATAGGTATAGTTATAGGTATTATACTTATGTATTGTATACAAGTATTTTATTTTGATGTTTTCTTTATGATTTTATTCCTTTTTTAATATACACATATGTTACAAATAATATTTACAAAATTATAAAAATATAAAATTATAAAAATAATGAATAATATATAAAATGAATATTTTAATCGATACGAGTATACAATTGGGATCCAAAACCTAACTTTAAAATCGTAAGTCGGAAAAATATGAAACCGCCTTCATTAAATAGCTTATTAAAAATTATATACAATTAAAGTGATTTTGATATATTTGGAGTTTTTATTTGAGAGATACAGGTCTGTGAAATTATGATTCTGGAATCTTATTCATATCGTAACTTTTTGCCTGTAAATTATTTTTGTGTAAAATCAATTTTGTATTTTTTAAATTTAATTATCTACAACTTTCATGTACAAAGTTTCTTTATTTGAAGTATAAACGTAGAAATAAAAATAGGTCCCAAAAATAAAGGAAAATGAATGAAATAAAATTGAATTTTTGTTGGTTTTTGGCCCTCGTCTCCCCCTACTTTATTCCTTGTCGGCCTAGTCATCGAGATGCCAAGGTCTCGGGGTTTCGGATCATAAAATATTTACAATATTTTATTCTTTTTCTTTTTTTCTTTATTCTATACTTTTGGCTTTAAAAATAGTATTTTATACAAGTATTTACAACACAATGCATTAACGATAAAATGCCTAAATTAAGCCTATTTACGCGCATTTACTAGGGTTTTTAGGGCCAAAATGATAGAATAAAGATGATGAAATGGAGATTCATCATCCCCCTATACTTTCCTTTGCTAGTCCCTAGCAAACACTTATGCAATAAGTGTAGAAAAAGAAAAAACATAAAAGAAAATGAAGAACAAGATGGATTAAATTTATTTGTCAAACTAGTCTTCACAAAATCAAAGTTGGAGCTTAAGTCGGACCTTTGGAATTTTAGTACGGGCGGAACCTTAATGAGAACCGGATTTGAAATCCAACAACCTTCGAGAATCCCAAAACTCTGCCCAAGTCTCCTCTATAGCCATGTCAGAAATATTTCAACACATACGCAAACCCTTATGACTATGATTCTGACTCATACAGTATAAGTGATGGTGTCTCTCCCCAAATAGATTGACAAAGCGAGTGACTTCTCCAGCATGACAACCCAATGATTTCCCAATCCAACAGCTCCTTCCTTGAGGAGCGGGGTATTCCCTTCTACGTTCAAGTGGCAACCAACTCAAGAGGAGGGGGTGAAGAGAAGAATGGACGGTAGCCAGTGTAGCTACCTATCCTAGGATGCAAGACCAATGTAGTCAAGTCATCCAGTTACAGGCTCACATGATATGACTTTGATGCTCAAGATTGCTTATTTTCTATACACCATATATACACTCTGACAAGCATTTTATTTTTATACAGGCATGGCCACTTTTTTTGGAGTTTTTTTTGAAATACTTACAACATCATTTACATAAGGATTTTTTCCTCTTGAGCCAGTAGACTATCCCTCTTTTGAAGCTTTATTGCAACCCACACTCTCCTGTCTTTAGAATTCCTCATCACTGGATGGGTTGGGGTGTACTTCCCTCCCTAGAGGAGGACATATGTTTCCACTTGTGTGTGTCTCATACCGGCAAATCCAACCCCCTCATAACTCCAACTAAGTTGAGCCAAGTGAAAGGTGCATGTGTCCAAGCTAGGTCATTATCAACAAGAGTCGTGTGTGTGCTCTGGAATACTCTACTTAGGCAGTCAAGAATACATTGAACCAATTCTTGTGATCTTCAAAAAATTAAGTCAACTAGACCTGAAGTACCTCAGTTCCAGCTCATATAAGGTTCCTGTTATTAGACAGATTTTAAGGTCCAACCAAGCTCCAATCTCCGGATTTTACTTAGACTTGTTTAACTATCAAACTCAATCTGAAAAAATGCTCATGCTGTGTAGAATGCAGAAAAATATTATTGTGATGCAATTTTCAAAGAATTTGAACTTTTTTTGGATTTTTGAAAAGATGATGCATATGCATTTTTTGTATTTTTCAAAAAGATTTTTCAAATGTTTTTGGATTTTAGTTTTGCAAATGTTTTTGGGATTTTTGAAAACAAAAAGATTTTGGCTAAAAACTAGGTTAAAATATTTACACAAGGATGCATCTTATATTTTCAAGAAGTAGATTTTAAGAATTTACAAGGGGTAAGTGGTCGATTTTATAAGTATATATATAATGAATTTTGGTGTGATGTATATTCCTCAAACTTATTTGAAAAGTTTTTGCAAACAATTTTGAAAACTATAGTCCAAAATAATTTTTGAAGATAATTTTTACAAGCATGTACACACATTTGAAAATCATTTTGCAAAGGTTTTCCAAACAGTATATATAGATTTTTCAAAGTATTTTTGCAACCACTTTCAAACCATTTGTAAATCATTTTTCAAACATTTTATTTCACACAAAGAAAATAAAATTTTCAAAATAAACAATTTTACAAAGGTTGAAAATATTGAATAAAATGTTTTCCAAATAGTTTTCAAAAGATTTTTCAAATGGCTTTCAACAATTTTTCAAGCATTTTGCAAAAACATTTTCACCTGATTTATTAATCAGTTAATAGAAAAAGAATTTGAGGAATAATAACATCTTTTTATTAAGTATTTTTTAATGAATTTTAAAGAATTTTTTAGTCATAATTATTAAGAAAAACACGAAAGTATGAGTTATGGCTAAAGTATATACGTAGTATATACGACCCCCTATACTTAGCTTGAGCTATACCCTCATCGATCAGAGAGAAAAGAGATGACATAACTTGTACTGAGTATAGGAAAATCTAAAGAATAAATGAATGAACGAATGAACAAATAGGAAGTTGATCATCCCCCTATACTTAGGATCAATTAATCCTAAGTATAACAGACTGTACACAAAGCAGGGAGGGTCAATGGGGGGAATGAATAAGTCGTACTCGGACTGTCTCCCCCTATACTTAGGGTAAGATATCCCTAAGTATAGGCAAGAAAAGGAGACAATGGAGAGGATCAAATAATAGAATAACTCGGGATGCACACCTCCCTATACTTAGGGCAAAGTACGTCCTAAGTATAGAATACTGTCAACAAGGGGTGACACCTTTTTGGTAGATAAAGAAAATAGAAAAGGAAAAGAAGAAAAGAAGAAAAGAGATGAAGATGGAAGAATATATCAGAGAGAATGTACACACCACTCCCCCTATACTTAGGGTAAAAGAAGCCCTAAGTATCAGCAACAAAAAGAGTAATGAAACAGAATGAAGAAAGAACATGTGGCTCGTCTAACCCCTATACTTTGGACAAAGGACGTCCTAGGCAAGGCAAACATGAGAATGGGTGGATGAGAAATACGGTGGAAAGATAGAGATAAACGAGAGTGGATATACAACAGAGATGGATATACACGGGATCAAGAAGGTAGAAAGCGAATCTTCTCGTGATACCGCTGAGGAATAGATCTGGTATGGTGCAGGTCGACATCAAGGTCTACAATGGACGGAAGCCGATCAGGATCGACAGAGTGAAGATCCTCAATGGTCCTATGGTGTGAAGGTGCAGACGGGTCAGTGGAAGAAGTTGGACTAGGTCCGGCCTTGGGTGTCTTGCTAATGTCATCGTGAAAATGGATGAACTCATCATCATCGGAAGTAGTGTAGTCGGAGTCGTCCTGCGAGGTGTCATCCAAGTCAAAACCAAAAGGAATGAACTCATCGGTGGAAGTAGTCCAACTATGTTCGTCCTCTACAATCTCAACGGGATCGTCTTTCTCATCAAAAGGCCCGAATTCATGAATAAAAGCAACCAAATTAAATTCGACCTTTGTCTTATCTGAATCTAAGTGAACAGGCACAGACTCATCAGTGAAAGTAGTCGAGTCATGTTCGTCCTATCTAGTCTCCAAATCTGCCTCCACTCTAGGGTATCAATCATGTAAATCCCACGGATGTCATCAATACATCGCCAAGTCCTAGAAGGAAGAACTCCGAGGTCCATGCTTTTCGAGTCTTCCTCCACATTGAGGAATTCTCGGGTCTCAGTGGAGTCCAGCATACAACATATGTCTCTGATAGTATCATCGAGGTCATGATCCTCGGTGTCAGCCAAGATAGGTGTGGTCGCATCAGGTACAGGTCTCTGGTTAACTGTGGGTGCAGTGATGATCACTTCGCTTTCATCAGCAGGACAGAATTGAATCTCTCCTAATTTGTAGTCAATAATGACCCTCGCAGAGGCGAGGAATGGTCATCCCAAGATGATTGGAGAGTGCTCCCCTGTGGAGGTCTCCATGGGCAAAACGACAAAATCAACATTGTACCCATGCCTTGAATCGAAATGACGATATCTTCAAGGATACCCTTTGGCCTCTTTATTGATCCATTAGGAAACTGAACGATCATCCTAGTTTTCTTGAGAGGCCCTAAGTAAAGAGACTGTACCAGCGAGAAGGGTAATATGCTAATAGAAGCATCGTCGTCTAGGAGAGTATGATCACAGGTATGGTCAGAGATGGTGCAGCTGATGAAAGGTGTAGTAGTGTTCTTCTTCCGAGGAATGGGACGGTGTGTGATGGCGTGGGCAGTGGCCATGGTCAGAATATGACGCTCAGATCTGCTCCTCTGCTTTCTTTTCTTGGGAAGAGGAGCACATAAATCAGTCATGGCCTGCTGAAGTGGGACACGGATGATCTCATGAATGTTGGACACCACTTCAGGTTCAGTCAATAATTTTTTAAATTTTTGGACCTCCTCCATACAAGGGAGGAGGTCGGAATCCGCATCTCCACGAGGCATGCCAAGAGCATTACGTACAGCGGCATCCTCGGGGTCAGAGGTGGGACAATGTGTGAATGGTTGTGTGGTCAAAGGATCTGACAGGTGGGCCCTCTCTTCACAGTCTGAATCAACCAAAGATCTCCCGAAATCGTTTTGGATTTTTAAAATTTTCTCATTTTTGTATTTTAGGCGATTGCAAGCTCTCATGGAAATCCTCAATCAATTCCAAATCATCAGATCGTGAAGCATCGATATGGCTCTTATTTAGGCAGGTGAGGTCATCAATCCATGAATTCATTTGCTCCATAAACTGGGACAAGGTCTCAAGTGTGGAAATCATGAGAGGTGACTCCAACAGATCAGTCTTGGGTGGATGTTAAGGGAAATGTGAAGGTGGGTAAAAATCTGAGGTCAGAGACTGTGGCTGAGGTGGATGTGTACAAAAATCAGAAAAAATAGGAGGAGGGTCCTCCTGATAAAAGGGAGGTGGACCTACGGGAGTGAACGAGGGATCTGCAAAGTCCGGATAAAATACGCTCCAGGGGTCCATCTCGAAAACAAAAGAAAATGATCGGGAGAGCACGAAGCTCAAATAAAAAGAGTGAAGAAGAAGGCGCAAATGCGCAGAGGCGATCTAGGATACACACAAGCAATCACAATTAAACTCACATAATACAAACCCTCAATTCACCTACTCAACTCGGTGAAGACCGCAAAAGCGGTCTTTTTATCTTGTTTGTTTTAGAGTTAGGTGAGAAGTTCACAAGTTGTGCAAACACTTAGGGGCCGAGTAGGATTTGTGCACTAGTGCTTAGTGTGTGCGCGAGCAATGTAAAACGAAGACAATGAGGGGATTACTCGCCCCAAGATAATTTTTTTCTTTTTAGTTGATTTTAAGGTCGAGTAATATTAACAGTCCCAATTTTATTTATTATCACTTTTTTTTGGATTTTTTTAATAAGAAATGCACGATCCTATCGGGGAGTCAATTCCTTTAAGCACCTAGGTTGGCGAAATCAGAGGGAGAGGCAGAAAAGCAATGCAAGCGGTAAACGATGATGAATGCTAAAGCGTAAATGCTCACATTGCCTCCAACACTCTACATGCAAATATACTCAGCAGAATTGATACCTAAATTATATGCAGATGCAACCCATGAAATTGCCCTAAGTTCAGAAATTGCTATTAGCATGAAGCACATTTTTCAAAATTTAGCTAGATCCAAACGTTATCTATAGGAGCATGCAATGGTTATTAATGTGTTTGGACCTAAGACTATCGACAAGCAGATCCTATAGCTAAGAGCTCAATCACACAAAAGAAATAAAATAAAATCGAGTAATAAAATAGAAAATGTGAAGAAAACACGAGAAAATCGCGGTGAGCCCCCAAGTGTACAAACACTTGGAAATTAGGCCCGAGTGTCCAGAGTTTGACTACCTGTATTATTACAATAAATAAGGGTCTCTCACTCACTTCAAATTACAAAAATAAATAAATACAAAAAATATGCTAAAATGGTGATTGTCTTCTCAAGTCCTCCCTACCTTCTTTGATGCTAGGTCAGGAAATCACACCGCCTTCACGTGGGTGTGTAGGCGCCTAGGATGAAGCATCTCCCTTGATCCGAGATTTCTCTCACAAAGTCAACAAGAGAGGGTGATTAGACAAATCAAGCAAGATATATCAAAAATATATAAAATAAATGAAGCACAAAACGTAGGCAAATAATCACAATCAATCAAAAAGCTGATCTAGGCATTGTTGCTCCCCGGCAACGACGCCATTTGTCGAATCGGATTTCGCGGGGGTCTAGAGTAATCCACACAAGGTGGGATCACAGTGTCGCTGCGGCGACCGCTAACGAAACCCGAATTCAAACAACAATTAACCCACAACAGAGATCAAACAATGAAAAGCGGTGCAGAGTTAAAATTAATTATACTTCTACAAAAGATGTGTATAGTGCAAGTAGTGTAGAGGTCGAACACATGAAGCAAGCAAGTAGATCAGGGCAATCAAGCTCAAATGCGAATGTGATGTATTTGTCTATATGTGCTATTTTTGTGAGTTTTTAATTTCTAATTTTTCTAATTTTTTTATTTTTTTAAGTTTTTATATTTTGATTTTTAATTTTCAGATTTTTTTATTTTCTTTTTATATTTTTTTTATTTTTTAATATCTTTTTCTTTTGAATTATAAAATAACGTATATATACAATAAAGAAAAGAGAGGGATAATGTATATATAAAAATAGGTAAAATAAGAAAAATATATGAAATAAAATATTTTTGTGCTTTTTATATTTTTCTAATGTTTTAATGATTTTTCTATATTTTTGCTAATTTGTTTGTTATTTTTAAAGTAAAAATAATCCAAAAAGGTTTAAAATATAGGTTCGGAATTAAAATGGAAATGAAAAATAGTAAACAGTACCAAAATTCTCTAAATTAATTTAAAAATAAAGAAAATAAAATAAAGAAATTTTAGAGATAGAAAATAGATTTTTAGGATTTTTATGGATTGTTTATAATTTTATAAAGGTTTTAGGAAATTTGTGATTTTTATGAATTTTCTTTTGTATTTTTATTGATTTTTGATCTGAAGGTAAACGATATAAAAACACACAAAATATATTTTGTTGGGAATTCTTCGAGAAGTTTTATAATTTTTTTGGATTTTCTAATGCAAATATGGATGATAATGCATGTTTTTATTTTTTATAAATATTAAAAGGCTGCAAAAATGTAAAATAAAAATATGGCATGGAAATGCAATGCAACAGGAATTTATGCCTAATTGTTTAGGGATTTTTCGAATTTTATGGATGAATGAAATAAATAGAGATAACATAAAGAAAATGCAACTTGGTAGGGGTAGTTTTGTAAATATGCAAAAGTCCAGGGCCCAACGTGTAATTTTTCCAAAAAATTATAATGCAATAAAAATAATTATGGACCAAATATAAATATAAAAACCCGCAGGGGTTACTCTACAAAATTTTCAAAGTTACGTGCACGGGGCGCGTGACTAAAAAGGGCCTAATCGTAATTATCAAAAGTATGAGGGATGGAATACAAAATTACCAAAAATATTATAACGTTACAAAAAATTTTCAGGGCTAATTAGAAATACAAGTCAAGAAGGCCCTTTCCAGCAAAATAGCCAAGCGTACATGCTCGCGTATGTGCGCCTCACTTGCAAGGGCGTGATTGCAATTTTAGAAAGCATGGGGTCCTTTTGATAAATATTACAAAATACCAATCCTAAGGTGGATCTGACGGCTGATGTTCTCAACTTATGCCACGTGTCGTCCGTAGGAGCGTCGAGGATGGTTCGACAAAGATGGCCCAGATTAGATCCTTCGAAAAGGATCAACGACTGTTGGAGGGCCAGATTTGACGGTTGCTATAGCGCGGCAGGAACAAGGCTGATCGGACGGCGTTCAGGGATCGACGACAAACAGGGATGAAGTTGCGGTGAGGCAAGCTTTCCCCATTCAGATCATCCACCTCTGCCGGAATTTGGCGCTCCAAAATGCCCAAAGCTCCTCTCCGGAAGTCCCTCTCGTGGCTGGTCGCTCCAAAAAGCTCTGCCGTGTCCCAGAGGTCACGCGCGAGGGCGGAGGAGCTGGGGGGCTCCAGGTATCACAGCGACACATCAAAACGAGCTCTAGCTACGGCTAAAATCCTTGGACCTGCAGAAAATGGTTATGGGGTCGAGGGCAAAATGCGTCGACCCCGTAATGGCGTGATGGACTACGAAGGGTAACAGAATGGAAGCTCGCCGAAGCCAACTCTGACGAGGTGATCGAGATGGTGATTGAATGGATTTCAGGTGAATCAGTCGGTAGTGATCAAATCCTAAAATGAAGAGGAAGCTAAAAAGGTAGAAAAAAAATGAAAGAAACGTAAACCACAATGCCCGGGAGCCAGATATGAACCTCACGTCCAAGATGGCCGGAGATGGGTGGAACGGCGCCTCGGCCCTCATCTGAGCTCTGCGCACGCTGGAGGAAGCCTGTCACGCTTCCAGTCCAGAGCACGGCGAAAAAGAATCCAAACTAGGGTTGAAGAGGTTTCAAAGGTGGAAGGAAGGTGACAGGGTGTTTTTGAACGAGGTGCGTGACAGGGCTCAAAGATCGAAGAATCTGGAGCGGATCAACGATGCAAGCCTCGAGAAGAGACATGGGCGTGTAAGGTGGATCCATGAGGAGCACAAGTCTAGAAGGGAGTATCGCAAATGGATGAAAGGTCGGCCCTCGAAAAAATCAAGAAGAAGGCAAAAAACCGTAGTCTGACATGAACAGGAGGCGGGTTAGAGAGTTGACCCGCGGTCAACTCTCAAACTCCCCTGGTTGGTCTACATGGACCAACTAGGAAAATCCTGCAAAAAATGATTTGAAAATTCATTTAAAAATAATAAATGATTTAATTAATTTTAGATTATTAAATAAAAATATTTATTTTTTCTGAATTATTTTATTATGATTTTTATTTTTTTTAGAGGTATAAAATTATAAGTTCCTTTTTAAGGGCTATATGGGTATATTTATCTACATATTTTAATATTTTATTTTTATTTTATATATTTAAATTTTATTAATTTTGTTTATTATTTTATATTTATAGCTTATTTTTATAAACTTAAATATATTTTTATTTTATTTTTCTGATGTACTTTATACAATTAAATAAATAGAAGTATATTCTTTATAAGTATAGTTATAGGTATTATACCTATGTATTGTATACAAGCATTCTATTTTGATGTTTTCTTTTTGCTTTTATTCATATTTTAATATACATATAATACAAATAATATTTACAAAATTATAAAAATATAAAATTATAAAAATAATGAATAATAAATAAAATGAATATTTTAATCGGTACAAGTATACAATAGGGGTCCAAAACCTAACTTTCAAACCGTAACTCAGAAAAATATGAAACCACCTTTATTAAATAGCTTATTAAAATCTATATACAAAAGTGATTTTGATATGTTTCAAGTTTTTATTTGAGAGATACAGGTCTGGGAAGTTGGGATTTTGGAATCTTATTCAGATCATAACTTTTTATCTATAAATTATTTTTATGTAAAATCAATTTTGTATTTTTCTATATTTAATTATCTATAACTTTCATGTACAATGTTTCTTTATTTGAAGTATAAAAAATGGAACTAAAAATAGGTCCCAAAAATAAAAGAAAATGAATGAAATAAAAGGGGATTTTTGTTGGTTTTTGGCCCTCATCTCCCCCTACTTTATTCCTTGTCGACCTAGTCATCGAGATGCCTAGGTCTCGGGGTTTCGGGTCATAAAATATTTACAATATTTTATTCATTTCATTTCTTTTATTTATTCTATAAGTTTGGCTTTAAAACAATATTTTATACAAGTATATATAACACAATGCATTAATGATAAAATACCTAAATTAAGCATATTTACTCGCATTTACTAGGATTTTTAAGGCAAATTGATAGAATAAAGATGATGAAACGGGGATTCATCATCCCCCTATACTTGCCTTTGCTAGTCCCTAGAAAACACTTATGCAATAAGTGCAGAAAAAGAAAAACAAATAAAAGAAAACGAAGAAAGATGGATTAAATTTAATTGTCAAACTTGTCTTCACGAAATCAAAGTTTTGAGCTTAAGTCGGACCTTTGGAATTTTAGTGTAGGTGGAACCTTAATAAGAACCGGATTTGAAAGCCAACATCCTTCGAGAATCCCAAAACTCTGCCTAAGTCTCCTCAATAGACAGGTCAAAAATATTTCAACTCATACGCAAACCCTTAAGACTATGAATCTAACTCGTACAGTGTAAGTGATGTTGGCTCTCCCCAACTAGAATGACAAAGCGACTGACTTCTCCAGCATGACAACCCAATGATTCCCCAATCCAACAGCTCCTTCCTCGAGGAGCGGGGTATTCCCTTCTAAGTTCATGTGACAATCAGCTCAAGAGGAGGGGGTGAAGAGAAGAATGGACGGTAGCCAGTGTAGCTACCTATCCTAGGATGCAAGACCAGTGTAGTCAAGTCATCCAGCTGCTATCTCACATGATTTGACTTTGATGCTCAAGCTTGCTTATTTTCTTTACAACATATATACACTCCGTCATGCATTTTATTTTTATACATGCCTGGCCACTTTTTTGGAGTTTTTTTTGAAATACTATTTACAACAACATTTACATAAGGAGTTTTTCCTCTTGAGCTAATAGACTATCCTTCTTTTGAAGCTTTATTGCAACCCACACTCTCTTGTCTTTAGAATTCGGCATCACTAGATGGGTTGGCATGCAGTTCCCTCCCTAGAGGAGGACAAATGTTTCAACTTGTATGCTCTCATATCGGCAAATCCAACACCCTCACCACTCCAACTGAGTTGAGCCAAGTGAAAGGTGCAGGTGTCCAAGTTAGGTCATTATCAACAAGAGTCGTGCGTGTGCTCTGAAATACTCTACTTAGGCAGTCAAGAATCCATTGAACCAAGTATTGTGATCCTCAAAGAATTAAGTCTACTAGACCTGAAGTACCTCAATTCTAGCTCCTATAAGGTTCCTATTATTAGGTAGATTTTAAGGTCCAACCAAGCCCCAATCTCTGGATTTTACTTAGACTTGTTCAACTATCAAACTCAGTCTGAAAAAATGCTCATGCTATGCCGAATGCAGAAAAATATTTTTGTGATGCAATTTTCAAAGATTTTGAACTTTTTATGGATTTTTGAAAAGATGATGCATATGCATTTTTTATATTTTTCAAAAATATTTTTCAAATGTTTTTGGATTTTAGTTTTGCAAATGTTTTTGGGATTTTTGAAAACAAATAGATTTTGGCAAAAACTAGGTTAAAATATTTACACAGGGATGCATCTTATATTTACAAGAAGTAGATATTAAGAATTTACAAGGGGTAAGTGGTCTATTTTATAAGTATATATAATGAATTTTGGTGTGATGTATATATTCCTCAAACTTATTTGAAAAGGTTTTACAAATAATTTTGAAAACTATAGTCCAAAATAATTTTTGAAAACAATATTTACAAGCATGTACACACATTTGAAAATTATTTTGCAAAGGTTTTCCAAGCAGTATATATAGATTTTTCAAAGTATTTTTGCAACCATTTTCAAACCATCTGCAAATCATTTTTCAAACATTTTATTTCACACAAAGAAAATAAAATTTTCATAATAAAACAATTTTACAAAAGTTGAAAATATTGAACAAAATGTTTTTCAAATAGTTTTCAAAAGATTTTTCAAACAGCTTTTCAACTATTTTTCAAACATTTTGAAAAAAACATTTTCACCTAATTTATTAATCAGTAAATAGAAAAAGAATTTGAGGAATAATAACATCTTTTTATTAAGTATTTTTTTAATGAATTTTAAAGAATTTTTTAGCCATAATTATTAAGAAAAATATGAAAATACGTTATGGCTAAAGTATATACGTAGTATATACGACCCCCTATACTTAGCTTGAGCTATGTCCTTATAGGTCAGAGAGAAAAGAGAAGACATAGCTCATACTGAGTATAGGAAAATCTAAAGAATAAATGAATGAACGAATGAACAAATAGGAAGTTGACTGTCCCCCCTATACTTTGGGTCAAATAATCCTAAGTATAACAGACTGTAAACAAAGCAGGGAGGGTCAAGGGTGGGAATGAACATATCGTACTCGCACTGTCTTCCCCTATACTTAGGGTAAGATATCCCTAAGTATAGGCAAGAAAAGGAGACAATGGAGTGGATCAAAGAATAGAAGAACTCGGGGAGCACACCCCATATACTTAGGACAAAGTACGTCCTAAGTATAGAATACTGTCAACAAGGGGTGACACCTTTTTGGTAGATAAATAAAATAGAAAAGGAAAAGAAGAAAAGAGATGAAGATGGAAGAAAATATCAGAGAGAATGTACACACCACTCCCCCTATACTTAGGGTAAAAGAATCCCTAAGTATCAGCAACAAAAGGAGTAATGAAACGGAACGAAGAAAGAACACTCGGCTCGTCCACCTCCTATATTTAGGACAAAGTACGTCCTAGGCAAGGCAAACACGAGAATGAGTGGATGAGCAATACGGTGGAAAGACAAAGATCAATGAGAGTGGATAGAGATGGATATACACTGGATCAAGAAGGTAGAAAGCGAACCTTCTTGCGAGACTGTTGGGGAATTGATCTGGTATGGTGCAAGTCGACATCGGGGTCCATAGTGGACGGAAGCCGATCAGGGTCGACAGAATAAAGATCCTCAATGGTCCTTTTAGTGTGAAGGTGCAGACGGTCAGTGGAAGAAGTACGACTAGGTCCAACCTTGGGTGTCTCGCTAATGTCATCGTGAAAATGTGCGAACTCATCATCATCGGAAGTAGTGTAGTCAGAGTCATCCTGCGAGGTGTCATCCAGGTCAAAATCAAAAGGAACGAACTCATCGGTGAAAGTAGTCGAACTATGTTCGTCCTCTACAATCTCAACCGGATCGTCTTTCTCATCAAAAGGCTCGAATTCCCAAATAAAAGCAACCAAATCAAATTCGGCCTTTGTCTTATCTGAATCTAAGTGAACATGCACAGACTCATCGGTGAAAGTAGATGAGTCATGTCCATCTTGTCTATTCTCCAAAACTATCCTCCACTCTAGGGTATCAATCATGTAAATCTCGTGGATGTCATCAATACATCGCCAAGTCCCAGAAGGAAGAACTCTGAGGTCCATGCTTTCCGAGTCTTCCTCCATAGGGAGGAATTCTCGGGTCTCAGTGGAGTCCAGCATACAACATAAGTCTCTGATAGTATCATCCACGTCATGATCCTCGGTGTCAGCCAAGATAAGTGTGGGCACATCAGGTGCATGTCTCTAGTCAACTGTGGGTGTAGTGATGATCATTTCGCTTTCATTAGAAGGACAGAAGCGAATCTCTCATGATCCGTAGTCAATAACAAACCACGCAGCGGCGAGGAATGGTCATCCTAGGATGATTGGAGAGTGCTCCCCTGTAGCGGTCTCCATGGGCAAAACGACAAATTCAACATTATACCTCATGCCCTGAATCAAAATGACGGCATTTTCAAGGATACACTTCGGCCTCTTTTTTATCCATCAGCAAACTGAACGATTATCCTGCTTTTCTTGAGAGTCCCTAAGTGAAGAGATTGTACCAGCGAGAAGGGTAATATGTTAATCGAAGCACCGCCATCTAGGAAAGTATGATCACAGGTATGGTCAAAGATGGTGCAGCTGATGAAAGGTGTAGCAGTGTTCTTCTTCCGAGGAATGGGACGGTGTGTGATGGCGTGGGCAGTGGCCATGGTCGGAATATGATGCTCGGATATGCTCCTCTGCTTTCTTTTCTTTGGAAGAGGAGCAGATAAATCAGTCATGGCATGCTGAAGTGGAGCATGGATGATATCATGAATGGTGGCCACCACTTCGGGTTCAGTCAATAATTTTTTTTTAATTTTTGGACCTCCTCTATACAAGGGAGGAGGTCAGAATCAGCATCTACACGAGGCATGCCAAGAGCAGCCTGTATAGCGGCATCCTTGGGGTCAGAGGTGGAACAATGTGTGAATGGCTGTGTGGTCAAAGGATATGGCAGGTGGGCCCTCTCCTCACAGTCTGAATCAACCAAAGATCTCCCGAAATCTTTTTGGATTTTAAAAATTTTATCATTTTTTGTATTTTGGGCGATTTGCAAGCTCTCATGGAAATCCTCAATCAATTCCAAATCATCAGATCGTGAAGCATCGATATGGCTCTTATTTAGGCAGGTGAGGTCGTCAACCCTCGAATTCATTTGCTCCATGAACTGGGATAAAGTCTCAAGTGTGGAAATCATGAGAGATGACTCCAACAGATCAGTCTCGGGTGGATGTGAAGGGAAATGTGAAGGTGGAGGCAGGTAAAAATCCGAGGTCTGAGTCTGTGGCTGAGGTGGATATGTACAAAAATTAGAAAAAATAGGAGGAGGGTCCTCTTGATAAAAGGGAGGTAGACCGACTGGAGTGAACGAGGGATCCACAAAGTTCAGATAAAATACGCACCAGGGGTCCATATCGAAAACAAAAGAAAATGATCAAGAGAGCACGAAGGTCAAATCAAAAGAGTGAAGAAGAAGGCGTAAATGTGCAGAGGCGATCTAGGATACGTACAAGCAATCACAATCAAACTCACACAATACAAATCCTCAATTCACCTACTCAACTCGGTGAAGACCGCAAAAGCGGTCTTTTTATCTTTGCATGTTTTAGAGTTAGGTGAGAAGTCCACAAGTTGCGCAAACACTTAGGGGGGTGAATAGGATTTGGGCAAAAGTCCTTAGTGTATGCACGGGCAATGTAAAACGAAGACAATGAGGGGATTACTCGCCCCAAGACATTTTTTCTTTTTGGTTGATTTTAGGGTTGAGTAATATTAGCAGTCCCAATTTTATTCGTTATCACATTTTTTGGATTTTTTAATGAGAAATGCACGATCCTATCGAGAGTCAATTCCTTTAACCACCTAGGTTGGCAAAATCAAAGGGAGAGGCGGAAGAGCAATGCAAGCAACAAACGATGATGAATGCCAAAGAGTAAATGCTCACCTTGGCTCCAGCACTCTACATGCAAAGATATTCAGCAGAATTGAAACCTAAACTATATGCAGATGCAACTGATGAAATCGCCCTAAGTTTAGAAACTGTTATTAGCGTGAAGCTATTTCAAAATTTGGCTAGATCCAAACGTTCTCTATAGGAGCATGCAATGGTGATTAGTGTGTTTGGACCTAATACTATCGACAAGCAGATCCTACAACTAAGGTCTCAATCACACAAAAGAAGTAAAATAAAACCAGGTAACAAAATAAAAAATGCAAAGAAAACACGAGAAAATCGTGGTGAGCCACCAAGTATACAAACACTTGGAAATTAGGCCCGAGTGTCCAGAGTCAGAGTACCTATATTATTACAATAAATAAGGGTCTCTCGCTCACTTCAAATTACGAAAATAAATAAATACAAAAAATATGCTAAAATGGTGACTGCCTTCTCAAGTCCTCCCTGCCTTCTTTGATGCTAGGTCAGAAAATCACACCGCCTTCACGTGGGTGCGCAGGCGCCTAGGATGAAGCGCCTCCCTCGATTCGTGGTTTCTCGCACAAAGTCAACAAGAGAGGTGATTAGACAAGTCAAGCAAGATATATCAAAATAAAGAAAATAAATGAAGCACAAAAAGTAGGCAAATAATCACAATTAATCAAAAAGACGATCTAAGCGATGTTGCTCCCCGACAACGGTGCCATTTGTTGAACCGTATTTCACGGGGGTCTAGAGTAATCCACACACGGTGGGATCACAATGTCACTGTGGCGACCACTAACGAAACCCGAATTCAAACAACAATTAACCCACAACAGAGATCAAATAATGAAAAGCGGTGCGGAGTTAAAATTTATTGTAACTCTACAAAAGATGTGTATAGTGCAAGTAGTGTAGAGGTCGAACACAAGGAGCAAGCAGGTAGATCCGGGCAATCAAGCTCAATTGCGAATGTGATGTATTTGTCTATATATGCTATTTTTTGTGGGTTTTTAATTTTTATTTTTTTTATTATTATATTTTTATATTTCTATTTTTTTATTTTCAGATTTTTATTTTCTTTTTACATTTTATATTTTTTAATTTCTTTTTCTTTCGAATTATAAAATAAAGTATATATACAATAAAGAAAAGAGAGGGATAATGTATATATAAAAATAGGTAAAAATAAGAAAAAAATATAAAAAATAAAATATTTTTGGGCTTTATATATTTTTTAAATATTTTTGTGATTTTTCTATATTTTTGATATTTGTTTGGTATTTTTAAGTAAAAAATAATCAAAACAGGGAATAAAATATAGGTCCGGAATTAAAATGGAGATGAAAAATAGTAAACAATACTCAAAATCTCCAAATTAATTTTAAAATAAAGAGAATAAAATAGAGAAAGTTTAGAGATAGAAAATAGATTTTTAATATTTTTATGGATTTTTTATATTTTTATAAATGTTTTAGGGTTTTTGTAATTTTTATGGATTTTCTTAAGTATTTTTTTAGTGATTTTTGGTCTGAAGGTAAAAGATGCAAAAACACACAAAATATATTTTTTTTGGGAATTTTTCGAGAAGTTTTATATTTTTTTATGGATTTCTAATGCAAACATGGATGAAAATGCATGTTTTCGATTTTTTATAAATATTAAAAGCTATAAAAATGTAAAATAAAAAAATAGCGTGGAAATGCAATGCAACAGGAATTTATGCCTATTCGTTTGGGGATTTTTCGAATTTTATGGATGCATGAAATAAATAGAGATAACATAAAGAAAACGTAATCTTGGTAGGGGCTGTTTTATAAATATGCAAAAGTCTAGGGCCCAATGTGCAATTTTTTCCAGAAAATTATAATGTAATAAAAATAATTATGAACCAAATATAAATATCAAAACCCGCATGGGTCACTATACAATATTTCCAAAGTCACGTGCACGGGGCACGTGACTAGAAAAGACCTAATCATAATTATCAAAAATATGAGGGCTGGAATGCAAAATTACCAAAAATATTATAATGTTATAGGAATATTTCAGGACTAATTAGAAATACCAAAAAAGGCAGGACCTTTCCTGCAAAATAGCCAAGCGCACATGCTCGCGCACATACGCCTCGCTGGCAAGGGCGTGATTGCAATTTTATATCGTCCAGGGTCCTTTTGATAAATATTACAAAAATACCAATCCTAAGGCGGATCCGACGGCTGATGTTCTCAACTTATGCCACGTGTCATCCATAGGAGCGTCGATGACAGTTCGGCAAAGATGACCCAGATTAGATCCTTCAAAAAGGATCAACGGCTGCTGGAGGGCCAGATCCGACGGTTGCTGTAGCGTGGGAGGAACAAGGTTGATCGGACGGTGGGCAGGGGTCGATGACGAACATGGATGAACTCGCGGCGTGGCGAGCTTTCCCCATTCAGATCTTCCACCTCCGTCGGAATTTGGCACTCCAAAATGCCCCAAGCTCCTCCCAGGAAGTCCCTCTCGTGGCTGGTCGCTCCAAAAAGCTCCGGCGTGTCCCGAAGGTCACGCGCGAGGGAGGAGGAGCTAGATGGTTCCAAGTATCACGGCAACGCAACAAAACGAGCTCCAGCTGCAACTAAAATCCTTGGACCTGTAGAAAATGGTTATGGGGTCGAGGGAAAAATGCCTCGACCCCATAATGGCATGATGGACTACGGAGGGTGGCGGAATGGAAGCTCGCCGGAGCCAACTCCGACGAGTTGATCGAGATAGTGATTGAATGGAATTCAGGTGAATCAGTCGGTAGTGATCGAATCCTAAGATGAAGAGGAAGCTAAAAATGCAGAAAAAATGAAAGAAATGTAAACCTCAATGGTCGGGATCCAGAGATGAACCTCACTGCCAAGATGGCCGGAGATGGGTGGAACGGCGCCTCGGCCCTCGCCTGAGCTACGCGCGTGCGCTGGAGGAAGCCTGTCACGCTTCCGACCCGGAGCACGGTGAAAAAGAATCCAAACTAGGGTCGAAGAGGTTTCAAAGGTGGAAGAAAGGTGACATGAACAGGAGGCGGGACAGAGAGTTGACCCGCGATCAACTCTCAGACCCCCACGGTTGGTCTACGTGGACCAACCAAGAAAATCCTGTAAAAAATGATTTGAAAATACATTTAAAAATAATAATTGATTTAATTAATTTTAGATTATTAAATAAAAAGTATTAATTATATTCTGAATTATTTTAATATGATTTTTATTTATTTTTTAGAGGTATAAAATTATAAGTTCCTTTTTAAGGGCTATATAGGTATATTTATCCATATATTTTAATATTTTATTTTTATTTTGTATATTTACTTTTATTAATTTTGTTTATTATTTATATTTATAACTTATTTTTATAAACTTAAATATATTTTTATTTTATTTTTCTGATGTATTTTATACAATTAAATAAATAGAAGTATATTCTTTATAGGTATAGTTATAGGTATTATACATATGTATTGTATACAAGTATTTTATTTCGATGTTTTCTTTACAATGTTATTCATGTTTTAATATAAATATATTACAAATAATATTTACAAAATTATAATATTATAAAATTATAAAAATAATTAATACTAAATAAAATGAATATTTTAATCGGTACAAGTATACAATAGGGGTCCAAAACCTAACTTTCAAACCATAACTCGGAAAAATATGAACCACCTTCATTAAATAGCTTATTAAAAATTATATACAAATAAAGTGATTTTGATACATTTCGAGTTTTTATTTGAGAGATACATGTTTGAGAAGTTGGGATTCTGGAATCTTATTCACATCATAACTTTTTATCTGTAAATTATTTTTTGTAAAATCAATTTTGTATTTGTCTATATTTAAGTATCTACAACTTTCATGTACAAAGTTTATTAATTTGAAGTATAAAAAATGGAACTTAAAATAGGTCCCAAAAATAAAGGAAAATGAATGAAATAAAAGGGAATTTTTGTTGTTTTTTGGCCCTCATCCCCCTCTACTTTATTACTTGTCGACCTAGTCATCGAGATGCCTAGGTCTTGGATTTCGGGTCATAAAATATTTACAATATTTTATTCTTTTTCTTTTCTTTTCTTTCTTCTATAATTTTGGCTTTAAAAACAGTATTTTATAGAAGTATTTACAACACAATGCATTAATGATAAACTACCTAAATTAAGCCTATTTACACGCATTTACTAGGGTGTTTAAGGCCAAAATGATAGATATAAGATGATGAAACAGAGATTCATCAGTTACACAATCGTCTATGATCACATCACCCTCAGGTATTCCTAATACCTGTATATCCTGCATACTGGAAGACCTATGATAAAGCCGACGATATAGATCAATTTTACGCTGTCATCTTTAGGGTTTCATCGTCAAGTTTCTCATTCTTGGTCATTTCGGAGGTGGTATCGATCATATGCCTTCCAAAAGCATATATGATACCTACAAATTCTTGTCATGCTTCCAAAGCATGATGACCATGCATGGAATTTGATTGATCCCGATACCTCTTGAGTGAGCTCATATCTTCCAATTCACATGTGAACCTGTATGATCCCTTTGAGAGATCGTATTACTCATATGCCCTCTTATGCACTCCACCTCCTTGGTTATGTCATCAACCTATTGGTCTGCCAAATGTACATACTTAGATGTATAGTAACACATCTGTCTCTAGTCAGAGGATGTGTGCCCATATCGTGACAGTATACGACATAGAACTTTGCTTATCTCGATCTCGTTAAGTCAACTCTTTGACCTAACTAACACCTCCGAATCTCTATTACCATGCAGAGGGCCTGCATCAAGAGGTCGGTTAAATATCATCCTAATGAGAAAGGATTGCCATCTTCTACTCAAGTTGAAGATCATCTCTTAACAATCATTTAACGGTACTTGATGAGTCCTCAATCTAACTCCTTAAATGTTCATCCAAGCATCATCCTCTATGATTAAATTATTGAATCAACAACTGCATGATCATTAAGATGACCATGGTATATAGCCCTAATTATACAGAGGGACCTTATAGTGCATTCATTCATTTAATCTCAAAAAGGGAGTGAAAAAATCAATAGCTTTTATTGATAAATCAAATATTACAATAACATTTATTATAGGAATGATTTGCCTCTGGCTCACATGGCTAAAAATCTCCCCACTAGCCCTTAGAACCATTCATGTATAATCCTTAAACCCATACTCATAACATGCTGGTCGAAAACTGTGTCAAAGGTTTGGTAAGAGGATCATCAACGTTGTTGGTAGAGGCCACCTTGGTGATGTTGATGTCACCATGCTTTTGAATCTTCCGAATGATGTGCTATTTCCTTTCCATGTGCTTCCTCTTTTGATGCTATATAGGTTCCTTCGCTTGGGCAATGGTGCATGTGTTATTATAGAGTAGCGAGATGGGAGTATCAGAGGAAACTACGCTAAGTTCCAAGATGAACTTGCGCAACCACACTGCCTCCTTTACAGCATCTGATTCGGCAATTTACTCATCTTCCGTTGTTGAATCTGCTGTAGTGTCATGTTTCTTGCTTCTCTAGATCATAGCACCACCGTTCAACAGGAACACAAACCTTGATGTCGACTTTCGATCATCAATATCTGACTGGAAGTCTGAATCTATGTATCGCAAGACTTGGAGATCACCATCTCCATAGACCAAGATGTAATCTTGCGTCCGTCTTAGATACTTGAAAATGTTCTTTACTGCATTCTAGTGTTGTTCTCCATAGCAGGACTGGTAATGACTTACCACTCCCACTACATGGTAGATATCTGGCCTAGTACATGTCACATTAAGCTTCCTACACTACCCAATGGCTCCTCAACATTTTGATGAACAATCCCTTTAGATAGGTGGATACCATGTCTTAAGGGGAGGAAACCTTTCTTGGAACTACCATACAGAAGCGTTCAAGAATTTTCTTAATGTACCCATGTTGTGATAATCTCAGTATCGTCTTTTCTCGGTTTCTGAACAGCTTCAGACCCAAGATGTAATAGGCTTCTCTAAGATCTTTCAACTCGAAGGTATGGGATAGCCAAATCATCACACTAGTCATCATCCATGTATCATTCCCAATGATAAGGATGTCATCTACGTAAAGCACGATGAACACAATGGCGCTCCCACTAAGCTTCTAGTACACACAAGGTCCACCAGGATTCTGCTTAAAATCATAACTCTTTATGATTTCGTCAAATCTGATGTTCCGGATACGAAGCTTGTTTGAACCCATAGATGGATTTCTTCAGCTTGCATGCTTTACCTTACTTGGTTATGAAGCCTGGGGCCTTATATAGACATCCTCCTCGAGGTATCCATTGAGGAAAGCTGTCTTGACATCCATATGCCATAGGTCATAGTCAAGAGATGCATCTATATCTATAAGTGTCTTGATGGACTTAAGTATAGCCACATGAGAGAATGTCTCATCGTAGTCGATGCCTTCTCCCTGTGTGTAACCTTTGGCTATGAGTCGTGCCTTGAACCCATTAGGTCCCTTCTTTCTCTTGAAGATCCATTTACACCCAATGGGTTTTACCCCTTCATGTGGATCCTCTAGGGTCCATACACCATTCTTATGCATGGAGTCAATCTCTGACTTCATTGCTAGCATCCATCTATCCATGTTATGATCTGCGAGTGCTTCATCAAATGAAGTAGGATCATTGTCAGTTTCACTTGACACATGGAATCCATACCTTTCAGGTGGTGCAACCACCCTCTAACTTCTTCGAAGATGTATGGGTGTTTCATCTTTATTTATCTCTTCGGTTTCTGGTTCAGGAAGCTCAGAATCCTTTGGGTACTCAATGAGTTCCTCTACTTCATTTTTGTCCTGACCTTTAAGGAAGTCATCCTCTAGAAATTTCACATATCTAGAGATGAAAACCTTCTAAGTCTCGGTGTCATAAAGATGGTATCCAATACCAACCTTAACATACCCAATGTAGTAGCATTCTCGAATGTGAGATTATAGCGTACTTGCATCCGCGTTATTCACATGGACCAAGCAACCCCAAAATTTCAAGTGGTTAACACTGGGATTGGTTCCATACCAGAGCTCATGAGGAGTCTTAGGTACAAACTTGCTAGGAATCTTGTTCAGGATATATATTGTAGTCTCTACTGCATATCCCCAGAAACTAATGATAAATGTGCTTTTCTCATCATTGAATAGACCATATCCATGATGGTCCTGTTGCATCTTTCAGCAACACCATTAAGTTGGGTGGTTTCAGGAGGAGTGATATTGGAGAAAATTCCATTCTCTTTATGGTATTCGTTGAATTCATCTGAGAGGTACTCGTCGTCTCGGTCAGATCGAATATGTTTAATCTTCCTATCGGTTTGGCTCTCAACCAAAGCCTTAAACTCGTTGGACTTTTCAAATGTTTCAGATTTATGATGAAGTAGGAAGATAAGCATGTATCTTGAATGGTCATCAATAAACGTCAAATAATATCGATATCTATTTCGAGTCGCAGTACTGAAGAGACCACATACATCGGTATGTATTAGGTCAATAATACCTTCACATTGTGTAACTTTGTTACGAAAAGGCATCCTAGTCATTTTACCTCGAATACAATGTTCGCAGGTAGGCAAAGATTGAACCTCTAGAAAATCTAAGGATCCATCCTTTATCAATCTATTGATCCTATCAATAGATAAATGACCTAGCCTTTGATGCCAAATCATGTTTGAATGATTTCCATTCTCCCAAGTTCTTTTAGGGTTTTTATTAGTGGTAATAACATTCATGACATGTTCATCAATGCACAATTCAAAGAGTCCACCAGAAGTCAAAACACATATGCAATATGCTTATCATAATGATTTATGACTAGTTTATTACAGAAAAGGATTGAATATCCACTTCTAACAAGCTTAGATACAGATATTAAATTTCTTCTGACTTCAGATACATAAAGGCACTCTTTAAGTACTAGGATTCTTCCACTATATAATGATAGTCGGCAGGTCCTGACGACGATTGCTGCAACACTTGCATCAGATCCCATTTAGATGACTATCTCCCCTTCATCAAGACTATTAATTCCCTGTAATAGATGCAACAAATTACATACATGAATAGAACTAGAATCTATAACCCAACTTCCTTCTCATCCAACGGCAAAATTATTTTCAATGATGAAAGTAGATTTCATACCTACTAGGGCTTTACCTTTGTCGATTGACTTCAGGTAATTTGGATAATTACGCTTCTCGTGCCCCGGCTTTTTGCAGTGACGATGGATGTCAATTTTCTTTGGTGCTATCAAAGTGGATGCATTGGAAGATGAGACAACGCCTTGACTCTTCTTCTTTCTCTTCTGGGTCAGGCCCTTCTGAGAACCTTACTTCCGACTGCACTTTCCTTTGACTTGTGTAATTATTGCACTGCCAGAGCATCTATCCTTCTTCATTATGTCTTCTATAGACTTTAATACAGCCAATAACCCAGCATTAGTATAATCAACTTTACTCATGTGGTACGTGACCATAAAGTTGTTGAAAGACTTAGGAAGCGACAACAGAATGAAGTTATCTTGCATATTTGTATTCATGTCCGCTCCTAGGGTATCCAGCTCAGAAAGGTACCCAAATAATTTGAGTACATGTTCTCTGACAGAGGTCCCCTCCTGCATTTTGCAGCAAATAAGTTCTTTCATTATATTATAACGATGTGTGTGGTTTACGTCACCGAATATTTCTTTCAGATTCACTATAATACCATGACAAGTGTCCATTTCCATATGTTGCTTTTGAAGCACATTGGATAGTGAACTCAAAATGTAACATCTTTCCATATTATGATCGTCATCATATTTTTCATTAAAATTAATTTCTTCTGGAGTCTTCGGGATTGTGTACTTGTCATTTGACCATACATAAGAGATGCGCTCAACGGATAGGATGAGCTCCAAATTTCGGATCCAATCCGAATAATTTGGTCTGGTCAACTGATTGACCTCTAGGAGCCTGCTAAGTGGGTTCATAGACTTCATTTTTTTGATATTTAGAATGCACTATATTTGAATATATAAATATTTATATATCTAATTTAAATTATTTAATTAAGGAGTTTTAAATCAAATTAGTCTTGCCTTTTCAACTTTGAAACTTCATTCCCTTAATCACTTTCAAAGCAAGAGATATACTTATCGTTATATCTCTAGCAAGATTTGGGATCTCCTCTTTACCATTGTTACATCCCAAAAATATGAGAACTTGCAACTCGGATAAAAAGAAGCGGGAACACATTCCACCTTGCATGTCCAACTTGCATTTTCCAATTCGGTCTTTAACACCCAAGCCCACCGCCCCTAAGGTGATGTTGACCCGTTGTTAATTGAACAACTGTCAATAGGATTAGAACTCGCTATACGCAATCCAATATTGCCCCAATAATATGAGGACTCGATATTGGGGTCACTATGTATACGACCGTACTCTTTCAACAAAGCAAAGAGCCTGATCCATATACGCTTGTATGCAGGAGCTGTCACTTCGGACATGCGTCTCCTACATACAATCCCTGATGACGAAACCCTTCACCTTGACGAAGCACCATGGATGTCACTTATGTGATCCTCCACCTCATATTCAAATTATAATTAATTATCATGAATCACATACATATAATTAATTCTTCCAAGGAAAATTTCTATTCATTATGGAATTTTTTAATTGGATATAATTAATTTAGTCACATTAAATTAATTATCAATCCAATTCAATGAACCAACAAACTTGATTGTTACTTTAAGGATGGTACTATCTCAAAAATATGTATTATTCAAATTTTAATAATTAGAAAAATACATCATGATCCCTCAAGCATTGTCCCTTCCATACCCATTGTCATGGCCAATACTGATGAGAGTGGGACAGACCGTTCACGGAGCAACCCACTACCCCAATGCTCCCTGACTAGACACCATATCCCCCTAAGGTTAGGATAATGCCAATTGATTACTTTGTACTTGAGATGATAATCAGTTTTTAAACTGAAGTTATACCATATAATAATAATCAAAACCATTTTGATTTATATTATAAGGCAATTTGCTAAACAAATTCTCAATCCTATTCAAGCAAGTTTGTTTGTTGGAAAGAAGAACATGTAACCAATTGTGATCTAGATCATATCTAATAAATTATTGGTTAAGGCAATGTCATTTAAGGAAATAATAATTTTCAAATATTTAACAAAATATTCATTAATAATTGTTACATAAAATTAACCATTAATTTCATTAATTGATTAATTGACAATCACATTGTTCTTGATTAAGAATGTAATTTCCAGTAGTGACCCTTACTAATATTAGCATATCTCAATCAATTTAATTCCAAATAATCCAAAATAAGTTTTTAAAGTTTGCTAATTTGATTTTAATGGAACTCAAGTGATTTGTACTCATTTCTAGGCCTTTCAAAACATTAACGAATTCTTTAATTACGTCAAGATTCGCCATCCTCGAAACAGTGGATATATGTTCACTAAAATGATCACAACTTGAGCAATCAGATTTCAAATCACATAAACTCAAATCCCACAGTTTCCTTATTTAATGGGGAACATAATCCAAGTGATAATTTCATATTTAAATAATTTAACAGGGCCGAAAAAACTCACAACATGGGGCTATGTGAATGAAATTCGGTAAAATTTTTACAAACCCTAATGAGCCCAAGTCATGTTAAGTTTATGGATCGTATCCGAAACCTCCAACCTAAAGCTCTGATACCATGCATATGGAAGAATCCTTAAGCGCATCATGGAAGTATGAGGATCACATCATATTGACGAACCTGAAATTCAGCCTCCTAATTAGTCATTTTAATGCGTTGTAGTTGGCCGAATCGAATGCGTCAAAGACCATTCAATTAATATATCAATTAAATCAAATGGTCGATTTTTATTTTACTCGAGCAAGCCCAAGGTCGAATTCAGTGACACGAGCCTCTTTAGTATCATTTAGACTCTATTATTTAGACTAAGTGTTAGATTAAAGAATCTAGGTCAAAAAATGCATGGAGACGCAATTCATAAAAAACATGAACAAAGTATTTTTAGATTTTTTTTAACATGCAAAGAAATGCAATGTGAATATTCCCTAACAAGTGAGAATATTTGAGCAATAAGATGTAGTCGAATTCATAATAGAATTATGAAACAAGTTCCATTAAATCAATTGAGGCAAGGCATTAAATATGTTGTATAAGCAACACTTGGCAATTAAAATAATACATCACAATTTTTAGTGTAAAAATAGAAATCTAAGCATGCCACCAAGAAGATAATGAAACGAGCTTCAAAACGAGACCAAAATCAACTAAAACGGAGATACGATGCTCAAGATATTCACAAATAAAGCCAGGGGTATAAATGTAAGAAAACATAAAAGATAGATAGCAAATAGGTCCCTGAGAGGGACTAAAATGCAAATAAAATAAATGTGGGGCCTTCACTGTAACTTACCCATATGCATGGGGGTATTTTTGCAATTATTAAAACCCGCGAGGGTTGGTATGCAAAATACCCAAGCGTTTGTGGTTTGCACGTACTTCTGGACATGGATGCAATTTGGAATAGTTCTGAGGGCCTCCTTACAAATTTTACCCAGACCACACGTAAAGAGCACGTGGGCCTAGGCTCGGTTGACACTAGAGGCTCGGAGGAGGCTCGGAGAGCTCAGGTGCTTCGGTGGTGGCTCGGGAGAAGCCTCGGCTTCGGATATGGGTCGGAGATGGCTCGGGGGTCCCAAGCCTATAGCTCCGGTGCTGAGGCTCGGATCTACTCCAGCGAAGACACGTAGACGATCAAAGACCGCCCGATCATCGAGATCGGATGGTAGCTGGAAGCTGCGGATGGCGTCGATGTGGACCCTCGTACGCCGTTAAATGACCACCGGGTGGTGCATCCTATGGTGGCTGTACTATCCTCCTCTGCTGTGACCCATTCTGATGACTCAAAATCCTGCGATCGGGTTTAGGTGTAAATAATCAGGTCGTTGCGACCCGAATCGCGAGGCTAAGTCGATCAAGAAAATCGAAGACCACCAATCAAAATAAATCAAGCAAATCAGGCAAATAGCGGTCTCACTTTTTTATTTTACCTGGCATAGCTACCAGGGTCAAATAAAAGGAGCACATAATGCGATGGCTACGAAGTAGTCGGGATTCAAAAATAAAAGAAATAAACTATTTTTGGTGGATTTTTAGTTTTTCAAATTTTTTTGTAATTTTTAATTTATGAAAAAGGGGTAAAAGGAATCAAAGCGGCATAATCAAACAATTATTTCAAGGAGACAAAATGGTCAGAAAATTAAAATAAAAATATTTTTGATTTTTGCAAATATTCAAGTGTTTTTTGATATTTTTCTGAGTTTTTTCTGATTTTAGTTAATTTTCTAAAATGAAACAAGGGTAAAAATCAAAGACAATGTGCAGCCAGAATCTAAAGGTTATTTAAAAATACTTAAATAGCTATAAAATTTCCACAACAATTTTATGAGAAACTAAAAATAAAAACCTAACTACAGAAGAAATTGATTTTTTTTTATTTTTTAGGAAATTTTACTGATTTTTCTAAGTTTTTTTAGTCTTTTTCAATTTTTATGGTTTTTATAAATCCAAATGCAACAAAAATTTGGCAGAAGCAAAAGCAAGTCATAACACATAAACATGAATATTTTTGGAATTTTTCAAGGGCTTTTAATATTTTTAGTGTATTTTTCAAATTAGACAGAAGCAAATTATGTTGTTTATGAATTTTTAAAAAATATCAAACAAAAACAAAACGAGCCCAAAAGTTCATAGAAATTTTTATACTATGACAGGAGCCATGCATCCAAATTTCACGAAATGTGGGTGAGATTTGCTATTTATTCCAACCAATCAAAGAAGCACAGCACACAAGGACCAATATGCAAATATGGAAAAATATGCAGCCAAATAATAACACATGGAAGGATTATAGGGCTGAATATGCAAAAAGCCCAAAGCCACGCGAGGTCGGCATGTGAAACAGACAAGCAGGGGTATAAATGCAATTCCTATTTATAAAAATTCATTTGATAACAACAATAAAATCAAGGCAGAAATGTGTAAATAACCCACAAGGCACGTGCTAGACCACATGAACTACATTCAGAGGGACCAAATTGCAAATGAAAGAAACACGAGGTCCTTAGTGTAAATTGTCCAAATTAAACACAACTACAAAAACTATTTACAGGACTACGAAATAAATGCAAAAGGCAAAGAGGGCCTAAGTGTAAATTACCCTTCTTATTACAGATCCAACGACCGAGGATTCTTCACTTATGATCGGATGGCTCAGAGCTTCTGGTAACCCTTCGACGATGGACGTATGAGATCTGATCCTCAGATGGATCCAACGGACGAGAGCTCCGCGTAGATGGATGGTCACGATCAGAACTGGAGGATTCCTCGATCTGACGACGGATAAGCTCCCTGGAAGAACGGCCAAGAACTTGCCTTCGACGAGCTTCGACCGGCTACTACGCGCGACTGGGATGTCCTCCAAGGCTGCTAGGATGGGGAAAAAAGAGCTAATGACGGTCCGCAGCTGCTGAGATGCTCCGATGAGGTCGGGAGCTCCTGGAAGGCTCTAGTGAAGCGAGGGACGTGGAGCGGCTATGCCCTGGTGTTTGGACCTCCAGATGAGGCCCTTTTGCGTTCAAACCTGCACAGAACGATTACTGGGTCGAGGGCAAACTGCCCCGACCTGTTAGTGTGTGCGATGGGGTGAAGGATGAGTCGGGGCGAGGTCCTCCGGCGAAGCGGTGGCGGAGGAGGACCGGCTTCCTGTTCCTGGGCGAATCAGGATGAATGGAGGAGCGCAGAAGGTGGAGAGAGGTCTCGCGAAGGTGATGGGATAGTCGATAGGTCAGATGGGCGGTTCGATCTCTAAGGATGATCCGATGAAGGCTAACTGATTGGAATCGAAAATTTGGAATCTAAGGCAAATGAAAGGCGATCAAGGCTACCTGGTGGATGCTGGTGTTTGGGCTGAAGGTCACGGACCTTCGAGGGTCTTTGCCTTGATGGATTGACGCGTCCAGAGGCTGGAGACCACCTCACGGCGGAGCATGGCGATGAAGCTCGCCGGACCTAGGGCTAGAGGCCTTGAAACCTCGCTACGACACTCCCACTCGCTTGATGTCACTCAAGGAGGAGAATGGAGCTCCCAGGAGATGAAGGCAATGACCGAAGATGTGGGGAAAGGTGTGACTCCTCAAGATTATATATTTTGCAAGGTCTGCGAAAGGTGGAGCTTGGGTGCACGGATCGAGGAACTGATCCCTAAAGGAATCGACGGGTGTGAGTAGTGGATCATCCCTCGATAATCGGTGTTGTGGAGTGGTGAAGATGGAGGTCAGATCAATTCGGGAAAAATTTGAGAAGTCGGGCAAAAAATTGGATCCGGGCGAAAACCAGTCCGGGGGGGTAGTTAACAACGTTCCCCCGTGGACCAATCAGAAATTGGCAGGGTCTAAATTATTTGTAAAATAATTTAAAAATAGAAAACGATTTTATTTTAAAATATTTTCAAAATGAAAAATGTTTATTATTTTTCAAACTATTTTTTAGTGACTTTTATTTATTTTTATGAAAAAAAATTAAGGTATATACATTATATTATATTATATTATATACAGGCATAAAATACCTATGTATTTTATATTATTATTTTTATTTTCTTATTTTTGTACAAATACCCCAATTTTACCTTTTATTTATGTACAACATAAAATTTAGAGTACAAAATAATTTTTATTTTATTGTTTATTTACACGAGTGAAATAAATATGAGTATGATACATATATACATGTATTATGTACAAGTTGAGAGAGAGAAATTTATTTTTATTTTATTTTTCTCATTTTTGTTTTATTTTTGGAAATATATACAAGGTAATAAAACACATTTTTATTTTATTTTTGTGAAAATAAAATATATACATATAAAAAGGATTATACACAAGGTGGAGTGGCCCTATCTCTCTCTATATATTTTATTTGGTGATCAGGCCCATATTGGGCCCTCTCTTGGGTTTAGGTCACTCAATATTTATGCTAAATATTTCCTTCTTTTTCTTTATTCTTTTATTTTTGCACAAATACATGCTAATTATTGATATTTACAAAAGGCACGCTTATTGGTAACTTATTGTATTTACAGCTATCTACATGGTATTTTGCCAAGATATTTAGCTAAAATAAAAAAATAAAGAGTGATGAATGAGTATTCATCCACTGGCGGCAGAACCAGGACTCCAGCGAAGGGACCCAAACTCCGCCGCTCATCTCTGGCGTCGATGAAGACTCCCAACTGCTCTTGACCACCTGGATATCATCCTTGAAGCTCGACAGAGCATCTGGGACATCTGGCATGAGTAGAGGACGCATGTATACCAGAGGTGGTGTTCGCAAAATGGGTACGATGATGCTCCGACTATTGAGGTGGCTAGTACCTGCAACGTTAGTTCCGATAGCCGAAGCACAGCGCTCATATGGAGTGAGGCGAGATGAGGGTCGTGTGATGCGAGAAAGGCGGTGGCCTATTGTCTTCTCCGATGAGCCCAGAGGAGAGGGGTTGAAGGTGATCTGAGGTTGCGGAAGATAACAGGTGGAAGTGAAGGTGGCACGTGAATGGGGGTTGAATGGGAAAGTTTGGTCAATGGTTAATGGCGAGTGAATGAGCGTTAGAAGGCCAATTAATTAAGAGAAAAGAAGGGGGGAGATACAAAGAAGTTCAGAGGAGCTTACCTAAGGTTGGGCGGAGCGACTCCTTGGCTCGAGCTTCTTGGAGAAGCTTAGGGTCATCGCTGAACTCTCCCGGCTACGCGGAGCAGCTTGGCGGGGCGGAGCCACCGCAGACCTGACTGACATCAGCCTGGGGTCTCACCGAGGTGAAGGCAGAAGCGGACGACGACGATGAGATCAGGGGCATGATCAAAGGGTTGTGATTTGAAGCGGGATGACCGATGGCGATAAGGATGGGAACGTGGTGATCAGACGGTGGGGAATGGAGGGCACGTGGTGTGCGTAGAGACGGGCCGCTTGGCGCAACCAAAAGCACAACGTGGCCCAATCAGGTTATTCGAAGAAAGAAAGTGAATTATGAGGGAGACGGAGACCGAATTTGGAAAAACTCAAAACAAGAAAGTTGTAGATCTCGATGAGATATACAAGTTTTATGTTGACCAAAAATGGCGATGAGGTCAAACATAGGTAAAAAATATTTTTGAGAGTGTTTTTAAAGTCTTAAAAACACTATGAATTTTGTTTTGCTATTTTTTATTTTTTTAATTTATAATTTATTCCATGACTCTAATAAATACAATGATTACTCTGTTTTTTATTGACACTTAGTCTAAGCTAGGGGGTTAATATCTACGAATTAAAAGCATGAAACTGGGTTACATTAACACCCTATACTTAAACTATGCTCGTCCCCGAGCATCACAAAAAATGAATTAGCTGGATTAACCCCTTCGTGCATGTACGTACCGGATCTGATATGTTCAAGTCCTCTCAATTTTAGGGATCCAAAATTTCAGAGTTCAACCCAGCCTTAATCAAGAGGCATCCAATTCCTCTAATTTTCCAGATTCTCTCTTGTATACATATAAACTAAGGATATGAACTTAAGTGTTGACTGTGTTCACGAGAGTAGAGTCAAAACGTCACCCAAGGTCCCGGTCCAAGAAATTATCCTAAGGACCCAATCCTCAACACTAGGAAATAAATCAGATTTTGCATCCAATCCACCATCTCTTTAGTTGTCATACTTCGAAGTGTAGGTGGTAGGCCAGCTGATGGAGGTTTGGGATTGTGTCATTTCTTCTCTCCCTCTTATTGGAACAAGGATTCGCTCAAGTGCCTTATTACGCAACACATATATTTTTTTGGTGTTGATCAATGCGTCCGTCAAGAGAAGTTGGAGCCGTCTGCACTTGTTTTCCTGGGAATACACCGGGGTGTGCCTTTTGAGTACCTATCGTACCTTCTACACCCATACTTGTAGCATTTACGATGCAGAGCCCTTTTTTGGTGCAAGCCGACTCCTGGTCCTAATAGCGGTGGTCCAAGTGAACACTTTGAAAATGGTTGGGAGTGCTCACCTTTGGTGGAAGCTCTTTGATGATTGACTTTGTGGAATGAGAGCTTTTATTTAACATTTCATTGCTTTGTAATATTTTGTATAGCTCCACTGCTTTTACCAAGAGTTGGCACACACTGATAAACATTTTTTATTTATATCACACCCTCGCACTTAGCTCAATATCAAGAGATTAGTATAAGAACAAAGTTCTCATATTGGCTAAAATGCTGACACTCAGGTTTCATGAAGCCTTCAATGATCTTATCCCATCCTCGAGCATCACTAGATCAAGTCCAGACTTGAATCCCTCATCCCAGTCCCTCAAGTGAAATTTCAACTCATCTCATCAAGACCGTAGTCGTGCATGTGGTGTACTGATCATATTCCTAATGTAGAAGACTATGCATGCCATATAGCATGCAAATCTAGAAACCTAGGGAAATGTGGATGATTAAGTCTAAGATCCTGATGGCTAAGGCTAGTTAACCTAAAATCTCAAGACCTCATAAACTGGTTGTTCTCGAACATTACTGATCTTGTGTGGAAGTGAAAAAGTAGGGGACTTATTGCAATTCCCACATCCAAGTTTTGCTTTTTTTGAAATTTTTATGAAGACTTTAAAGGACGTAATGACTGTCTAAACTCAAATGAGTAGATGCATCTACATTCAGCCAGTATAGGAGTAAGTACAGGCTGGAGCTCGTTGCTTGAGGACGGAGCCTTACACGATGTCCTCTAAACCACCTACTCTGCTAAGGGTGAACCCTCATTGAACGCGGCTACTTATTTGTCTTTAGTAGTCACTTTTGACTCTTAAAGGACTTTTGATTTTTTTTATTTTTTTGGTTTTTTGAATAAATTTAGAACACAGGTTAGACTCATCTTCCTTGAAATTAAAAATAATTTTCAACCACGTCACATAAATAAAGATTTTCCAAATAATTTTAAAACAATTTTTTTAAAACAAGAGAACCTCATTTTTCAAATCATTTTCAAAAATATCTTTCTTTGAAAATAGTGTAACATAATATAGAAAAACTTTGAAAATATTTTGTCCACTTAGTTCAAAAGAATATACCTTAGCCATTAAATTTTTCAAAATTTCCAAAGTATAGCTAAAGTACATATACTGTATATATGGTATACCCCCCTATACTTAAACTTTGCTATGTCCTCATAGCACTAGATGATACAAGGCCATAGGTCCATTTAAGTCTAGAAGAATATATGTGAACTGAGGTGGGATCCCCCTATACTTACGTTAGAAATAATCTAAGTATCGAGGCAAGGAAAGAAGAGTAAGAAAATCACGGGGACTCAGGTCCCCCCTATACTTAGGCTGAGAGTTGCCTAAGTATAAAGATTGAGAATTGATGTTGGGAGAGACCTGAGGTGAACGAAGAAGTCGGATGGATATACACATGAGCGAATGAATCTTCAGAGATGAATGGGGTACCTAAGGTGTAGGGGAGGGTGTCGACGTAACCAAGGCTCAAACTAGAATGCAAAACCCTTTGATTTCACCAAGTCACACATGAAACCAACAAATGTTGGTTAATTATCTTGTCATTTTTTATTGGTGATTAAAACATTCTAGTTTATGTGGGAAAAATGTCAAATAAAACCATCTACGTAAACACGGGCGTTGCTCTCCCAAAACAAGATTTTACTCCATTTTAAGTCAACTTGCAGATATCAGTCCCAATTTATTTGCTTAAGGTTGTCACTTAAAGGCGATCATAAACCAAGCAATCATCGTCTACTGCTCACTCCCATTTTCCATTAACCTAGGTGATCAAGCCAGGAAGGGAGGTCGAGAAAAGCCATGCAGTCGATAAAAACCATGATCTAGACTAAACGAGAAAACATACAGTGCCTTGAGCAAACATTCGTGAAAACTCAGACTGAATTAAAACCCAAAGTCATATGTATGCAAGTCGATGGAAAACCGCACCTAAAATGCTTCTATTAGCGGGAAAGAATATCTTTTAACTTGACTAAGTAAAGCGATGTTTATGTGCGTCTTGAATTAATTGTGTGTCCTACCTACGATCAAACACGTAAAATAGAGAATGTGAAAATAGCTCGAAGAGTCACATGCTTGGTCCTAGGTCGACACTCAAGTGGGGTGATCCCCACACAACCATATATAAGTCGTTCATTTACAAGCGTGAGTCTTCGAACGAAGACCGCTGTAAAGACGATTATTACATGAAATGAAATAAAAATGCAAGACGTATTATTATTATTATTCGATATTTCTCCAAGGATGTTCCTGTGGCTCCTCGCAGCGGGAAACTCAGGTTCCTCGCCTCCTTGACTCTAAGGGCCCTGCAACAAAAAACAATCGTTGGATAACTATCAATGAGATTTTAATGATGCATGATCACATGAACAAATTTACCTATGTATAAAAATACTTAATTAAATAAATAAAAATCCAAACAAGATAAAAGATGAGTCGTGTCCCCGACAACGGTGCCATTTGACGAATCCAAAATGCAGCCTCTTAATTAGTCATTTTAATGTGTTGTAGTTGGTCGAATCGAATGCGTCAAAGAACATTCAATTAGTATATCAATTACATCAAATGGTCGATTTTTATTTTTTTTGGGCAAGCCCAAGGTTGAACTCAGGGACACGATCCTCTTTAGTATCATTTAGACTAAGTGTTAGATTAAATAATCGTAGGTCAAAAAATGCATGGAGACACAATTCATAAATAAACATGAATAATGCATTTTTTATATTTTTAACATGCAAAGAAATGCAACGTGAATATGCCCTAACAAATGAGAATATTTGAGCAATAAGATGTAGTCGAATTCAAAATAGAATTATGAAACAAGTTCCATTAAATTAATTGAGGCAATGCATTAAACATGTTGCGTAAGTGACACTTGGCAATTAAAATAATACAATAAAATTATTATGTAAAAATAGAAATCTAAGCATGCCATCAAGAAGACAATGAAACGAGCTTCAAAACGAGACCAAAATCAACTGAAACAAAGATACGATGCTCAAGATATTCACAAATGAAGTCAGGGACATAAATGCAAGAAAACATAAAAGATAAGTAGCAAACAGGTCCCTGGGAGGGACTAAAATACAAATAAAATAAATGTGGGGCCTTCCCTATAATTTACCCATACGTGTGGGGGTATTTTTGCAAATATTAAAACCTGGAAGGGTTGGTATGCAAAATACTCCAAGCGCATGTGGTCTGCACGTGCTTCTGAACCTGGATGCAAATTAGAATAGTTCCGAGGGCCTCCTTTCAAATTTTACCCAGACCACACGTGAAGAGCACGTGGGCCTAGGCTCGGTTGACACTGGTGGCTCAGAGGGCTCTGGTGCTTCGACGGTGGCTCGGGAGAAGCCTCGGCTTCGGATATGGCTCGGAGATGGCTCGGGGGTCCCGAGCCTATAAGTATGGTGCTGAGGCTCGGATCTGCTTTGGTAAAGACACGTGGACGATCAAATACCGCCCGATCATTGAGATCGGACGGTAGCTGGAAGATGCGAACGTCGTCGACGTGGACCCTTGTACGTCGTTGGATGACCACCGGGTGGTGCATCCTACGGTAGTTGTACCGTCCTCCTCTGCTGCGACTAGCGGCGGAACCAAGACTCCGGCGAAGGGACCCGAACTCTGTCACTCAACTCTAGCATCGATGAAGACTCCCAGCTGCTCTTGACCACCTGGATATCATCCTTGAAGCTCAGTGGAGCATTTGGGACATCTGGAGTGAGTAGAGGATGCATGTATGCCGGAGGTGGTGTTCGCGAAATGGGCTCCGACGATGCTTCGACTATTGAGGTGGTCGGTACCTGCAACGATAGTTCCAATAGCTGAAGCACAGTGCTCATATGGAGTGAGATAAGATGAGGGTCATGTGAGGCGAGGAAGGCGGCGACCTATTATCTTCTCCGGCGAGCCCGGAGGAGAGGGGTTGAAGGTGGTCTGAGGTTGCGGAAGACAGGAGGTGGAAGCGAAGGTGGCGCGTGAATGGGGGTTGAATGGGAAAGCATGGTCAATGGTTAATGGTGAGTGAAGGAGCGTTAGAAGGCCTAATTAATTTAGAGAAAAGAAGGGGAAAATACAAAGAAGATCAGAGGAGTTTACCTGAGGTTGGGAGGAGCGAGGCCTGGGCTCGAGCTTCTTGGAGAAGCTCGGGGTCATCGTTGAACTCCCCCGGCTACGGGGAGCAGCTTGGCTGGGCGGAGCCACCCCAGACTTGGTCGACATCTGCCAAGGGTCTCACCGGGAGCGTAGATCATTGTCGCTCGATCATGGCACCTCCCCTTGTCACAGGGAGGTGGAAGAGGGCTGCGCCTAGCCCCTCGTAAAGGCGGACACCCGTGAAGGGTCGAGGAGATGAAGTATTTGAAGAGTGGAGATGGCGGTTCTAGTGACGGGATGAATTGGTTGCATGGAGACTATGGAGCGAGGGGAGGATGTCGTGGGGCGAGGGATGACCCACGAGGATGGTGGATGTTAGTGCTACGTTGTGGCGGTATCGGGGAGTGGAGATGGTGGCCGAGGACACGGAGGAAAAAGGAAGGGGGAAATGGTTTTGCGAGGTGGGCGATATGGGCGAGGGGATCGACCGGAGGTTGACGAAGGGTTCTCGACCGTTGGATCTCGCAATCCAACGGTGATAACATAATATTCCGCAAGGGTCATAATAATACATATAGTGTCACTGAGGCGACCGCTCACAGAATACCATGTTGATCAGCAATTAACCCACATGAAAGAATAAATTAATTGAGTCCCAAAAGTGTGAATTAATATTTATTACTCTACCACAAGATGCACAGTGAATAAGTATGTAGAGGTCGAACCACAGAGAGCAATGCAAAAATGAAGTAGCCTATTATGTCCATGTACAACAGAGTCATCCTTGTATGGATCCTATTTTTGTGGGTTTTTCTTTTTTTCTTTTTTTTTATATTATGTCATATGATATACTTATATATATTCGTGTATTATATATATATATAATTTATAGAATATAAATAGATAAGGATATATACCCATAGGGGGTATGTATAAAGCATATAATACATACATTATATATATAATATTTTTTTATTATTATATTTTTTTCTTTTTTTAATTTAATTTTCAGATTTTTATACATTAATAAATATGTATAGATATAAATATATATATTATTTTTTTTAATTTTCTTTTTCAATATTGGAATGTATATACAAGATAATAAAAGGGTTGCTAAAATATTTATATAAATATGCTAAAATAGTCAAAAATTCAGAAAGAAAATCTTTTTGATATTTTTATGATTTTTTACTGTTTTTGTGATTTTTGGGTATTTTTCAAAATATTTTTGGTATTTTTAAATAGAAAAAATAAGGGAAAACAGGGATTTAGCTACTGGCTGGGGGTAAAATGGGAATTAAAAATATAAGACAGCAACAAAATTTTTCCTAACTATTTTTAAAATAAAGAGGACAAAATATAGAACCTACAGGAGTTGAGCTTGTATTTTTTAGGGTTTTCGATAATTTTTTATATTTTTTAGAAGTTTTTGAATTTTTTTAAATTTTTAAGGTTTTTCTTTTGAGAATTTTAGTGATTTTTGGACTGACACTAAAACATGATAAAATAGACCACGGGTAATTTTTTTGAAATTTTTCGAGGTGGTTTACTATTTTTTTTGGCATTTTCTTAGCTAGACAGTAATAAAATGCATGTTTTTTATTTTTAATAAATGCAAAAATGCGACCAAATTAAAAACTAAAAATATGGTGTGCGAGAGCAAGCTAACAGGAACTTATATTAATTTTTGTAAAATTTTTCAAGTGAATATGATGCATGAAATAAATGAACAAAGCATACAAAAATATATGGTCTGCAGGGGCATTTTTGCAAATAAAATATTTCTCAGGGGCATCAGTGCAAAAATCACTACTGAAATAAACATTTATTTTCATTTTGGGGGCTAATTTACAATTTACAAAAACTGCCAGGGTATTAGTGCAAAAATCACGCGCCTCACGTGGGACTGCACGTGAGGCGCGGAGGGACCAAATTGCAATTATAAAAACTACAGGGGGCCTACTACAAAAATTACAATTTATTTACAACGTGAAAGTTTATTTATAGCATCAAAAATTAAATACAAAAAGGCGGGGGATATATCTGAAATTTACCCCTAAAGGCGCGTGATCCAACGGTTGATCTTCGTCCACTTGACACGCGTCGCCTCCACGCAAGCTGATGACGCTTCGACGATGGGCGGTGAAGATTAGATCACCTGAGGTGATCCGACGGTCAGGACACGGCTCCATCGGATGGCTCTCATTCAATCTGGGGCGCTCCTCCGAATCGGACGGCGAGGGAGGTGTCTGGAGGAACAGGGAAGAAGCTCGCCCCAGGCGAGCTTCGATCGTGGAGCATGGGCTCCTCCGGGCTTCTTCTTCGCATCTGAGATACTCTGGACGTAGCTGGAGGACTCCCGCGTCTGCTGATGGTCTTGCCATGGCTCCTGGAGGTCCAAGGAGCTCGAACGAGGTCGATGAAGGTCGGGACCTCCAGGAGCCTCTTCCTGGTTCGAATCGAGCCTAGAAGGGCTCGCTGCTGCGTTTGACCTGCATAGGAAGAACCGGGGGGACGAGGGCTATCTCCTCGACCTCGGGTTTTGAAGCTCTGGCACAAAATGAGATGAGGCGGAGGAGCCTCGGCGATAGGCGGAGGTGGAGCTCCGATTCGCAAGGACTGGGGGTCCTTGGTTGAACAAAGGTGATCGAGAGATGGAGAATTCGATGGGGGACGAGATGAGGTGAAAATGGCAGTCGGAACCAGTGGGTGTCACGGTGAAGAAGTCGTCGAAGCGGAGCTCCGGCGAACTTCGATTTTTTTTCGATTTTAAGCTACGCTAATCAACTAAAAACTAAACTAAGAACAGAATTGAAACGCTAGAATCAAAAGCTACCTAAAAAGCGATAAAGGACAGCTCCTATACCTGGGGGCCACCAGGGAGCAGGACGGACGCTAGAGCTCCGCCGCGTCAAAATGTATCCCTCCTCCGACCGATTCGAGGTGCTGAAATGCTCCCCCTGTCACGAGGAACCTCCTAGGATCAAAATCGAGGCTTTTGGGTGGATGAAATTGGCCAAATTTGAGGAGGGGGACGGAGCTTCTTATTTATAAACATTGGAATGAACCCTTATTGACCGGCGTTTATTGAGTAATCCAATGAACATCGTGTTGATCTAAGATATCGGCGGGCATCAGTGGTCATCATGGATGATTTCTTGTGAAGAACGCGAGCGCGATTGATGGACGAGATGGTCGTAAAAAAGGGAAGAAAATCAGGGAATAGACAGTTCTGAGATGCCAGGTCCCGGATGGGACAGTTGACCGGGCGGTCAACAAAGGTTGGCGCCCCATTGGTCCACCTCGGACGCTAGAAGACAAAATAGGAAACCTTATTCTAAAATGATTTATTTAACATAATGAATGATTTTATTAGAATTTTATTATAAAATGAAAAATGTGTACTAATTCATGTACTATTTATTTATGATTTTTATTTAATTTTTTCGATGTATTTTATTATGGTTTTATTTTAATAATGTATTTATGCATGTATTTACATGTATTTTGTGTATTTTATTTTTATTTTGTTTATTTTATTTTACTATTTTATTGTCTTATTTTATAAATTTATAATTTATTTTTGTGAGTGTAAGGGTATTTTTATTTAATTTTTCGAGTTTATTTTCATATTTAAATAAATAGGTAGATGTATATGTAGGTATACTTATAGGTATTTTACCTATATATTATGTATACTTTATTTATTTAATGTATTTTCTTGGTTTTTATTTTGGATTTGTATTTTTAATGAGTTATATGTAATATTTACAATATTATAAAAATATAAAAGAATTAAATAATGTTTCCCCTCCATATTTAGATATATACTTAGTATAGGTATTATGCCTACTACCTTGCATAGACTTATTTTATTTTATAAATCCTTTTTGGTTTTATTCTAATTTCAATATGTACATGTATTATATATATTATTTACAAAATTCTAAAAATATAATTTGATAAAAAATAATGGATAATGAATAAATTGAATATTTTAATCAGGCAGGCTGCACAATGTGGGTCAAAAACCTAATTTTCACAGATGAACTTCAAAAATTATAAAAATAATTTTATTAAATAGTTCTTGAAAAGCTATATACAATTAAAGGTGAGTTTGGGTGATTTGGAGTTTTTATTTGCAAGATATGGGTATGTGAAGTTGAGATTTTGGCTTTTTATTCTGGGTATAAAATGTACACTGAGTATTATTTTTACACAAACTTAATTTTGTATTTTTATTGACATTATTATCTACAACTTTCATGTACAAAATATTTTTATTTGATGAATAAATAATTAAATACAAAATAGGTGTCAAAAATGCATAAATGACTGAATAAATAAATGAGGTGTTTATTGTATTATTGGCCCTTATCTCCCCCTACTTTATTCCTTATCGACCAATTCCATGTTGGCCTTGGTCTCGGGGTTCGGGTCATAAAATATCTGCAATATTTTATTCCTTTTTCTTTTCTTCCCTTTATTATATAATTTTGGCATTAAAAACCTTATTCTATGTACAATTAATACAATGAATAATGAATGCTATTATGTACAAATTGATGTTATTTACATGCATTTGCTTGGTTTTTTGAGGCCAAAATGATAGAATAAAGGTGATGAAATGGAGATTCATCACCCCCCTATACTTACCTTTGCTAGTCCCTAGCAAATACTTATGCAATAAGTACAAAAAGAATAAAGAAAAGAAAAAGAGAATTAAAGAAGGATAGAGTGAATAGGGGTGCTTTCAGTGCAATGTATGTCTTTATAAAATCTGAATTTGGAGCTCATGTCAGACCTTGGGTGTAGATGTGTGTGGAACCTAGTCCGGAACCAGCTTTAAAATACAACAGCCTTTGAGAGTTACAGGACTCGGTTCAACCCACCTCAATAGCCTGGTCAGAGCTGGTCTATATCATACGCAAACCCTTATGACTATGAAGCTGACTTGTACAGTGTAAGTGATAGTGGCTCTCCCCAACTGAAATGACAAAGGAACTGACTTCTCCAGAATGACAACCCAATGATTCCCCAATCCAACAGCTCTTTCCTCGAGGAGCAGGGTATTCCCTTCTAAGTTCAAGTGGCAACCATCTCAAGAGGAGGGGTGAAGAGAAGAATGGACGGTAGCCAGTGTAGCTACCTATCCTAGGATGCAAGACCAGTGTAGTCAAGTCATCCAGTTGCAGGCTTACAGATTTGACTTTAGAACTCAAGCTGCTTATTGGCTTTACAACATATGTACATACTTTTGCAGGCATTTTATTTTCGTACAGGCCTGACCATTTTTTTTTCAACATACTATTCACAGCAGCATTTACATAAGGAGTTTTTCCTCTTGAGCCAATAGACTATCCCTCTTTTGAAGCTTTATCGCAATCCACAATCTCCTGTCTTTATACCTCATGGCTATTGGACCAGGTTGGGGTGCACTTCCCTCCCTAGATGAGGACGGATGTTTCCACCCGTGTGCGTCTCAGACTGGCAAATCCAACCCCCTCACCACTCCAACTGAGTTGAGCCAAGTGAAAGGTGCAAGTGTCCAAGTTAGGTCACAGTCGGCAAGAGTCATGTATGTGTCTCGAAAAGTTCTAGTTAGTCAGTTGAGGTGACTTGAACCCAGCCCTGATTTCTCAAAGAATTAAGTCTGCATAGACTTGAAGTACCTTAAACCTAGTTCCAATAAGGTTCCAGTGCGGTTAGGTGCGGTAAGGTCTAACCAAGCTCCAATTTGAGACTTTATTGGACTGATTCAATCGTCAAGCTCACTCAAAAAGAATATGAATGGTATGCTCATGCTATGCACAATGAATGATGCAATTTTTAACAAAGAATTTACAAAAAAAATCAAAGAATCTTTTCACACAAAGATTTTTTTGCAAATCAAAAGCTTGACATATACAAAAAGTACTTACAATTATTTACACGGGCGTGCCGCTTTATTTACAAATGGTATGGATTTTCAAAGATTTTACAGGTATTATTGAAGTAATTTATTCAGATTGTATAGAAAGAATTTCTATGTATTTGATTTACATGTGTTTGTAATTATGCTTTTATTTTCTCAGGTCTAGTTTTTGAAAATAATTTTTGCAAACTATAGTACACGATAAATTTTGCAATCATTTACACACATTTGAAAACTATTTTGGCAAAGATTTTTCACGCTATATATATACATTTTCCACAATAGTATTGACAAACATATTTCAAAACATTTGCACATAGCTTTTTCAAATCCTTTATTCCATACAAAGAAAAAGTTTTTCAAACCAAACAATTTTACACAGGTTGAAAACATTTCACTGCAAATTTTTCAAACAGTTCACACTATTTTCAAATCATATTGTAAAGGTATTTAACCTGATTTATTAATCAGTATATACGAAGAAAAACTGTATTTACTGTACAACATGGTTTACGCTCTTCTAAGCTTTATTTGGGATCATTGCTTATTTTTGTATGAGAGATTTTTTTGTGCAGACTCCTCAGACTTACTGAGAATCATTTTCAAAAGATTTTAGAAAACTATAGTCCAAACTAATTTGAAAATGATTTTACAAAGGTTTTTCACACAAGATAGCTAGATTTTTTCAAAGCAATTTGACAAACAAATTTTTCCAATCATTTGCACATTGATTTTCACATATTTTTGTTTCACTCAAAGAAAATAAATTTTACACACAAAACTGATTTTTCAAAGGTTGAATACTTGTACACACTATTTTCAAGCAATTTTCAAAAGATTTTTCAAAGAGACTATTTTGCACAAAACGCTTTTCCTGACTTATTAATCAGTACAAGTACAGAGAGTCTGAGGAGCTCACAATCATCTTTTATTGTTATAGAGTCACTTATTACTTTTTACACTGAGTTGCTGTTTTATTTTTCAGTATGAGATATGGCTTATAGTATATACATGGTATATACGACCCCCCTATACTTAGCTTGAGCTATGTCCTCCTAGGTCGAAGAGAAAAGAGAAGACATAACTCGTACTGAGTATAGACAAGTATAAAGAATATATAAATGAAAAATGAATGAATGAGAAGTTGACCGTCCCCCTATACTTAGGATCAAATAATCCTAAGTATATCAGTCTGTACAAAAAGCAGGGAGGGTCAAGGGTGGGAATACACATATCGTACTCAGATTGTCTCCCCCTATACTTAGGGTAAGATACTCCTAAGTATAGACAAGAAGAGGAGACAATGGAGAGGATCGAAATGAAAAACTCAGGGTGCACATCCCCCCCATACTTAGGACAAAGTACGTCCTAAGTATGGAAAACTGTCTACAAGGGCGGCACCTTTTCTTGATACAAAAAGAAGATACAAAAAGAAAAGAAGAAAAGAAGAAAAGAAGAAAATCAGATAAACAGTGTTTGGGGTGTATCGTCTGAATCTTCTGGTGTTGTTACTGTTGTGGATGTGTCGTCATGGAGCACGAGCTGAATGGAGTCAACAACGGCCAAGAATGTATCTGGTTCGAGGTAAGGCTTCAGGAGTTGACCGTTGACGACGAATGGCTGTGCGTCAGGAGACAATTCTGACATGGCAATACTTCCATTGTCACGCACATCACAAACTCGAAATGGCCCTGTCCACTTACTCTTTAATTTGCCCAGGAATATCAGCAACTTTGAATCAAATAACCACACCTTCTGTTTAACATCAAAGGTCTTTCGTCTGATGTGCCGGTCATGCCGGCGTTTGACCTTCTCTTTGTACATCAATGTGTTATCGTATGCATAGTCTCGGAACTCCAAGAGTCTGTTCAGATCGTCCTTTCTTTTCTGACCACTTTTACGTGAGTCCAAATTGCAACTGTTAACTGCCCATAAGGATTTGTGAATTAATTCGACGGGCAAATGGCACGGCTTCCCTTATACAAGATGATAGGGCGACATGCCCAAGGGAGACTTGTAGGCGGTTCTGTAAGCCCATTGGACCGAGTCCAAGAGTTGGGACCAGTCCTTTCTGTTCGGCCTGACAAGTTTCTGCAGGATAGTCTTGATTTCTCTGTTTGATAATTCTACCATGACATTGGTCTGAGGATGGTAAGGAGATGCAACACGATGGTCGATGTCGTACTCCTTTGTCAATTTCTTGACCTCTTTGTTGATAAAATGGCTACCCCCATCTAATATGAGAATTTTTGGTATCCCGAACCACGAGATGATGTTCTTCTTCAGGAACTGACACACTGTTCGGTTGTCGGTGGCTCGAGCAGGGATAGCTTCAACCCAACGACTCACGTAATCGACGGCAAGAAGGATGTGCTCAAAACCTTGACTGTTAGGGAAAGGTCCCATGAAGTTAATGCCCATACATCGAAAACGTCTGCTATCTGAATGATTTTCAGGGGCATCAAATCTTTTGCGGTGAGTGTACCTTTCAATCTCTGACAGTACATCGTTTGACAAAGTCTGCTGCATCCTTGAATAATGTGGGCCACCAGAAGACACACTAAGTACTTTAGCTGTCGTACGATCTCCAGAGTGATGTCCACCAGATTCGAGCGAGTGACAATGCTCGAGGACACTAGATTGCTCCTCCTGAGGGATGCACCTGTGCCAAATGCAACCTGCTCCTTCCCTGAATAAAAGAGGATCCTCCCATTGGTAGAAGCGGATGGTCGACATGAATTTGTTCTTCTGATTCTTCGTCCAATCCGAAGGTGTTACCCCAGAGGCGAGGTAATTGACTATGTCAGCATACCAAGGAAGGGAATCCACTGCTAGGATTGATTCGTTAGGAAAGGTTTCTGTAATGGGTGCACTGTTCAGAGGAGACTCGTGCTGCTCAATTCTGGAGAGATGGTCTGCTACCACATTCTGAACTCCAGGCTTGTCCTTAATTTCCAGATCAAATTCCTGGAGGAGAAGGATCCATCGAATCAGTCTCGGCTTGGCATCCTTCTTCTGCTGGAGGTATCGGATAGCAGAGTGGTCGGTAAAAATTGTGACTTTTGATCCGAGCAAATAGGATCTGAATTTCTCAAGGGCGAAAACCACAGCCATTAACTCTTTCTCTGTCACTGTATAATTTCTCTATGCTTCATCTAATGTTCTGTTGGCATAGTGAATGGCATAGGGCGCTTTCTCTTTCCTTTGCCCAAGAACAGCCCCGACTACAAAGTCTGACGCATCGGTCATTATCTCAAAGGGAAGAGTCCAGTCTGGCGGTTGTAAGATCGGAGCCTGAGTAATAAGATCCTTCAGTTGATTGAAATCAAGGAGAACCTGCTGATCTACATTGAACTCAGTTTCCTTGCACAAAAGCTCTGTCAAAGGTCGGGCAATGCGGCTGAAATCCTTGATGAATCGTCTGTAGATTCCCACATGCCCCAGGAATGACCTTACATTCTTCACTGTCTGAGGTGGCTGGAGATTTGAAATAACATCCACCTTCACCGGGTCGACTTCCATGCCACGTCTGGAAATGACATGACCAGCACGATGCCTTCGGTGACCATGAAGTGGCTCTTTTCCCATGAAAGCACCAAATTGACTTCTCGACACTTCTGAAGCACTCTGTCTAGGTGCTCAAGACAAGAATCAAAACTATCACCATAGACAGAGAAGTCGTCCATGAACACCTCGAGAAAACTGCCTACCATCTCGGCGAAGACTGCTAACATGCATCTTTGGAAGGTTGCAGGTGCATTGCATAATCCAAAGGGCATTCTCTTGAAGGCGTAGGTGCCGAATGGGCAAGTGAAGGTAGTCTTCTCTTGATCTTCAGGGGCGATTGCCACTTGGTTGTACCCGGAATACCCATCCAAAAAGAAGAAGAACTCCTTGCCTGCGAGTCTTTCCAGAACTTGATCAATGAATGGCAAGGGGAAGTGGTCCTTCTTCGTTGCTGCATTAAGATAGCGGTAGTCAACACACACCCGCCAGGATGTTGGTACCCGAGTGGATATTTCCTCTCCTTTATCATTTGTAACTACGGTAAGCCCGGATTTCTTTGGAACTACATGCAGTGGGCTTACCCATTTTGAGTTGGAGATGGGATAGATGAAGCCTGCATCACACCATTTGGTTATCTCTTTCATGATGACGTCCCAGAGGTTAGGGTTCAGCCTTCTTTGGAATTCGCAGGACGGCTTGGCATCTTCTTTCAGATAGATGTGGTGTGAGCACAAAGCTGGATTTATCCCTCGGAGATCTGATACGCACCAACCAAGTGCCTTGCGGTTCTTTTCTAGAACCTCGAGAAGACGAGATTCTTGATCCGGATTCAGCCTGCTGCTGATGATGACCGGATACATTTGTTATTCACCCGCAAGGAAAGCATACTTCAGGCCTGCAGGAAGTGGCTTGAGTTCTGGTGTTGATCTGTCCATCCTGTTGGTTACTTCGGACACCATGCTGGTGGTGGGATGTACTTCCTTGAAGGGGCTACCATCCTCATCATTCTGCTGATCCCAGTGATGTGTCGAACGGTTCTACGCTAAGCTGATCGTGTTCGGTCTGGAGTGAATGCTCAAAGAGATGCGCCTGTATCTGAGAATCTGTCTCCCAAGAATCATCGGAGCCTAGGATAACTGTGCTTTCCAAGTCCTCCTCAAGAGTTAGGATTTCTCGGGTCCACGAATCGTTCAATGACAAGCATGAATCTCTGATTTCTGCAATAAAGTCACAGTCTGCTTCGGAGGTTGCATGACTCTCATCAGTCGTGGTGTTCGGCTCTCTGCTCATATTTATAGTGATTTGCTTGGTGTTCGAGCTAAAAGTGATTTTGCCAGACCCGTAATAAACCACGGCACCTGAGGTATGTAGAAATGGTCGACCAAGGATGATAGGGGTCTGGAGCAGGGGTGCTGGTGAGTCCATATCAAGGACTACAAAATCAGCTGGAAATTGCATCTCCTGCACCTTAACTACGACGTCTTCCAACAGACCCCGGGGCCGCTTAATGGATCGGTCAGCGAACTGAAGGATCATTTGTGTCTGCTTGAGCGGACCCAGCCCAAATTCTTGCATTATTGATGATGGAAAAAGGTTGACGGAAGACCCACTATCGAGGAGAGTGCGCTCGAAGACCTGGTCAAAAATCTCACAACTGATAAGAGGTGCTCCTGTGTCTTGCTTCTTCTGTGGGAGGTTGCTGATAGCTGCAACAGTCGCCATGGAGAGCACGTGCTTTTCTACATCTTTGCGTTTGTTTTCCTGTGTTGGGCGACGCATGTTGGTACATGCCTCCTTTAGTCCCTTCTTCACAGCTGGCATGTACTCCACGGCCTTCAACAACGGAATCTCAACAGTCAACTTGTCTAAGATTTCCACAACTCCTGAATCAGACAATGCCTTTTTTCGTTTTGCAATTTTTTTTGGATTTTTCTATTGCATGAGGAAAAGGAATATGTACATCTCAAGCAGGAAAAATAGAGTTCTTATTTACATCAAAATCATCACCCATAGAATGTTGTACATCCGGACTACAAAAAGGAGTACAAGTTGTATCCTGGCATGCTGGTGCTGAGGGGCGAGCAAAAAGTATAGTGTCGGCTCCGTCGGCTGGCGAGGGATCGGCTGCTGCTGGCGGCTCCTCCAACGTTGGCACGGCTTCGCTTCGGCTACAAGCTTCTTTTTGTTGTTTTTGCTTTTGCTGATTTTTTGTATTTTTGGCTGGGACTGATGCTGGGAATGCACGACGGCTGGAATGGCTTCTCCTTCTTCTTCCTCCTCACCCGCCCCTGTAGCTGGCACGGCTGATGCGGAAGATGTCGATCCACCTGTTTCTTTATTCACCCCAATCTTTGTAGCAGGCAGAGGCAAGGCCCTACCTCTCTTGAGAGTAACAACATTAGAATAAACAGTAATATCATTTTCTCAAATGAACAAGACATCACATTCTACCTGCTCTTTCTTCTTGAAATTATTGGGGTTGGCTTCGACCTGAGCTGGGATGGTAGTTCTAGTGGCGGTCAGGTCGTCAAGCCGCTTGGTCATTTCCGCCAGCCCTTTGACAAGCTGGGCCAGACAATCCATGGTAGGGTTTGCAGGGGGTACTTCGGTGGGTTTAGCGTGCAGACCACGCTGCGGTTGCATGGAAGGGTGCAGAGGTTGTTGCTGGTGGTGCTGTGGTGGTGCAGGAAGTTGAAGTTGCTGATAAGAGGGGGGAGGATACTGCTGGTATTGCTGAGTTGGGGCAGCCGCATACTGATGAAACGGTTGTGGATGGCGGTACTGCGGCTGCTGGTATGGCTGATTCTGCCTCCATTGATTGGCATACTGGGGAGGCTGATGATACTGCTGATGAGGTTGAGAGGACTGTCCAAAACGACCACCCTAGGTTGGTGGTATTGCCGGTTGGCAAGTGGCTGACCCTGGGGTTGTCCCATAGGACGGGTCGGCTGTGCATCATTGGTCCATACCCCGTTCACTTCCTGGATCAGGGGTGATGGTGGGAAGACTGGATCAGGTCCTGAAAGAAACTCTGGTTGGTACACAACCATCTGCTACTGCGGCTGGCCCTGGTTGGGCGCCTGCACGTAGTACACGTGCTGGACTGCAGGTGGCTGCTGGCTCGGCTGAGGCTGATGCTGCGGTTGCTGCTCGTCCTTCTTCTCAGCTGGAGCTTCGGATGGTGTCGCCGACTGAACATAGTTGATGGTGCCCACCAACAGTTCAAGGTACTTGTTGATCTGATCAAGCTTGTCTAAATTCTGAGTCCTCTTCTCGATCACAGCGAGTTTTTCAAGATCCTGTGATCGCTTCTCAATGATGTCCACTATCGAGAGATGGCCCCCGATGATACTGAGGTTGGAGCTCTCATCTCTCTCTGCCTCTTTGGACGCTGCCATGTGAAATTGTTTCTGGAGGATCTGGGGCTGCTTCTGATACGCCTTGGATGAAGAGAGCGCGGCCTCTCCTTCGGCCATTTCTTCGAATATCTGCCAGACTACGTCTTCATCCTTGTTAAAATGTGAACCCCCACATGCTACGTCAACGAGCCTTTGGCTCTCAATGTTCAGTCCCCAAAGAAATGCTGGACCAAGCTGGTCTTCAGAATCTCATGATGGGGGCACTTCTCCTGTAGATCGGTGAATCTCTCCCATGCTTCGTGTACTGACTCATGGGGTCCTTGGGAGAAATTACTGATTCGGGCTCGCATCTGGTTGAGCCGACCTAGAGGGTAATACTTATGCAAAAAAGCGGACTTCAACTCCTCCCAGGTCGTCACAACTTTCCCAGATGGTTGACCCAATAGAGGGCCTTATCTTGTAAGCTGAAAGGGAAAGCCATCATCTTGACAATGTCCAAAGGGACATTGGGATAGTGAGTAGTGCGGCAAATGCGGGAGAATTAATGCAGGTGAATGTACGACTCTTCACTTGTGTTTCCATGGAATGCAGGGAGAAGAGCAATGAACGGGGGTTTCAGCTCAAAGTGAGCGTGTACCGGTGGAATGAGGATCCACTCGGTCATCTGGCTGTCTCCCGGATTGTACGTTTCCTTGAGTGTAGGCTTGGGTGGTGGTAGTTCAGGTTCATCATCATCAGGACCACCACCTCCACCTCCACCCCCTCCTCCTCTGCCTCCTCTGCCTCTGCCTCCTCCTCCCTCGTCTCGGTTCATCATATCGTTCAACATATCCTGGAATGCTATCTGCGTGAGGGCATGCTCGGTCAGCTGCTGCTGGATGGCCTGGATAGACACCAGTAGTTATGCATTGACTTGATTCTGGTCCGGCACCTGTCCTTCTGGTAGGGGTGGCTGCTGACCCTTGCCCTTTCCTTGAGGAGCCATATCTGGGTCTGAGTCGGACAAAATGAACTCTGGAGTAGTCTCCAGGGCTCGCTCTGTCTTCTATCTGCAGAATGAGATAGTCCTAATCAGACCACATGCAATAGTATTCAGCTGCCGTGATGAAGCTGGAATTCAAGTCAATCCCAGCGTGTTGTGAACGGAAAAGGATGTGGACTGTAATCGACTTCCATTCACAACGGCGAATGCGGGACAAAATTGATCCCAGTTTATTGGGTGGCCAAGAGAAAGGTAGAACACGAGGAGTCTGGAGATCGATCTGCAAAGTCCGGATCGGGTTCTCGGGAATCGCCTCGAATTTATTGGCGGAGTTGAGTCCATGGAATCGATGTGGGTGTCGACAAGGTCCCGACGGAAACCATCCATGGATCAACTTCGTGAAGTACAAGAGAAGATTAGATGTTGGAAGAAAGATACGATGGTCAACGAGGAATAAAAGAAGTGTAAAACAGTAGAGAGGCTCGACTGAGCAGGGTGGTCAAAGGGAGAAACAACAAAATGTGCGCAAAGGTGCGGGACTTGATCTTTGAAGCTTAATCTAGATCCATACAAACACAATACAAAATCAGGTTCACCAACTCACTCCATGTGAAGCCGTGAAGGTTCGGCTATTTATTATCTTTTCATTTTTAGAGTTGTGATTTCAGGCATATCTTGTAACAAGTCCTTAGTACGCTACCCTATAGGAGAGAGAGAGTACTGCCAAAAGAGTATCCCGTACTTGTCCTCCTCCTGTGTAACCTGTAGTCTGTACTTTTTGGAGTCCTTGTAACCCTTCCTGGATTCCTACTCAGCCAAAGAAATAGAGAAAGGAAGCCGATAGGTGAAACGAATACTTCGGTTCTCGCTCGCAACGGAATCACCTGTGAGCGTGCAAGAACCTACTCGGACGCAGGACAATGAGACAGACACCCCTGTGAAGGCGTGGCCTATGCTCAATACTTCAGACAGGGTCGATGCTCTACACAACAGAGAGTCATCATTGGTGACCAAGTCCTACTCGCCTACGTACGATAGAAGCGCCATTACTTCAGAAATCCAGGCGATACACAAGGCAGTTGCAGACTGGGTTTTTGGCTTTAATCATTAGGGGGTCGCACTCGCTCAAGGGAGTAGGGTTTTCGTCCCCCTCCAAGGTACCTGAAAGCAATGAGGGCTTTATGAACCCGGTACAATGATAGTCCATTACAGATTTTAATTAAGGTCAAAGTTTATTTAGCAGTCCCCTTGTTTTAATTTTGGGTTTTCACTTTTTTTTGAGTCTGTTTTCATACCAGCGCCTAACGTTTTTGTAGATTCTCATTTAAGTCCTAGTGCTCAAAATCAGAGGGAGATAGCGGGAAAAGCTGTGTAAGTGGTTCCATGATGGAAATCTCACCATTGAACCGAATGATGCATGCTGAGTTAGAAGACTTACAGTGCATCCCAGCTCTCTCCGTGCGGTATGCAAAACAGAATTTTTAAACATATCTACATGTCGGCATGCAAGGCACAAAATCACCCTAAACATTAGCTGCTATTAACGTGAAGAATCATAAGTCGCTCATTCATTTTTAGCCTGAAAGGTTCGGTCTTGGCTCACCCCTCCTCTGCTCAACACACTTAAGTTTAAGAGATAGCGCTTTACGGGCTCGCTGTGGCACAAGGGCTAAGAGACAAATGAACGGCTTGTTTAAGTTTGACTAGATCCATACGAAGTAGTCTATAGGAACAGGCATTCTTATTAATGTTTGGACCTAGCTACCGAGTCAAGCAACCTATATCTAGGGCTCCAAGCATACAAAACAAAGTAAAATAAAGGCGGAAAGCTCAAAACTTCGGAAAACAAAGAAAAGAAAGCGATGGAAAACTCGAAAAGCCACGATGAGGCCCCCAGGTGAACAATCAGCCAGGCACTGGACCTCATTGTGAAGAGTAGAGTCCTGTTAATTATTACATGCCAAAATTGTCTCTCCCTCACCATAATTTACAAAAATAATCCTAATTGCTCTAGCCCTATCTAACTCTCATCTCCTTGTGTCCTTGGTGCTCTCTCCAGATGGTCATGAGGTGAAGACCACCCTCCTCCAAGCTCGGCTGCCTTGGCTCCCTAAGGAACCATCCTCGCGTGGCGGATCCTCGCATCAAAGTCACAAAGAGATTGAATTAGCATAACTCAATCAAAATAAAGCAGGAAAGAATTAATCACAATAAATAAATAAATCAATCAAGCATAGTGATCAATTGCAAAATGAATAGCTGCTCATCAAAATTAATGATACATCAATGTCTAAACAAGAATGACAAAATGAATAGGCTACGCTCATTGCTCCCCGGCAACGGCGCCATCTGATAACACGATATTCTGAAAGGGTCACAATAATATATATAGTGTCGCTGAGGCGACCGCTCACAGAATACCATGTTGATCAGCAATTAACCCACATGAAAGAATAAATTAATTGAGTCCCAAAAGTGTGAATTAATATTTATTACTCTACCACAAGATGCACAGTGAATAAGTATGTAGAGGTCGAACCACAGAGAGCAATGCAAAAATGAAGTAGCCTATTATGTCCATGTACAACAGAGTCATCCTTGTATGAATCCTATTTTTGTGGGTTTTTCTTTTTTTTATATTATGTCATATGATATACTTATATATATTCGTGTATTATATATATAATTTATAGAATATAAATAGATAAGGATATATACCCAAAGGGGGTATGTTAAAGCATATAATACATACATTATATATATAATATTTTTTTATTTTTTTATTATTTTTTTTCTTTTTTTAATTTAATTTTCAGATTTTTATACATTAATAAATATGTATAGATATAAATATATATATATATATATTATTTTTTTAAATTTTCTTTTTCAATATTGGAATGTATATACAAGATAATAAAAGGGTTGCTAAAATATTTATAGAAATATGCTAAAATAGTCAAAAATTCAGAAAGAAATTCTTTTTGATATTTTTATGATTTTTTACTATTTTTGTGATTTTTGGGTATTTTTCAAAATATTTTTGGTATTTTTAAATAGAAAAAATAAGGGAAAACAGGGATATAGCTACTGGATGGGGGTAAAATGGGAATTAAAAATATAAGACAACCACAAAATTTTTCCCAAGTATTTTTGAAATAAAGAGGATAAAATATAGAACCTACAGGAGTTGAGTTTGTATTTTTTAGGGTTTTCGATAATTTTTTTATATTTTTTAGAAGTTTTTGAGTATTTTTTAATTTTAAGGTTTTTCTTTTGAGATTTTTAGTGATTTTTGGGTTGACCCTAAAACATGATAAAATAGACCATAGGTAATTTTTTTGAAATTTTTCGAGGCGGTTTACTATTTTTTGGTATTTTCTTAACTAGACAGTAAATAAAATGCATGTTTTTTATTTTTAATAAATGCAAAAATGCGACCAAATTAAAAACTAAAAATATGGCGTGCGAGAGCAAGCTAACATGAACTTATATTAATTTTTATAAAAATTTTCAAGTGAATATGATGCATGAAATAAATAGACAAAGCATACAAAAATATATGGCCTAGCAGGGGCATTTTTGCAAATAAAATATTTCTCAGGGGCATCAGTGCAAAAATCACTACTGAAATTAACATTTATTTTCATTTTTGGGGCTAATTTACAATTTACAAAAACTGCCAGGGTGTTAGTGCAAAAATCACGCGCCTCACGTGGGACTGCACGTGAGGCGCGGAGGGACCAATTGCAATTATAAAAACTACAGGGGGCCTACTGCAAAAATTACAATTTATTTAAAACGTGAAAGTTTATTTATAGCATTAAAAACTAAATACAAAAAGGCGGGGGATATATCGGAAATTTACCCCCAAAGGCGCGTGATCCAATGGTTGATCTTCATCCGCTTGACGCGCGTTGCCTCCACGCAAGCCGATGACGCTTCGACGATGGGCGGTGAAGATTAGATCACCCGAGGTGATCCGATGGTCAGGACACGGCTCCATCGGACGACTCTCGTTCAATCTGGGGCGCTCCTCCGAATCGGACGGCGAGGGAGGTGTCTGGAGGAACAGGGAAGAAGCTCGCCCTAGGAGAGCTTCGATCGTGGAGCATGGGCTCCCCGGGCTTCTTCTTCGCATCTGAGATACTCTGGACGTAGCTGGAGGACTCCCGCGTCTGCTGATGGTCTTGCCATGGCTCCTGGAGGTCCAAGGAGCTCGGACGAGGTCGATGAAGGTCGGGACCTCCAAGAGCCTCTTCCTGGTTCGAATCGAGCCCAGAAGGGCTCGCTGCTGCGTTTGACCTGCATAGGAAGAACCGGGAGGACGAGGGCTATCTCCTCGACCCCGAGTTTTGAAGCCCTGGCGCAAAATGAGATGAGGCGGAGGAGCTCCGGTGATAGGCGGAGGTGGAGCTCCGATTCACAAGGATTGGGGGTCCTTGGTTGAACAAAGGCGATCGAGAGATGGAGAATTCGATGGGGGATGAGATGAGGTGAAAATGGCAGTCGGAACCAGTGGGTGTCACGGTGAAGAAGTCACCGGACCGGAGCTTCGGCGAACTTCGATTTTTTTCGATTTTAAGCTACGCTAATCAACTAAAAACTAAACTAAGAACATAATTGAAACGCTAGAATCAAAAGCTACCTAAAAAGCGATAAAGGACAGCTCTTATACCTGGGGGCCACCAGGGAGCAGGACGGACGCCGGAGCTTTGCCGCGTCAAATGTATCCCTCCTCCGGCCGATTCGAGGTGCTGGAACGCTCCCCCTGTCACGAGGAACCTCCCAGGATCAAAATCGAGGCTTTTGGGTGGACGAAATTGGCCAAATTTGAGGAGGGGGACGGAGCTTCTTATTTATAAACATTGGAATGAACCCTTATTGACCGGCGTTTATTGAGTAATCCAATGAACATCGTGTTGATCTAAGATATCGGCGGACCAGTGTCATCATGGATCAGGATGAATTCTGTGAAGAACGCGAGCGTGATCGATGGACGAGATGGCCATAAAAAGGGAAGAAAATTGGGGAATAGACAGTTCTGAGACGCTGGGTCCTTGATGGGACAGTTGACCGGGCGGTCACAAAGGCTGGCGCCCCATTGGTCCACCTCGGACGCTAGAAGACAAAATAGGAAACCTTATTCTAAAATGATTTATTTAACATAATAAATGATTTTATTAGAATTTTCTTATAAAATGAAAATGTGTATTAATTCATGTAGTTATTATTTATGATTTTTATTTATTTTTTCATTGTATGTTATTATGGTTTTATTTTAATAATGTATTTATGCATGTATTTACATGTATTTTGTGTATTTTATTTTTATTTTGTTTATTTTATTTTATTATTTTATTGTCTTATTTTATAAATTTATAATTTATTTTTGTGAGTGTGAGGGTATTTTTATTTAATTTTTCGAGTTTAATTTTCATATTTAAATAAATAGGTAGATGTAAATGTAGGTATACTTATAGGTATTTTACCTATATATTATGTATACTTTATTTATTTAATGTATTTTCTTGGTTTTTATTTTGGATTTGTATTTTTAATGAGTTATATGTAATATTTACATATTATAAAAATATAAAAGAATTAAAGAATGTTTCCCCTCCTTATTTAGATATATACTTAGTATAGGTATTATGCCTACTACTTACATAGACTTATTTTATTTTATAAATCCTTTTTGGTTTTATTTCTAATTTCAATATGTACATGTATTATATATATTATTTACAAAATTCTAAAAATATAATTTGATAAAAATAATGGATAATGAATAAATTGAATATTTTTAATCAGGCAGGCTGCACAATGTGGGCCAAAAACCTAATTTTCACAGATGAACTCCAAAACTATGAAACCAATTTTATTAAATAGTTATTGAAAAGATATATACAATTAAAGGTGAATTTGGGTGATTTGGAGTTTTTTATTTGCAAGATATGGGTCTGTGAAGTTGAGATTTTGGGCTTTTTATTCTGGGTATAAAATGTACACTGAGTATTATTTTTACACAAACTTAATTTTGTATTTTTATTGACATCATTATCTACAACTTTCATGTACAAAATATTTTTATTTGATGAATAAATAATTAAATACAAAATAGGAGTCAAAAATGCATAAATGACTGAAATAAATAAATGAGGTATTTATTGTATTATTGGTCCTTATCTCCCCCTACTTTATTCCTTGTCGACCAATTCCATGCTGGCCTTGGTCTCGGGGTTCGGGTCATAAATATCTGCAATATTTTATTCCCTTTTCTTTTCTTCCCTTTATTCTATAATTTTGGCATTAAAAACCTTATTTTATGTACAATTAATACAATGAATAATGAATGCTATTATGTACAAATTGATGTTATTTACATGCATTTGCTGGGTTTTTTGAGGCCAAAATGATAGAATAAAGGTGATGAAATGGAGATTCATCAAACGGCCATGAGCGGGGCGCTAGTGAGAGGTGTGGATTGAATCTGGGAGGCGAGATCGAGGGGTGGATAAAGCGCCACATGCCGAGATGTGATGAAGGTGCTAATGAATGGTGGTGATGAGATCGGGGGCATGATCGAAGGGTCGAGGGTAGCGTGGGAGTGTGCGGTGGGGATGAAGGTACTGGGGACGGATCGGGTGGCTAGGTTTGCGACACGTGGCTAGCTGAGGTGAAGGCGGAAGCGGATGGCGGTGATGAGATTAGGGGCATGATCAAAGGGCCGAGATTTGAAGCGGGATGAACGGTGGCGATAAGGATGGGAACGTGGTGATCGGACAGTGGGGAATGAAGGGCGTGTGCTGTGCACAGAGACAGGTCGTGTGACGCAACCAGAAGGCGCCACGTGGCCCAATCAGATTATTTGAAGATAGAAAGTGAATTATGAGGGAGAAGGAGATCGAATTTAGAAAAACTCAAAACATGAAAGTTGTAGATCTCGATGAGATCTACAAGTTTCATCCAAAATGGAGATGAGGTCAAACAAAGGTAAAAAAAATTTGAGAATGCTTTTAAAGGCTTAAAAACACTACGAATTTTGTTTTGCTATTTCTTTTATTTTTTAATTTAAAATTTATTCCATGACTCTAATAAATACAAGGATTACTTTCATTTTTATTTACACTTATTCTAAGCTAAGGGGTTAATATTTGCGAATTATAAACTGGTTTTCATCAACAATCGAGAATGCCTAGTCGTCTAGTTGCTCGGTGTAGAGAAATTTAAAAATTTCAATCGATGAAACCACATGACCCAAGAATACTTCTTCGATTGTTTCATCTAACCACATGTTAGATAAAGGAATACCTCTTGTAGCGTGGTTGTGATTGAGCCTCTAAGAGAAGAGACCTCCTGTCTCAAGTCCGATCTGCCGGAGGAGACGCTTACGAGCGCGAAGATGAGTCGTGTGCTTCTCGCAATCCAAGTCGTTGATCCAAGCAATAGATCTCCTAATCTCGTCTCACAAGATCGAATGACTTATTTACGAGCAAGAAACACCTAAGAAGATGGAGACCCAAGAGTTGTCGATGGGGAAGCACAATGAAGATACGACGACAGAGGCAACCTTCTATCTAGGGAAGTAGTGGACGACCACTAAAGGAGAGAGAGGGCTTGGCGTGAGAATGAGACAGAGAGAGAGAGAGAGTGGTTTTGTTGTCGTTGTTACTCGAAGAGCAAGGGGTGCCGCTTCTTATATAGGATTTTGGGAGTCCATGGATCTTAATCCATGGACAACACAAAACAATGGATGAGATTGATTTGTGTTTCTTTCAATGGCCATGATGTTGGTGTAAAAATACAACAATAATTAATTTAATTTAAATTAATATATATATATATATATCGATAAATCAATACAAATTAATTCCAAATCAAATCAATTGACCTTGGAGACAAGGGAGGAGAAGATTGCCCTCATCCTTACAAAGGGGGGGACAGCCACCCTACTCATAATGTAAGTTGGTGGCCGTCCACCCTCTTGTGGTGGAATGTGTCAATCTTCTCATTATCTCATGAGATCTCATTACTTATGATCTCTACAAGATTTACACAACACTTGTTTTATATTATTTCGCAAAAATAATTCAGAATTATCGTGTGCACATTGCAATCATGCCATTGGAAAAATGTGAATCTCATTCACACCCCAAAATAAAATGTAAATTATATTCTCAATTAATCATCCAATGTAAATCCAATTCACATCAATAATTAAATAATAAATATAAATCACAATAGTCTCTCTCTAATATACTATAAATCACATTTATAATATATATGAATAATCGGATAGTATTATCCACATTATTCATATCCATAATAATTACATCATATTTAATTATAGATTATCATTCTCATGCATTGAAATAATATGGATCAAATTCACATTATTCATGATAATTAAATAACATCTAATTATCCATTTCTCAATGCTTAGATATAATTCAACAATGGAATTATTCTTTAACTCTTTCAAGAACGCCTTATCTGTAGATACTTGGAGATAAGGATAGGGCGATTGTATCTTCCACGTATAGTGACTTGGATATTGAGATCACATCTCAAATCCAGATCTCATGGACCTCCTTATAGATGCTTGATTTAAGTCAATGATGTATATTAATCTTCTCATTACATCTGAATCTCATTCAGATCAATGTCCAATACTTGGACCAAGATTAGATTTTTTTCTCTACTGAGAGGAGTCACTAAAATCCAGACATGTTTCATCATTCCCTCGGAATGCAAGTGTCATGGATATACAATAATTTATGATCACATCACCCTCAGGTATTCATAATACATGTACATCATGTATACTGGAAGACCTATGATAAATACGAAGATATAGATCAATCTTACACTATCATCTTTAGGGTTTCATCATCGGTTTTCTCATTCTTGGTCATTTGGGAGTTGGTATCGATCATATGCTTTCCAAAAGCATATATCATACCTACAAATTCTTGCCATGATTCCAAAGCACGACGACCATGCATCGAATTTGATTGATCCCAATACCTCATGAGTGAGTTCATGTCTTCCGGTTCACAAGTGAACCTTTATGATCCCTTTGAGAGATCATATTACTCATATGCCCACATATGCACACCAGCTCACAGGTGTATAGACCTTGGTTAGGTCCTCAACCTATTAGGTCTGCCAAATGTACATACTTAGACATATAGTAACACATCTGTCTCTGGTCAGAGGATGTATGCCAATATCGTGACAGTATACGACATAGGACTTTGGTTATCTCGATCTCGTTAAGTCAACTCTTTGACCTAACTAATCTGACACCTCCGAATCTCTATTCCCATGCAAAGGACCTGCATCAAGAGATCGGTCAGATATCAACCTACTGAGAAAGGATTTCCATCGACTACTCAGGTTGGATATAATCTTAACAATCACTTGACTGTACTTGATGAGTCCTCATTCTAACTCCTTAGATGTTTATCCAAGCACCAGCCTCTATGATTCAATTATTGAATCAACAATTGTATGATCATTAAGATGGCCATAGTACATAACCTAATTGCACAGAGGGACTTTATATTGCATTCATGCATTTAATCTCAGAAAGGGATTGAAAAAATCAATAACTTTTATTGACAAATCAGATATTACAATAACATTTATTGCAAGAATGGCTCGACTCTGGCTCACTTGGCTAACACCAGGTGCGATCCTTGGCCGTCTGGCCAAGCCACGGCCGCCTAGTGGCCGATTGAGCTCATAGAATTTGCTGACCTGCTCGAGCGATGACCGGAGGTTCAAATAATCCCTCAGCCCAAGCTCTGACCTCTGCCAATCACCGATTCTGATCGGGTACATTTTCTCCCTTCCTTTTCTCAGTTTTTTTCTTATTTTTATCGCTGCCTATGCTCCTCACCATCATCACCTGACCATCCTCCAACCTCCGTCATACGACCACCATCTTCTTTGATCTCTCTGCTCGCCCGCTCCCTTTCTCCACAACCCAAACAACTCTTCCCTGAACAGGACCTCCAGTCCACTCACAACACCTGCACATCTAATGCTTTGATTATTGCACAATGGCCGGAGGCATCTCTATATCTCTGTTCTTGAGTAGGAGCCCCGGTAGTGCTTCACCGACCCACCAACCTGCATACCCTCGCCGACTCCTTGGCTGACCATCTCCTTTATCGAACCTCCACAAAGATGATGGGATCTTCTATTCAGCAGCTAGAGGTTTGAGGAGGGAGGGAGCTGCTCGTCGGATCTCTATATTTGCCACCACCTCATGACAGTGGAGGACAGGCAGTTACCATTAGATGGCGCCCCCCTTGGTGGCCATCAAACGGCCCTGATGCAATCACAACGCTATGTCCTACATCAACTGGCTCAGTCTGCCCAAGCCACCTTCCAAAGCTTCAGGGCACACCATGTGTCCCAAGCCTACACCTGATCCCCCAAGTCGAGGCCCAACCCTGGCCTGCACGCGTGCAGCACACATGCGAGCTGGAATAATTGCAGACATGCCCTTTGTGCTTCAAGATTTTGCAAGATTGTCCTTTGAAGCATGCGTGCCTTACACGTGCGCACTTGTAAAAATTTCATAGGGGCCATGTCAGTTTCATAATATTACATCCATGTCCCTGTGATGGATCTAATTGCATTATTTATCCCTTTTATCTTCATATTTTTATTACACTTATGCCATTGCACTTTATCGCCCATATCTTGAGCATACGAACTCTGATTTTATTGATTTTAGTTTCATTTTGTTGTTATTTTCATTCTATATCTAATGGCAAGCTTATTTATCTAATTTCACACCTTATTATTCATGCTAAATTTTAGATGCTCGTTTTATCATTTGTTCATCATTTGAATACCATTAGTGAATCTATGTTCAATTTAATTCTCAGTTTGATGATGAAATCGATTCACCTTTAATTTGCTCACTATGTGAATGGCTTTAGGGCATATTATTATCTGCTTGCATATCATTGCACATTGCATCTCATTTAATTGCATAAAACCAAATAAAAGAATTGCATGGTTCTTCTCATTGCACCATATTCTCATTGATCCTTGCATCACATTTATTTGCATCATTTTGTATCTACATAATCTTTTCATTATTCATTATATGCATATTATACGAGCATTGTGTGGCATGTGCATTGAGTCTGCATATGAAGACTTTATCACTCGAGTTAAATCAGTAATTTTTGAAAGAGAGATGAGGAGGCTCGTGTCTCTGTGTTCGACCTTGGTACACTTACCACGTAAAAATTCTCCACATATTCAAATGTGTGGTTTTTGTTGAATCATTTTCACCATCTATATTACGATAAAATATGATTATTAAAGTGGTGAAAATGCTCTTCATCATGGATCCCTGAGGGTCCATACACAACACTTGTGTATGAAGTCATGATCTATAGAAGCTTCATCATATGAAGTTCGATCATTGTCAAATTTCTCTTACACATGGAATCCATATCCTCTAGGTGGTCTAACCGTCCTCAAATTGATTTGAAGAGGTATGAATGTTTCATCATTAATATTACTTTTAGTTTCTAATTCTAGGAGCATCATTATCTTCTTAGTATTCAATGAGTCCCTTTATTTCATTCTTGTTTTGTTTCTCAAGAAAGTCATCCTCTTAGAAATGGTTATTTGCTTTCTACCTAACTTAAGAATGATATATTGTAGTATAGGAAGGCAGAATATGATCCATCAAAAACCACAATCTATGAGTGTTGTGGAGAATTTTTACTTGTCAAGTCTACCAAGGTCGTACACAGGTAACCATGATTTTTAGTTTCATGGTTTTAAATTGATTCCAATAATTAATTAAATGCTAGGTTAATTTCTATGTCAAGAAATAAAGTGAAAGAAAATGTAATGATACAAATGCACATAAAAGAAAATATACAGAGATGAAGATCAGGATCTTGTGATTATTTTTTTAAATTCAAATAATATTAATCAATATCTTCAAGAGTTAATCATAGATAAAAAGATATTAACTTTAGAAATGCATTCAATTAAATTCCAGATGCAGGCAAGAATGTAAATAGATCAATGAATAATCCTACAATTAATAAGATTACACAATGATTTTATCGAAGAATAATTGATCTCAAAATTCTCTATAATTCAATCCTCAAGTAAATAGAGTTTTATTGCATAAAATATCGAGAATTAAATCAATTTCTTCTCAATTGAATCCCTTATAAAGATTATATCCTTAAATAGCAATCCACAATAATCATAAGAGGATTAATCCTTGAAACCCCCAGTATATTCCTTGCAAAATGGTCATTAATTTTATGAATAAAGATATGTCACAAATATGTCAATAATCAATCCACATAGATCAAATTACTCTTCAAAAAATATTTGATATAAATCCAAATCTGATCTCTCTGCAAGTTTTGTATAATGATAGAGCATGGAATAAGCTTTAAAATGACATATTGTGCATAGAAATCATAGTACAAATGAGCAAGATATGATAAAATGAAGTAGCAGGGAATAACATGTAATAATAATAGGACTTTTCCTCTCAAAAGGGTTCATGAGGGGACTTATCTGTAATTCTTGAGAATTGCTTGGGTCTGCTATGCAATTTAACCAAGGCAGGGGTATTTTTTCAATTCAATAAAGGCCTTGAGACATACATGCAAATTACGCTGAAGTGCATGTGCTTAGCATGTGTTGTGGAGGTTCGGGGGCTGGGGTTGTGTCTCGATGCACCAAGCCTAGGGTTCGAGGATCTAGGTTGAGGCTCGGGTATCGAGCCTTCACGTGGGCAGTTGCGGGAAATTTGGTTGACCCGAGCCTCCTAGAGTAGAGGGAGTCTTGTGGAGGGCGACGCAGGCGGTTGGAGGGCATTGGATCGAATGGGCGGGCACATGATGAACGAGAGCTGGGTGACATATGGCGGTGGCATTGGTCGATGATTGAGCATGTCGTGGCAGAGGTGAGGGGCGACGGAGCATACTCTCAGCTGTGGTCGGTGAATCTGTAGGTCGAGGTTACATCGTGGTGGAGCTCGGTCGATACACGTACGAGCAGTGGCAGAAGGTGCAAGGCAGAGGGGCCTGAGCTCAGCCGACACACGACCGAGTTAAGGTAGAGCGATGGAGGTCCGACGTGGGGCGAGCGACTGCTATGCGATGGATGGCATTGAATGTGCGGGAAGAGTCATGAAGGGAAGCTAATGTACCTGCAAGAAAACAAGACTTTGGTGAGGGAATGGGAGTAGAGCTCCAACTACGAGGGCAAGGGATCGGATGTAGGATCTAACCTTTGCAAGGTTGGAGGTGGGGGATGGGTTTTTAGAGGTAGAAGAGAATTGTAGAGGGAGAGGGGCAAGGTGAAGGTGAGAGGGAGGGGCGATGGTATCATTTGGGATGAGGAGCGGGGTCTCCTCTTATCTTCACTCAAAGAACTCCTGCGAAGAGAAGTTCTGAGCTCGATTGCTCATCTGAGCCGCTACATGATCGAGAAGGAACCGTGGATTACACCTGAACTCCTCCTCTTAATTTCTCAACAACGATACATCCTGTTGTCACCTGAGAAGAATGATGGGGATGAGGAGGAGGTCCTATAGCGGTGGATGCCTCGAACTGGAGGCGAAGGACTATGGTCTATAGGTGAGAGGATGTAATGCTCGGAGGAGGGCGATCAATGAGGGTGGCATGAAAGCTCTCGAAGGAGGGCAAGACATTACATGCAGAGGGTGGTAACGAATGGCAAAGACGGAGCGGGCGGAGTTCGAGGAAGGGGGCGAGAAGCAGATGATGTTGGATCGGTCGAGATACAACATCTGTGGATAGTAAAGGAGTGTAGGTGCGAAGCGCGTGCCTCGTACGTGAGGAGCACATGAGGGAAGGATGGGGAAGCCAGGTTACGTCTTGGCCGTTGGATCAGATCTCATCTAATGGCCTCGATTATGGGTGCTAGGAGACAAAGATGGTTGACAAGTCAAAGGTCAAGTAGCTAATTAGGATACGAGAAGGACGAATGAGAAGAGACCATGTGGTGGGAAATTTGACTAAAGAGGAAATAAGAAAAGAAAATAGAAAAGAAATGGGAGGATATGTCAGATGAAAAAGTATCAACATGAAAGTTGCTCGTCTCGATGAGATCTACAACTTTCATGAAGGGCCCAAAATCAAAAGTGGTCAACTGTACAAAATTTATTTTTGGAGGTACTCTATAGATGCTGAAATACCAATTTTTTGTCTTTTGCAATTTTTTGTATTTTAATTTGATTTTAATTAGTGTATTAATTTATATACAATATATACAAACTTAAACTATATTTTATGCATTTGTTTAGGTTATAACAAGGGAAGATAAAAACAACAAAAATAAAATATATACAAATTATAAAAAGTCAGATTTTTATGTTTTATCTTGATTTTCTGATTTTTATGGATTTTAGTTCTTGATGCCATGTTAGTTAATTAATCAAAGAATATGATAAAGAAACAATTAGGTTGAAATAATGATTATTTATACATAAAATAATAAGCTCAATTTAGGTCATAAACCATAGTTATTTAATTGCAGATTGTATCCCTAATTTTAGCACAATTAGTGAATGTTAATTAGTCAATTTTAAGGGTTTAATTAGTGATTTATTAAGGATATTTGCTAAAACATCCATATATAGTAGACGAATCATGGATTCATCACACCCCTATACATAGCTCTTTGCTTGTCCCCAAGCAAATTTTAGTGAGTTAGAAGGTTGTATCCCTAGTTGTCCATGTATGAATTTCAAGACTTATCTCATTAAGAATTCTAGATTTTAGTGATCCTAAAATTCTAAGCTCAATCCAGGCTCTAGTCAAAAGGAATCCAATTTCTCTAATTATCAGACTCTCCGTTTATACATATAACATAGGAGATATGACATTAAGTGTGTACTGCAATCATGAGAGTCGAGTCGAAACGTCACTCAAAGTCCAAGTGCGAGAGACTCTCCTCAAGACCTAATCCTCAATACTAGGGAATAAATCAGTTATTGCATTCAATCTACTGGCTTAGTAGTTCATCAGACTTGATAGTGTATATGATCGGCCAGATGATGGAGGATTTAGGTTTGTTTATTTTCTTCTCTTCCACTCATCCGAACAAGGGTCCTCTTGAGTGCCTTATTACTCAACACGCATTTTTGGGTGTTGATCAGTGCGTCTGTCAATAGTTGTTGAGTTGTCTGTACTTGTTTTCTTGGGAGTACACCTGAGTGTGTTTTCTTTAAGTATGTAATATACTTACACCCAAACTTGTGTCGCGTACTATGCAGAGCTCTTTTTGAGGTACTATCCCGACTCATTGGTCTTAATTAGCTTTAGTCCAATTAGACACTTTGAAAATGGTTATGGCACTCACATTTGATAGAAGCTCTTTGTAATTTGACTTTGTGTTTGAGAGCTCTTTTCCTTCAATATTTCTTTCTTTTCTTTTATTTTTGGTTAGCTCCATTGCTTTCACCAAGAGATGGCACACACTGATCAATTGGCCTTTTCAGTTTATAGCTCATTTTCTAGCCCTCAAAAAAGCCATCAAAAATGAAGAAAAGTCAAGAAAGAATTATGAGAGAGAGAAAGAAGAAAGAGACTTTAGAAATATAAATCAAAAAAGAGATTCTGGGGGCTATTTTGGTGAGCTTATAGGGATAATAGTCAGAAGGGGGAGAAAGGAAAGCTAGCAGCCTCCTATCGGGCTTTGCTCTTAGTTTCATCACACCCTAGCACATAGGTCAATATCACAAGATAGCATGAGAACTTGTTCGCATACTGGCTAGAGTTTGCTGACACTCAGGTTTCATGAAGCTTTCATTAACTTTATCCCATCCTTGAGTATCATAAAATCGGGTCTAGACTCAAATCTCCCAAGTCCCTCAAGTGAAATCTCAACTCATCTCATCATTCATGCAGTTGTGCAAGTGATGTGCTAGTCATATTCTTAAAGGTAGAGATTAAGCATGTAATAAGCACTCACATCTTTCAAACTAGGGAAGTGTGGATTATTAAATCTCAAACCCTAATGACTAAGGCCGATTACCTCAGAATCAAAGACCTTAAAAACCTGAGTTTCTTACATTCCTCAAGTCTTGAGTGATAGTGAAAATGTCGAGGATAAAACATTAAGTTAGTTTTTTCCTCAACCCAAGTTTCTTTCATTCCTTAAGTCTTCATTCCCTGTGCCTTCCACCACCTCTCAACCGTGTGTCAGCCGAGTGCCACCTCGACATAATCTCGACCTATAGATCCACTGACCATGATCGAGAGTACGCTCCGTCAAAGGTCCGGCGTGGGGTGAGCAGTTGTTGTGCGGTGGAGGGCGTCAAATGTGCAGGCGGAGTTATGAAGGGAAGTTGTTGTACCTACAAGCAAATAAGACAGGGGCGAGGGTACAGGAGTGGAGCTCTGGCTGTGAGGGCGAGGGATTGGAGCTAGGCTCTGACCTTTACAAGGTCAGAGGTGGGGATGGATTCTGAGAGGTATAAGAGAATCAGAGAGGGATAGGGGCAAGGTGAAGGTGAGGGGGCGATGGTACTATCTGGGCCAAGGAGAGGAGTCTCCTCTTGTCTTCTCTCGAAGAACTTCGGCGGAGAGAAGTTCTGGACTCGGATGTTCGTTTGAGCCGCTACACGGCCAGGAAGTAACTGTGGATCACACCAGATCTCCTCCTCTTGATTGCTTGACAACGATCCTACCTGTTGTCACCAGAGAGGAATGATGGGGTTGGAGGAGGTCCTGTAGTAGTGTATACCTCGAACTTGAGGTGATGGTCCATGGTTTATAGGTGAGAGGATGTAGCAGGTTGAGGAGGGCGATTGACGAGGACGGTGTGAAAGCTCTTGAAGGAGGGCAAGGTGTTACATGCAAAGGGTGGTAACAGCCAACGGAGGTGGAGCGAGCGTCAACATGAAAGTTTCTCGTCTCGATGAGATCTACAACTTTCGTGAAGGAGACAAAATCAAAAGAGGTGAACTGTGCAAAATGTATTTTTGGAGGTACTCTATAGATGCTAAAATATCGATTTTTTTATCTTTTACAATTTTCCGTTTTAAATTTGATTTTAATTAGTGGATTAATTTATATACAATATATACATATTTCATGTAATTGTTATAGATTTTATATAGGTTAGAAAAAGGGAAAATAAAACAACAAAGATAAAATATATACAAATTATATAAAGTCAGATTTTTGTGTTTTATCTTGATTTTCTGATTTGTATGGATTTTAATTCTTGATGACATGTTAGCTAATTAATCAAAGAATATGATAAAGAAAGAATTAGGTTAAAATAATGATTATTTACACATAAATTAATAAGCTCAATTTAGGTCAAAAACCATAGTTATTTAATTACAGATTTTAACCCTAATTTTAGCACAATTAGTGGAGGTTAATTAATCAATTTTAAGGGGGTTTAATTAGTGATTTATTAAGGGAATTTTACTAAAATATCTATATAGAGTAGATGAATCATAGATCCATCAAGAATCATATTCTTTGAGATGAAATCTTTTAAGAATCTCAAGGTTATAAAGTAGGTATCCAATACCATCCTTTATATTCCTAATGAAATAGCACTCTCAAGTGCACTGTTCCAGCTTTCTTGCATCTATGTTATAGCACATACCAAGCAAGCCCTTAAATCCTCTAGTGTCTGACACCAAGCTTGGCTCCAAACCATAGCTCACAAGGAGTTTTGGGTTCATATTTGTGTGGAATCTTATTAAGGATATATATTGCATCCTCTACTACATATATACCTAGAAACTAAGAGGTAATTGCGCTAAGATACATCATTGATCAGATCATGTCATACATGATCTAATTACATCTCTCTGCAACTCCATTAAGCAAAGGTATTAGGAGCAAGATAGGAATGATATTCCTTTCGCTATAAGGTATTCTTTGAATTCATCTAATAGGTAATGGCTATCTAGGTTAGATTAAATTTTTTTCATCTTCCTTTTAACTTTGATTCTCGACCAAAATTATGAAATATTTGAACATTTCAAAAGTTTCTAATGGGTAAAAGAATAAATATCATACCATGAATAATCATTATTGTGTATCCCATATCATTAATGTTATTATGGTATAGATCCGCATACATCAAAATATATACACACACACACACACAGATATATATATATATATATATATATGAGGTCTTGAATACCTTGGCATCTTACATCATTCTCAAAAAAGGATGCAACGGACATTTTAACTTTGAATGCAGTTGTCACAAGTATGTAAGATTTGAACTTTCAAACGGTCTAAAGTTCCATCTCATACTAGTATATTTATCTTACAATAGACATATTCCCAAGGCTTGATGCCAGATCAGTGTCAAATGTTCAGCATTCTCTTGTTGATCTTTTAGGGTTTAAATTTCTAGTATTAGAAATGTTAATGAACCATTCACTAATATTCTAATTTAGTAGAGTCCTCTAGATGTTATATTACTGTCTAAAATATATCCATCATACCTATTTGTGATAGGTCTATTCCAGAATGTATATCCATTTCTAACAAGTTTAGAAATAAACAATGAATGTATTCTAATATCTAGGTCATAGAGACATTCTCTAAGACTAATAGATCTCCCACTGAAAATATATAGTTTCTATCCAATAGAGATTGTTGCAACAATTGTATCAACTCCCATGTGAATGACTATTAAACCTTAATATCAAATTTTCCAGTCGTCTAAAACATATGCAATTAATTGTAAGTCTCATTTGAAGAAGGAGATACAATTATCAGACTTTCAATCTTATCTAATAAGTAAGTCAATTTCAATGATAATATGTAGATGTAGAATATCTTGATGCACTACATGGGTCCTTCTCTAAGGATCTTAGATAGTATAGATAGTCATAGTGTTAAGACATTGACTTGTTCCAGTATAGACATTCATCCAACTCTTTGGATGTCATATGTATGGAAGCCACAGAAGTACAATCAACCCTTTAACTCCCCTTCTTACATGAGTCAGATCCATGCTTACATTGTGCTTCCTTGACACTTAAATAATCCACTGCTTAAGATAAAGGATCTTTTAAATTGAACATGTCCTCAAGGGACTTCGACATAAGAGTATTGCAACATTTATACTTGCTTCATCGTATTCATACAATATGAATAATATGATGCATCATGAAAGACTTGAGTAGAGATAGAAGAATGATGACATTCATCATATTCACACTCATCTTAACTCAAGAACAACTTGGTTCAGGTAGATACACAAACATTTTGAGCACATCATCGACTATCGAGCCACCATTCTGCATAACGCAGCGAACTGTGTCATTCATGATTAAATGTTGAGAGCACATATGTCTTCCAAAAATCTTCTTTGATTTTAGAGAATGATATGGACAATTACGATAATCATGTTACTTACAAAACACATTCGATGAGAGATCAAGACTCTGGAGACACACAAATCATATGTTGATGTCATATTTTCTATTTAGTTGTTAATCCTCATAGCCATGAGAAAACTTGCACATTGCAACTACATACAATATGTTTCCAACTGCAACTACTATGTCTCAATCATAGATCCAATCCATGATATTATACTGGTTATGATTGAGCATACTCAAATAAGGTCATTTACATAAATATATTGACTTTGATTACGGTTATTAATGTTTTAAATCAAAGTTGTCTTGCTTTTTAAACTCTGAAAGTCCATTCCCTTATTAAACTTTCAAAGTAAGAGATATATCTCTAGCAAGATCGGGGATCTCCTTTTTACCTTTGTTACATTCTAATAATATAAGAAACTACAACTCAGATAAAAAGAATCGGGAAATCATTCCGCCTTGCAAGTCCAACTTGCATTTCTCGATTCCGTCTTTAACACCCGGGCCCATCACCTATAAGGTGATGTTGACCTGTTGTTAATTGAATCAACCATCAACATGGATAGAAGTCGCTATGTGCAATACAATATAGCCTCAATAATATGAGGAACAAATATTGGGGTCACTATGCATACAGCCTTACTCTTTCGAGAGGCAAAGAGCCCAATCCATGTGTGCTTGTATGCAAGAGCTATCACTTCGAATAGGCATCTCTAACATGCAATCCTTGGTGACATCCTTGACAACGAAACCCTTCACCTTGATGGGAGACCTTGGATGTCATTTATATGATCCTTCATACCCCATTCAAATTTTAATTAATAATTATGAATCATATTCATTATTATTACTTCTTCCAAGGGAATCGAATCTACATTCATAATGGAGTGTTTTTTCAATTGAATATGATTAATTTAATCATATTAAATCAACAATCCAATTCAATCAACAGACAAACAACAAGGGTTTGCTTGATATTACCATATAGTATAAGCTCTCACAAGTACACATTATTTTGTATTTTTATAGTTAGAGTACAATTTGACTTACTCATATTATTCTTTCATAAAAATGGATACGACCAGTATGCTCGAGTTATGATGGAAGGAAGCATTTCCTTAACTTGCAAGGCGCTAATTAAGGAACCGAGCGAGCATTCCCGGACTAGATACCTTCACCATTCTGATTGAGAACAACATAAAATTATATCAATGTACTTGTGGTTTTATCAATCAGCTTTGATGATCGACATTATACTCTATAATAATAACTCAAAAATCTTAGGCTTCTTAAAATAATTCCGAGATCCTAAATTTCTAGTCATATCAAGCAACCATATTTTGCATGTAAAAGTTGACCTACAACTATTGTAGGTTAAATAAGGGTTTATCATGAAACATACACTCAGTGGCCATTGATGGTTAATTAATAATTTTCATAAATATTAAGCATCAATTAACTCAAGGAAAATTCATAATTTCCATGATTTACATTGAATGATAAACATATTAAGAAAGAAGACTTGATGATCCAATCATCATCCGGCTCATCATCACTAAAAATGGAATATCTAGAGCAAAAAGAGTCAGAATCGTGCAAAATAAATTTATGCAGTTTGCTCGTTTAGTTATATACTTAATTAAGGTATTTATTTAATATTTCATGATGGGAAAATATTAAGCAAAAATAAATTTCTTACAGATTCATGAATACATGCAAAAACAATTTCATCACGAGAACTTTTCAAATTTTAATTTATGCACCTTTTGTGCCAAAATTTGGCTATTATTTTGGGTACATATTTAGACATTCTAGATACATTTTATTATCCAAAAATTTCATCCAAATAGTGCATAAATATGGGGCTTTTCAATTTAGCAAAAAATAATTCGAAACGTGCATTTTATACCACTTGAAGACTAGGATTTGGGCCTTAGTGCAACACGGAAGCATGAAGATTGCATCAAATGCGATCAAGAGTGACTAGTCATATTAGTTGCTCGGGGCAGCGGATAATAAAGTTTTTTAAAGAGATGAAACCATATGATTTGAGAACACTTCTCAAATCATTTCATAAAGATCACAAACAAGTTATAGGAATACCTCTTGAAGCTTGGTTGCAATCATTGTCTCTAAAGTAAGAGACTTCCTGTCTCAAGTCCGACCTGACGGAGGAGATGCCTACGAGCAAGTGGATGAGACACATGCTTCTCACAATCCAAGTCGAAGAACTAAGCAATGAATCTTCTGATTTTAAATCACGAAATCCGACGTATTCTTTACGAGTGAGGTTCATTGAAGATGATGGAAATCCACAAGCAGTTGATGTGGCATCACAACAACCTAGCAACGAAGGCGATGCTCTCTAGGTCAAGAGGTGGATGGCCACTCTTGAGAGAGAGGGGGTGTGTGATGAGAATGAGAGAAATAGAGTTTGCTCTTGCAATTGTGATGTAAAAGAAAAGATGGGATTGCCCTTACTTTTATAATAAATTGGAAATCCTTGGATTCTAATCCATGTGCTCACAAAATCAATGGTTGAGATTGGTTTATGCTTTCAATAAATGGCCATGATTTTATTGCATAAATTTGCAACAACAATTATTAATTTAAAGAAATCAAATATATTGTGAATAATGTATAACATATTAGATTTTATTTAAATCAATCTCATGTGGATTTAAAGGAAAGAGGAGGAGCATCTTTCCCTTAACAGAGGGGATGCCCATACAAAGAGTAGGACTCCTTGGTCGTCCCCCTTCTTAAAGGGGAAGGTGATCCCCTTTTCCCTTAATTCAGAGTACTCATATATATCCATAAATCCCACATGTGCAACAACAACGGTTGCATAATTATTCACAAAAACAATTCCAAATTATTTTGTGATATTTCAATCATCCCATTGACAATTGTGAATCATATTCACACATCCAATATAAAATGTAAATTGTATTTTTCAATTAATTTTTCAATGTGAATCCAATCCACATCAATATTTAATTCGTAAATACTATTTACAATTAGCTCTCCCCAATATATAATAAATCATATTTATAATATATATGATTAATATAGATAGTGATATCCATATTATTCATATCCTTGATAATTATATCATATTTAATTATCTTGGATCTACATTCTCATGTATCTGAATAATATGAATCATATTAATATTATTCAAGATAATTAAATCACATTTAATTATCAATTTCCCAATGTTTAGATATATTATTAACAATAGAATTATTCTTGAACTCTTACAAGAATAATGCACTTTTTCCGCGAATACTTGGAGATAAGGACGTGGCGATTGTACATTCTATGTATAGTGACTTGGATGTTGTCTCGAATCCAGATCCCAGGGACCTCTCAAATATGTTTTATTAAATCAAAGCTGTAAACCTAATCTTCTCATTGAATCTGAATCGTATTCAAATCAATGTCCAACATTTGGACTAAAATTAGATTACTTCTCTACTAAGAGGAGTTACTAAAGTCCAAACCTATTTCATCACTCCTTCGGAATGGAAGCGTCATGGTTATACAATTGTTTGTGATCACATTACCTCGAGTATTCCTAATAACTGTACATCCTGCATACTGGAAGACCTAGAATAAACCCGAATATTTTAGATCACTTGTATATTGTCTTCTCCAGGGTTTTATCATTACATTTCTCATTTGATTATTAGGTTTGGTATTGATCGTATACTTTCCAAAAGCATATATCATACCTATGTATCATTCATATACTTTCCAAAAGCATATATCATACCTATGAATTCAGTCAAGCTTCCAAAACGAGACGATTGTGCATGAAATTTGATCCCAATATCTCATGAGTGAGCTCATATATTTTAGTTCAGCAATGAAGATATATGATTCTTTTGAGATATCATATTACTCATATGTCCTTGTATGCACACCAGCTCGTCGGTGTATAGACCTTGAATAGGTCATCAACCTATTGATCTGCCAAATGTACATACTCCAGCATATAGTAACGCATCTGTCTCTAGTCAAAGGATGCGTGCCTATATCGTGATAGTATACGACATAGGTCTTGGTTTTCTTGATCTCATTAAGTCAACTCTGTGACCTAACTTATCTAACACCTCAAAATCTCTACTCCTATGTAGAGGACATGCATCAAGTTGGTCAGATATCAACCTTTAGAGAATGATTGCCATCTCCTTCTCAAACTGGAGATCCTTTCTTAACAATCATTTAGTGGTGCTTCATGAGTCCTCAATCTAACTTTTATATATCATCCAAGCACCAGCCTCTATGATTCCATATTTGAATCAAAAGTTGTATGATTATTGAGATGACCATGGTATATAACCCAAAATGTACTAAGGGACCTATTACGTAAATTAGTTATTCTTCATTTCAGATTAAGGTGTGAATTGCAACAATATTTATTGCATAATGGCTCGCCGTGGGCTCACATGTCCAACAGGAGCATGCTCGTAAGAATTGATCACGTAACACCAAGGCTGTAGGTGTGAAGAACGGAGAAGACAATAGCTCTTCGATCTTTCTCTTAGAGTATAGAGTAGAAAGAAAAGATAAGAGATCTTGTTTCTCTTGTTGTGTATTGTAGAATGAGTTATGTGGTCCTATTTTCAAGGTTAGAGTTTCCATAGTTGTTGGCTTTGAAAAAATAGCCATTGTATGCAAACAATTAATGAAATCACCCTAAAAATCTTCCTAAAATAGAATATAAGCGATCATGATACAAAGGATGATCGATCAAATGAAATGATTGATCAGGTGAATTTAAATGATCGATCAAAATCAAAAGTTGATCGATCAATGAGAAGATTTTCTGATCAAAATATAGCTTCTATAATTCAATATTTGATTGATCATCAAAAAAGACTGATCGATTAGAGATGATCGATCAAATCAAAATAGTTGATCAATCAACATGACTCTTTAGTCTGAAAGTCAAAGTCAAAGGGTAAATATAAGATGCATGATGCTTGAGGTCTTTTACATTCTTAGACAATTACAAAATGCAAAAATAAAAGAAAAGTCCTTGTTCTCTTATTGAGATTGGGATCCTTTCTTGAGATTTACCTGAAATTCCTGGTTTATAAACTCCTTTAAGCATCTTGGCTTCTTCTTCACTTAAGCTTGAGCTCCTCCTGCTTGAGCTTCTTCCTGGTTCAATAGCTTTCCTGTTCTTGACCTAGCTACAAGATGTACATGCATGTTTTATTATCATCAGAATATGCATGCTCATGCACTAACAATATCTCTACTTACACATGAACTAACATCTTCCACATTAGCACTCCCTATTTGACCCGTTGACCCGACCTCACCGATCGATCAAAATCCTAGTTGGTGCATCCCCATTGGCCTCTATGTCCTATACCTTCTTCGTCTACTTCCAGATGCATCCCTCTACCTCCTTCACCTACCACCACCTGTTGCACCTATTACCATACAATACACTCATACCTACCACCATCACAACCCCATCCCCCCCACAAGAGAGATGTGTCGAGCCCCCATTGCAACTTCCTTCACATCCAACTCCTTAATCATCACAACATGCTTTTGACAGCACAAAATCCCATTGCCCTCTATAGATTTCCAATCACATCCCACCAAATTTCTTCGTACCTCTAAATCCCATTGTCGTCCCTCGCTCAAATCAAATTCACCTCTACCTATAAATACCAAACCAAAGCTCTGTAATTCCCCTTTTATCAACCCTAAGCTAAGCTCAACTCTAATGCATCTCTTTCTCCCAGTGATATTGTAAGTATTACTATTGAGAGACAGTGAGTGATATCCCTCAATGGATGGCATCCTTTGGGACTTCTCAACAGTTCTATTGTAATAGCTCTCAGTTTCTCATCCTCTTCTCCTTGTGCCAAGAGAAATGAGGCATAGATGAGGAGCTTCATGATCCAAACTCCAAGCATTGTGTTCATCTAATTCCTCTCCAAGTTAACTGTGCACTCTTCTTCCTATTCTTTAATTCATACTATTACTCCTTGCTCTATTATCTTCCTCTTTCACTCACCGACATTCTTTGTACCCTTTATCACACAAATTATTCCTCATTAATTCACCTCCAATTCACCTTCAATCTCCTTGATCGCTTGCTCTACCTTCTTCTTGAAATCCCTCACCTCCAATCAACCACCCATTATAGGAGTTAGTGCTCCTCCTCCTTCGCTTCATAGAAGAGCATTACTTGTTCATTCAATCTTTGGTTTAACCGTAAACTAAGCTCATGTAGCTTGATTTGCATCTTCCTTTTAGGCCCTCTAGAGCATTTGGAGCAATAGCAACAACATGGGATTCGTTGGAGTTTCACCTCATCCCCCTCTTATAACTAAGAAGAAGAACAAGATAGGGGGAGATCGTTAACAGTTAACACTCGATATCCCCCAACCCCACTGTTCACCTAACCGTTGACAGGAGGAGGATAACCTATCATCGATTAAACCTAAGTGAGCCAATCATGATCTTTTGAAGCCAAGAAGTCTCTGCCATTAGATCAAGTCACCCACTTATCTTTATCGAGAAACCCACAGGATGACATGTGGAGCCTTCTGCTCTAATCAAGAAGCCCGGGAAGACCGCATACATTCAGATTTGCCTAGACACTTCCCCAAATTTTAATCTAGTCCCTATCGTTAAAATCGACATAAGATGCAATGTGGCCCGTCTTGGATATTTTGCACAGAGGCCTTGCCGGATCTTTTTATCAAATCTTTTTTATCTAATTCTAACTTTATTTAAATTCATAAAATTTACATTGAGTCCCTTGCCTTTGAAATTCTATTTCTTATTGATCTTAGCAAAATTTGGGATGTTTTAAATTATGTTGGATTGCTTATTTTAAGCTTTACCATTAATCAAAGCTTAGGAATTTAATGCAACATGAATAAACTATGAAATATTGACTGAAAAGTTCCATTTCCATATTTATATCATATAAAATAATAAACATGTCTCTTTACGTTGATTTTTGAGTATTTGGTAGATCTAATATTTACCTAACTATTTCCAAAATTTTACAAGAAAATATTATCATTTGAATGTTGCTGAATTTTTACAAATATGGGCTTAGTTGAATTAGTTTAGGCTATATATTGAAACTTCTTGAAATAAAAATACCATATTGCATGTTATTATTTGCTCTATCATTGATAATCTTGGTGGGTTTTGTTTCTATAGTTTATAATTTATAAAAATCAACAACTCATTTTCTGTAGTATATTTTATGTTATTCTTGTTTCTAAATATAAAAAATAGGGGAAGTGCCTCTCATTGTGAAGATTCACAAGTCCAAAAACTATAAAAAATATATTTTATCTATGTCTAAAATTGTAAAAACATAAAAAATTGATTTTTTAAAAGGTAAAATCAAAATAAAAAGAGTGAGGGTGTTTTATGGATCTTTGGAAACGTACTTGGAAAATGTCCATCTAGTTTTATTCCATAATTTTGAACTATAATCCACTTTTTGGGATCCCTTTTAATTCTTATATTTTATGTTCATTACTTATTTCATGTTTTTATTTCTTGTTTTATCTATTTTTCAAAGCTAAAAACATTTCAAAGCATTTGCAAAATATAAATGTTCCAAAAATATTTTCATTATTTACAATTTTATGAGGATAAATTAAAAAAATTGTCCCAACTATGCATCGATTCTCAATAAGCCTCCTTTTACAAATGTAATTGAGAGAAGTCCAATCTTTTTTTGTCTTAAATACATGCCTTTGTAAACTTCTACGACCTTCATATGTCAACATTAAACCTTAAAGTTTAAAGTCCTGGACCCTCTTTGCTACAATTGAAAAATGATGTCCTTAATCAAGAATCAACATAGTTGAGGCTTTTTTGTAATTTATCCTTTTATTATATTTTTCCCTTATTTTCTATTTTAAAATCGCTTTTTCCCTTTTTTATATCTATATTATAAGTATTTTATTTTATTTATATCATTATTTATTTTATTAAAAAATGAAAAAAATGAAAAATTAGAAGAAACTAAATTAAGTAAAAGTACTTCAAAACCCCCAAAATACTTAGACCAGCTTTATGACAAGTGAGCTATAAACTGAATGTGTGAATATGTAACTAATGTTAGTGATCCTACCTCCTTGAGTTTGGCCCTATGGTTTGCCCAATCTAAACATCACTTGCACTCACATTGCATACATATACTTATGATTTGATTGAGATCTTTGTCATACTACACTGACTACCTAAGAGCATGTTCTTAAATTTTGGTGGAAATCATTTATCATGTCACACAATAGTATATGCAATGTATTAGGCTGAACTATTTGGATAGGATTCAAAACATCTCAACCCGTATCTCTATGATATGGCATACATCATGATGGGAGAAGATTTTAGAAGGATGCTAGAAATTTATGGAAGGAAAAAATCAGCTTTTATTAAGATGCTATGAATTTTGAAGTAAGATGGGTGAAGATTTTATTGGTATGCTAGGGTAGGGGCTTTTAATATGATATTATTAATTCGCAACATAATGGGAGAATCTTTTAGCATGATGTTATAATTTGTGAATGGGTGTAGAAGCTTTTAGTATGATGCTATAAAATTGCAAAATAATCAAAGAAACTTTAACATGATGTTGTAATTTATTGAGGATGGGAGAAGCTTTTACAAGGTGTTAAAAGCTCTCCACTGATGTTTAAAATTGTGCTACAATCTATGGAGGATGGAGAATCTTTTAACATTATGTAGAAGCTTTCTAGTGGCTTTCACAAGGGTTGTATAATTTATGGAGGATGGGAGAAGCTTTTAACAAGTTCTTAAAAAAAATTCGTACCTTTTATAGTATGCTAAAGTGTTTTTCAAGGATTATTATTTCCATATTGGCGGGTCACACCTGTAGACCTTTGGATTTAAAAATCATTTGTGTACGGAACATGCTATATATTTATAGTAGAGTTTTGAACTTGTCATATATTTATAGCAGATTTTAGAATTTGCATGTGATATTTCATTATTTCTTTTTACATATATAGAGCACATGTTGTTATCCATTTCCCTATGCCATTTTTCTCCGTAACAAGAGAAGATTGATTGCCATGTTTTCTATTTTTTTAATATATAACATGTTGTGTGATAAATATTGATATTTTTGTCTTCACTTGACTGCTATATGATATTTGGATAGGTTCACAGGAATATTCTTGATTACATATAATATAACTTTATAATAAATAACTATGCAACCATATTTGGATGGTTGCTTGAAAAACGCTACCATGTTTTAACAGTGAAGGTTCAACAGTAATGGTTCAACATCTTAATCTTGAAGATTTTTTGAAGTTTAGACGACAAGCTCCTTGATGATTTTTTTAAGTAGAAGTTTCTTCCAAGATTAAAAAATAATATATAAATCGCATCCTAAAGATGTTTTTTCGATAAAATGGCATTCCTTCCAACAAAGAAAGGATTTAAAGACCATTTGGACTCTCAAGACACTATATCCAAGAACAAAACTGTTTTACTTAGCTACACTCTACCCAATGCATTTGGCATTGCTCGAAAATTTATTGGCCATGTTAGTTGTTGTGATAGTGAAGATAAATGTCATCTTTTTGATACTTATCTATATGCAAGATTTATCAGGCTCTTCTTTAGAATTAAACCTTACTTTTGTATTCATTACTTTATGGATTTGTATGTTTGATTTTTTAATCAACATGATTATCCGTTGGCATGCAGAAGGTTACATTATATATGTCTTAGCCATTATAAAATTAATTATCACGGTCTAGAACCTGATCCAATTTTTTATTCCATTATTACGATAGACTAAGAGTCATGGAAAACCAATTGTGGTACTTAGCTTTTGAAATTCATGATTGAAAAAGTAAATGGAGTATGGATAGTGTCCTATGATAGTAGTCAAAGTTTTGGTGGTTGGACACGGATGACTAAGATTTGAGTGATATCTAAAAAGTGTGTTGGTGTAGTACTCACGTAACCTTAATTAGCAACCAAAAATATGTAGATCTCTTGTTTTTACCCTCCAAGTCCTGGGTCGAACTCGAAGACCTACAACTGAAAGTGAGGTGTAAGTATTCTAATCGTTGTATTCAATCAAGTAGTAGCTAATGTATGTGTTTTAATTAATGTTTTTGTATATTATTTAATGTATTTTATATTTTTGTATTTTTCTAGTTTTTTTTTAAATTTTAGTTATACATATGATATGTAAATAAAATGTGTATAATATTTTTATGTTTTTTAAATTTTTAATTAGCATTAAATTTTGAAATTTTTAATTAATGTTTAATAATATAATAAAAAAGAAAAGTTGGTATACTCAGTATTTACAGAAAAGTAAAAGAAGGGTTTTAGTATATATTATATATATTGTGTGATAAAAATAAAAATATTTTGGGTATGGGTTTTTAAGGGATTTAAAAAAATAGAGATATAGAAATAAAAAGAAAACAAAAAGAAATTTTAGAAATAAAGAAAAGGAAAAAGTTGATACTTGAAAAATAGAGAAAGAGTACCAAAATGAACCCATAAATATGGGCCTATTTTTTTTGAATGTACACTAGATGAGCTTTTTCAAAAAAATATTTTTTATTTTTGGATTCAATATGATTTTTTATTTATTTTGGTAATTTTTTCCATTATTTTTGTACTTTTAGGGTCTAAGTGTACTATTTAATTATGGCAAATATATATATAAAACTACTGAGTAAGAGGGGTATATCCTATATTTTTTATTTTTAAGATATACGAGGAATGAATGAAAAATCAACAAAACAAAACACCAAATGTCTTTTTTACTTTTTAATGCATCAAACAACTAAAAATCATGTAAAATACCAAAAATGAAGTAAAAAGAAAGACATATCAAAAAAACATTTTTTATTTGAATAATATAAGAATTTTACAAATAAAATTCTACAGCACACATTTATTGACAATTTTCAAAAATTATTTTGCCAAAAGCTATGTACAAATTAAGTTCATAGCATATCAAGAGATCTCAATAAATTTTAATTACTGTAAATTCATAATGAATCAACATCCAGAAATGAAAGATTCTTAAAAGAATGAGAATTAGTCTAACATCAAGTAAAAATACAACTGTCCAAAGACTCGAAGGGATCTGCAAGATATAAAGGCCTCATTACACATGCATAACTACAATTTGTTCCTTAATTAAGATAAGCTACAATGTGAAGAAGGGCTTAATGGCATTTTGGTAGACTAAAAAGGGGTTGGCTGGAATTCACCAAGCACCTCACATATGCATGATCATGTTGTGTGTGTTTGTAGGGGGAGGGGGGCTCGACACAATTCTTAGATGCTCTAGGAGGCTACTACATAAATTTTATTTTATGTGTAAGACATGTGATATGCTCCTTGGCTTTGATGGTGTATATACTTCGGCATATCCCGCTATTGAATGGCTTGGGTTCAACCACACACCGTGTTGAGATGGTGCTTCATGTTGATCGAACAATGGGCGATATGTCTTGGATTGAAAATTTAGATGAATATCTCATTTGGATTTAATGGATGATGATATGTCTCATTGCAATAGTCATGATATGTGGGGACTTTGATCAGGTGATGTTTCATAACTCAGTGGCTTCGACAATCAATATTGAAGGTTAGAGATCGATCATATGGTAGATGTAGGTCATGCGCCCATCATCAGTCTCGCTTCTTCTTTTAGGATAATTGGGCATGAGGAAAGGGGCTTTGTCTCACTACATAAGCTTCGGGGTTGTGGTTTTAGTGGGGCTTGGTGCTTATCCAATGAGGGCTTGCAAATGAAGGCTTGATCTTGAGGTATATGCCATGATCGATTGGGTTATCAATGGAAGCTCAACAATGGGATCTAAAAGAGAAGAGGTAGCATGGGTGTATGCTCTCCATAGTGGTGGAAAATAGAGCTGAAATCCATCATCGTGCATGGATGGAGAAAGAGGTATTTTGGGAGGTGACAATCCTGAAGTCAAACTATTTAATTCGCAATTTTTGTTGCAGCCGAGTAATTCAAGAAATATAAAAAATGATCGCACCAAGGGAATAATACAGAAGATTAATTCTCAATGTTTTCAGATTATTTATTTTACTTGAGTAAGTGCCAAGGTCGAATGCATGGAGGTAATGTGAGGGTTCAAAATTAATTCTTAAATAATTCGAAAATTAGGATTTCAAATAAGAATACGTTTAAATGTTTTTATATTTTTCAGATTTATGTGGGTTTTTAAATACAAGAGATGTAATTAAATAATAAAAAGAAATATGATGCATGGATTTTACACTATCTAAACGCAGAGAATAATGCCTTGCAATGTTATCAATAACAAATAAATGCAATGCAATCTTTTTTGTGAATTTTAAATGATGAACAAATGCAATGAAAAAGATGCATGCACAAAAAGACAAGCCAGGAAAGGAACAATCTAGAGATAATCAATTTTTAATCCTATGAGTCTTTCCCTTAATTAATTTCACATATAATCATTCAACTTTGTCAAGTTAAATCCCAAATTAATTACTCCAATTTTGCACAAATTGTTGAGCAATAATGAATCAGTGAAAGAGAGTGGATGTGCTCAAAATATATGAATACTCTATTCAAATAATTAATATCAAAAAATGTCTCCAAATGATTAATCAGTTGATCTATATAATAGAGAATTAAATATGATTCAATTCGACATAAAAGAACGCAAAAATCAGACAATAGATGCTCAAGTTATAACTAAATGAAGTTCAGGGGACCAAAATACAAATAAAATAAATAAAATCTTTCACTTTGAACCTTCTAGAAGGCGTGATTGCAATTTCCTAAAGCTGATTAGATCTCTCGAATGTTTACCCTAGGGGCAGAATTGCTTGGGATAGGAGGATTGGGTATCGATTCCTGGTCTTTGCCTCAAGGGTTGGGAGAAACTACCCTGAAGCTCAGTTTCTTTTGAAGAGGAGAAGTAACAGAGAATGGGCCTCTGGATCACGCCTAAGAGTTGTTCTCTATAGAGAAGATGGGGGTGTTGTCATCACCCTTGTTTTCGACTCTTCTCTCTCACTTTCTTGATGTAGGATTGACGATTAACAGAGGGGTGCACCTATAAATAACCCCTACGCATGTGAGTAAACTCACATGAAGAGGTTTCTCCTTGCAATTTCTGAGGTGCACAAGGGGTATGGGTGTAAAACCCCACCTATAACGTGTGGGAGGTGCGTGAGGGAAGGCTCGGTGGTGTAGCTCGATTCCATAGCTCCACGTGGCATGCGTTGGTCACTTCAAGACACCCAAGGCACAAGGCTTGGGTTTTAGGCATGGGTAAGCTAGCAAGCGGTGGAGATGAGTGATGAGGGTGATCTAAGGGATCCTAATTGGGCAAAAATGAACATTGCGGATCAGCACTGTTATTGATCACACGGGTATTGTTTGCTTGTAGAGGGGCCTCTTCTTTCTCTGATGAGTGATGCTGCTATGTGTGTGGTGGCTGACCCTGCTACTTGAACGGAGGTGCACAATGATCCAGGCGAGGCAATGGAGAGGAGCAGTCCTCTGTGGAAGATTGCGAAGGGATAGAAGGAGAACTGGGGAGGAAGAAGATGATGGTGGAGATCAAAGGCCGGAGACGTTTGAGGATTAGAACGAAGGAGAAGGAGAAGAAGAAGATGGAGTAGATGAATGATGAGAAAATGGAGAAGAAGAAAAGGAAGTGTGGGGGTAGAATCACCTAGGATATGAAGATTGGATATCGAATCTTAATCTTCACCTCAGGGGTTGGGTGAAACCATCCTGAAGCTTAGATGCTTCCGGAAGAGGAGCAGTAACGAATGATGGGATTTCGGATCACAACAAAGAGTTGTTATCTCTGAAGAAGATGGGATGTTGTCACCACCCATGTTCTTGACTCTTCTCTCTCGCTTTATTAACGTAAGATTAATGATAAATGGATAAAGATTGGGGATAATCGGTGATGGGTTCTTAGAGAGAGAGAGAGAGAGGAAGAAGAATCGCAGAGGGTGTTGGGGATGGGGGTTAGTGTCATCGATAGATGGGGTTCCATATGGGTTGGGGATTTGGTGATGCCCGGAGGTTACGGAGCTCGACGATTTTTGGGATAGGATAGAGTGGTCGTTGGGATGGAGTCTAATGGCAGTGGGATGTTGGGTTAGGATTTTCAAGAGGTTTCAATCAGACGAGATTTGGGTTAGGAAAGAGGAGTCAGCCAAAGGAGATGAATCGATGCTCAATGAGAGATCGGGGAAGGGAGGATCTCGGTGGTACAGGAGGAAGGTGGTGGCAAGCAAATGTCATTGGATCGGTTGTGATTCAATGGTGGGGGTGGCTCACGTGCCATGCACATGGATGGGTATAAGAAAAGGGGGAATGGGTACCGGTTGTTGGATCAATCTTGATCCAATGACCAGGGTGAGTGGTGCAAAAGGACAAGAAGCATTGATCACGCTTGTGGTTGACCAATAAGTGCCTGAGGTGGATGAATCAGAACGAGCCATATGTAGGAGATGTTGACCATGACTTTGACTATACAAAGAAATTTGAATTAAAAATACTAAATGAACTCAATTGCAAAAATGCTCAAAATGGAAAATATAGCCCTAAATATACTCTACAATGTTTACGAAGGACTTAAATGATAATGAATAATGAAATGAAGATATTATTATTTTTGTGATATTTTATGTATATAAAATATCAATATTTTCAGTTTTGTAATTTTATTTGATTCTCTGGAGATGAATAAATGCATGCAAGAAAATGTGAATTAATTCAATGGACTCAAATCCATTTTTGTATTTTTATGAAGTAAAATTACTTAGAAAATGCATAGTATATACAGATGAGTTAGTCGGTCAACTTAAGTCAGAGTGTGTCTTTTTCTTTAATTTTGTGATTTTTATTGGATTTTGATTTTTATGTAATTAGTTAAAATATTAAATGAAATGTAGAATTGAAAAGGTAAATAATAAAAAATAGTGAAATATGTACATGAAATATTAGATGAAAATCAGTGAATATGTACAATTTGATCATGAAACTTCACAAATGAACTCCGATTCTTTTGAATTTGATCATGAATTGTAGATATGTTAATGTACATTAATTCAAAAGTGAGTAGTGCGTTTATGACTTTTTTGTCCTGAAATTAGGATTTGAGTTTATTTCAAATATGCATATGTTGGTATTTTTTTGGATTTTTCATTGATTAAGGTTAGTGATATGTACACAATGGAGTCAGTTGCATATCAATTGCAGTTAGCACGAATTAATTAAAAATACTTGAAGTTATGAGAAAATGTACATGATTATGAATGCAGAATGTAATGCTAATTTATGCTAATTATTTACAAGTACAAGAATGTTAATTTTATGATATAAACATGTGAATGCATCTAATTTCTTGTGAGGACGCCCTATTGACAACTAATTAGAGTGATGAATCATTGATTCATCAACCCCCATACTTAAAACTTGCTCGTCCTCGAACAACTAAAAATGAAAAGGTGAAATGAGATTGGGTTCCATATCAAGATCATGAGAAAAATGTGAAAATAGAGCTCAACCCAACCTTCGGATTATTAGTTTTGTGGAACTCCAGTGAGAATTAGGGTTTTAAAATCAACAACCTCCAAGTTCTCCACATCATTATACAGGTTTGGCTCAGAAGTCATTTAGATCAATCCTCCTCCCAAAGCATCCCCCATGAATATTGAACAATTGTCTCATGCTTGTGAAAATTGTTAGCTCTCCCCATTCAAAATGTCAAACTATCGTGTAAACCTCATCTTCAGGAACTCATCCTTGGAGAGTCAGGTATTTCCTTCTAAGTTCAGGTACATGCTAGTTTACAATGAATATGATGGAAAAAGTTTAGAAGAATGAGAAAAGAATTGGAGTGTGACTAGTTTAGTCACACCTCTTGTGAAGCTCGGCCAGTTTAACCAAGTCTCCACCAAGATTTGTAGGCTATCTGAAGCTTGGACCTTTGTGGTCAATGATGTACTTTGGGAATTGGCTTCTTTTGATTTGAATTTTTGTTGCTCTGCATTGATCTTTTATGCCTTGACAAATATAGAATCTTTTGTTCTGCCCATGTTTTGGAGTCCTAGAAAAATTAAGCTAGTAGTCCATTCCTCATCCGAAGCTTTGTTTCAACCCGTACTCCGGTCTTTAGATGTCCATGCTACTAGAAAAGAGGCCCTCAGAGTCTTCCAACATCACGTCTGAGTTGAGATAAGTTCATAGTTGATGAACGTCAAATTTGCCTCTTTAATAATGTGAAATTGTCGTAGTATAGGAGACAAATCTGGTTCAGCAAAAACCACAGACCTTTGAATGCTGTGGAATATTTTACTTGGCAAGTCTACCAAGGTCGAACACAGGGACACGGCTACCTAATATATTTATCGAATCTCAATTCATGATGGTACAAGTGTGAACAATTCTCAATCTCAGATACACATGATGAACTATGCTATTTACAAAGTGATGCCATGATGTATGCATTTTTTAGTTAATTTTTATGCAATTTAGAATGATGCATGAGTAATTGTGCAAGGATACATGTATGCTAAGCTAAAATAAACCCTAAAATATAAGCAACATAATATAGAATGAAATCAAAGTCAATTTGATCATAACATGAAAAGCGGTCATCAATTCCAAGCAATAACCAGAAGAGCAGAGTCTCATTTTTCACATAAAAACTCACTTCTTTAAAAAAAGTGGCAAATGAGAAAATTAGATATGCTAAGATGTAGAGGACAAAACAAGGATCAAAACGACACTAAAATCATGCAATTTGGACCTACGACACTCAAGTTATGAAGGAAAAAATGCAGGGGCATAATTGTAATAAAAATGCAAGAAAATAAAAGGATAAATATTGCATTTAGGTCCCTAGAAGGACCTAAATGCAAATACCAAAAATCGCCTGGGCCCAAGTAAAATTTTTCCTTGTGCGCGGGGACCTTTTTGCAATTGTTGAAATATTGGAGGGCCTCCCTATAAAATACCCAAGCACGTACGTGAGGCACGTGCCTGGGGACCATATTGTAAATATCAAAACTTCTCGGGGTCTTTCTGCAAAATACCCAGGACCTCACGTGCGGTGCACGTGAGGCGCCTAGGCTCAGGACGCAGCCTCTGGTTCGGATGACGTGGCATAGTCGGGAGGTTCGGCTTGAGGTTCGGATGACCTGAGCCTGTAGGTTGGGCTGGAGGCTCGGGCCCACCACGCGTCATCATCTAAGTCGTCCGATCCAGATGATCGGATGACACATGTTTCTTCATGCTCCTCCGCAGGTCGTCAGAGAAGGCAGGGCTCCGGCGACTTGCCATTGGCTCCTCCATGCTCTAAGCCCTCGCTAGAGGGTCGAGAAAGATCGCTAGGGTCATGGCGAGAAACCTGGAGGCGTTGCGAATCTCCGGAGATGGTTGGAGGTGGCGGTCGATGAAGCTTCGCCGGAGGAGAAAAGCTTGAAGATTCTCTGACACAAACTCCAGCCGATGAGGGTCCTGCAAGGGTTAGTAATAGCCGAAGAGTGCGCAAGTGAAATGCGAGGGTATTGTGGGAGTGAATGGGAGCCAAATCGGGCAGAGCAGGTAGTGGCTCGAATGGGTCCTCCGACGTGTTGTCGGAGAAGATGGATCGAGGCGGAGCGGGCGGTGGAAGACGAGAGGAGGTTATTGGAGATGGTGGCGAGGATGGGAATGGTGCGGGCAAGGTTTTGAAGTAAAAGGGGTGGTGATGAAGATACTCGTGGGTGTTAGGAAAATTGCGAGAATATTAATATAAATTAGGAGAAAGAACCTGGTGGTCGGACGGAGAATGGGCGGAGGAAGCGGCTTGGGCTGAGCACCCTGGAGGCACTCCTATCGTCGCCCAGCTGATCAGCCTATCCAGCGAGCTCAGCTACCGCCGGGAAGGCGGAGCTAACATGGCAAGATGCCATGGATCACACCTGGGACTAAGGCCGTCGATGCCTTGACAACGGGCCCTCTGTTGTCACCAAAGGGCCAAAGGCTGGGCCGAAGCCCCGTGAAGTGAAGGATACGGTGACCGGAGGTGGTGGGTGAGGCTTTATAGGCGGAGGAAGAACGGAGGATACGTGATGTGGAGGCGGGTTTCAATGTGGGTTTTAATGGTGAAGGAATGATGGAGGGGGTCGTGGAGTTACGCGAGGGAGACAGAGGTTATGGTTGTGAGGGAAAGGCGATAGTAGGTGGAGAGGGGGTCGGAGTGACCTTCCAAAATAGGAAGGGGGTGGTGGTGCTGCGAGTCGTAATGCCTGGGGGCGAGGCGCATGGAAGGAAGAAGATGAAGACCGAGCCGTTGGATCTCTTGATCCAACGGCTGGAATGGTGGGGCGAGTGGAGGGATGCGATCAGATCCGAAGATCAGATCGCATGGCTGATGTTAGGGCACGAGGGAGCGGTCGGGATTGAATGATGGGGAAGATCTAACGGTGGAAGGTAGAGGGGTGACGTGGAGGCTTGAGGGGCGTAGGATGAGAGATCTATCCAACGGCTGTGGAAGAGGCGCTAAGTAGCGGTGGAGATCTGATCTGGAGATTGATCTGACAGCTGGGAAGTGGGGCGGCGATGGACGGCATAGATGAAGGCGGGGGCGAGTGAATCTAACGGTTAGGGAGAGCGCCGGGTGGCGGAAGGAGGAGCGGCCACGTGGTCGGCCCAGACGGCGCCACGTGGCCCAATCAGAAAAATCCAGAGAATAAAAACGAAGATAAATACAAAAGAAATAGTTAGAGGCAAAATTAGGAAAAAGTCAAAACATGAAAGTTGCTCGTCTCGACGAGATCTACAACTTTCATGTTGGTCAAAAAACCAAAAGAGGTCATTTGTACAAAACGTATTTTTGGAGGTATTTTAGGGGGATAAAAATACTGATTTTGTGGTTTGAGATGTTTTTGTATTTTTTTAGACTTTTCAAAGGTCATTGATTTATAGACAATTATTCTACCTAATTTTTAGGGGTTTTTGATGATAAAATAAACACAAGAAAAATAAGTAAAATTAAATACAATAATTTAATGATAAATTACACACAATATAATACAGGATAAAAATAAAGAATTAAAGGTGCTTTTTATTGGATTAGTCAAGACAGGGGTTTAATTTGCAGCTTTTAGCATGATGAATACGAGATTCATCATACCCCTATACTTAAACCATGCTCGTCCTCGGGCATCTAAAGAATGAAGGAGTCGGATTAATTCCTGACACTGTGCATGAAAAATTCAAGGTTCAATCTTTCGAAGACTCTTGACCTAAGTGATCCTAAAATTCTTAGCTTTTCCATGCTCTAGTCAGAAGGAATCCAACTTCTCTAATTATCAGACTCTCTTTTTGTACATACAGTATAAGGATATGAAATTTAGTGTACTGCATTTCATGAGAGCCGGGTCGATGCATCACTCAAAGTTCCAGTCCCAAAGACTCTCCTCTAGACCTAATCCTCAATACTAGGGAATAAGTCTATTCTTGCTTCAGTCAACCGTCTCATTAGTTTGTCAGACCTGAAATGTTGATGGACGGCCAGATGATGGATGTAATGGGATTGTGTCTATTTTTCTCACCCTCACATTGGAACAAGGGGCCTATCGAGTGCCTTTTTACTCAACACATGTAAATTTTAATATTGTTGATCAATGTGTCGGTCAAAAGAGTTGGAGTCGTCTGCACTTGTTTTTCTGGGAGTACACTAGGGTTTGTCTTTTCTGAGTATCTAAGATACCTTCGACACCCAAACCTGTATCGCTTACGATGCAGAGCCCTTTTTGTGGTGTCAGCCCGACACCTTGGTCCTAATTAGCGCTTGGTCCAAGTGGACACTTTGAAAATGTTTGGGAGCGCTCGTCATTGGTGGAATCTCATTTGTAATTTGACTTTGGTATTTAGAGCTTTTTCTTTGACATTTAATTTCTTTTGTTGGCTAGCTCCACCGCTTTTACCAAAAGTTGGCGCACACTGATCAACAGTTTCCATTAAATTTCATCACACCCTGACACATAGGTAAATATCAAAGAGATAGCATATGAATCTTGTTCACATACTGGCTAAGGTTTTGCTGACACTTAGGTTTTCTTAGGCCTTTATTAACTTTATCCCATCCTCGAATATCATTAGATCGGATCTAAACTCAAATCTCTGGTCCTAGTTCCTCAAGTGATATCTCAACTCATCTCATCAATTATGCAATTGTGGAGGTGATTGTGCTGATCATATTTTTCTTGAAGGTAGAGATGAAGAGTGCAATATAGCGCTCAAATCTTTCAAACTAGGGAAGTATGGATAATTAAGTTTAAAAAACCTAATGACTAAGGCATCCTAACTCAGACTCTCAAGATCCCAGAAATCCAGTGTCCTTTAAAAAGGACTATTTACAAAAATTAATCCATTAATTTTAATAAACAATTTTTACAAGGTTTTTACAACACTCAATTCACAAGCTTACCAAAACCCAGCTCGAAAATAAAATTTTAAAAGTTAAAAACACGGGCTAAGGCTAAAGTAAATATACAGTAATATACTGTATACCCCCCTATACTTAAAATTTGCTTTGTCCTCATAGCACAAGTGCCATGAAGCCAAGGCTCGATTCAAATATAGGGTGATATAGCGGAATTGAGGAGGAGGATACTCTTATACTCAGGTCAATATTGACCTAAGTACAAGAAGACAGTATGAGGGAGGGATGAGCAGGCAGGTCCCCCCTATACTTAGGCTACAAATAGCCTAAGTAAGGTCTGAATTAGGGGGGGTTGTTCTATGATACAAGGGTGAGGGGGAGGGGTTCGTGAAATATACACCCAGAGAGAGAGAGAGAGAGTGAGTGAAATATACAGAGGGGGATGGGGGGTGAGTGTGTATGTGCAAATGTGTGTGTGGGGGGGGGTAGATCATCAAGTGATCTACTCTCTTTTTCTTTTCTTCTTTTCTTTTTTTTCTTCTTTTTTTCTTTTTTTTTGTTTTTTTACAATATGCAAGAACTGGAAATAAATATGCAAATACAAGTGTTTTTTTATTTACAGGATGCAAATGCAAGCTGACTGATTAAAAATTCCTAAAATTTCTTCACGAATTCTTCTGTGGCCTCTTCAGCAGAAGCTCCCGACTTCACGCCTCCATGATAATCAAGTGTCCTCGATTTTCATGGACCCTGTCACAAAAGAGAAAAGTTAGAATACTCAGAGAAATTACATCAACAGATGTGATGAAAAAAATGATGCATGAAATGAGGACCTAAAGTATTATTCAACAAAGAAAATTAAAATTCAATAATTAAGTTAAGTCGTGTCCCCGGCAACGGTGCCATTGTATGAACGTCAAATTTGCCTCTTTAATAATGTGAAATTGTCGTAGTATAGGAGACAAATTCAGTTCAGCAAAAACCAAAGACCTTTGAATGCTATGGAATATTTTTACTTGGCAAGTCTACCAAGGTCGAACACAGGGACACGGTTACCTAATATATTTATCGAATCTCGATTCATGATGGTACAAGTATGAACAATTCTCAATTTCAGATCCACACGATGAACTATGCTATTTACAAAGCGATGCCATGATGTATGCATTTTTTAGTTAATTTTTATACAATTTAGAATGATGCATGAGTACTTGTGCAAGGATACATGTATGCTAAGCTAAAATAAACCATAAAAATATAAGCAACTAATACAGAATGAAATCAGAGTCAATTTGATCATAACATGAAAAGCGGTCATCAATTCCAAGCAATAACCAGAAGAGCAAGGTCTCATTTTTCACATAAAAATTCACTTCTTTAAAAACAATGGCAAATGAGAAAATTAGATATGCTAAGATGTAGAGGACAAAACAAGGATCAAAACGACACTAAAATCTTGCAATTTGGACCTATGATGCTCAAGTTATAAAGGAAACAATGCAGGGGCATAATTGTAATAAAAATGCAAGAAAATAAAAGGATAAATATTTCATTTAAGTCCCTGGAGGGACCTAAATGCAAATACCAAAAACCGCTTGGGCCCAAGTGAAATTTTTCCTTGTGCGCGGGGACCTTTTTGCAATTGTTGAAATGTTGGAGGGCCTCCCTATAAAATACCCTGGCACGCACGTGAGGCACGTGCCTGGGGACCATATTGTAAATATCAAAACTTCCCGGGGTCTTTCTGCAAAATACTCAGGACCTCACGTGCGGTGCACGTGAGGCGCCTAGGCTCGGGACGCAGCCTCTGGTTCGGATGACGTGGCGTAGTCGGGAGGTTCGGCTCGAGGTTCGGATGACCCGAGCCTGTAGGTTGGGTTGGAGGCTCGGGCCCACCACACGGCATCATCTGAGCCTTCCGATCCAGATGATCGGACGGAACCTGTGTCTTCGTGCTCCTCCGCAGGTCGTCGGAGAAGGCGGGGCTCCGGCGACCTGCCATTGGCTACTCCATGCTCCAAGCCCTCGCCAGAGGGTCGAGAAAGATCGCTAGGGTTATGGTGAAAGACCTGGAGGCGTTGCGAAGCTCTGGAGATGGTTGGAGGTGGCGGCCGATGAAGCTTCACTGGAGGAGAAAAGCTTGAAGATGCTCCGACACAAACTCCAGCCGATGAGGGTCCTGCAAGGGTTAGTAATAGCTGAAGCGTGCGCAAGTGAAGTACGAGGGTATTGTGGGAGTGAATGGGAGCCAAATCGGGCAGAGCAGGCGGTGGCTCGAATGGGTCCTCCGACGTGTTGTCGGAGAATATGGATCGAGGCGGAGCGGGCGGTGGAAGACGAGAGGAGGTGATCGGAGATGGTAGCGAGGATGGGAATGGTGCGGGCGAGGTTTTGAAGTGGTTAGGTGGTGATGAAGATACTCGTGGGTGTCAGGAAAATTGCGAGAATATTGATATAAATTAGGAGAAAGAACCTGGTGATCGGACGGAGAATGGGCGGAGGAAGCGGCTTGGGCTGAGCACCCTGGAGGCACTCCGGTCGTCGCCCAGCTGGTCAGCCTATCCAGCGAGCTCAGCTACCGCTGGGAAGGCGGAGCTAACATGGCAAGACGCCATGGATCACACCTGGGACTAAGGCCGTCGATGCCTTGACAACGGGCCCTCTACTGTCACCAAAGGGCCAAAGGCTGGGCCGAAGCCCCGTGAAGTGGTGGATATTGTGACCGGAGGTGGTGGGCGTGGCTTTATAGGCGGAGGAAGAACGAAGGTTACGTGATGTGGAGGCAGGTTTCAATGGGGGTTTTAATGGTGAAGGAATGATGGAGGGGGGTCGTAGGAGTTATGCGAGGGAGACGGAGGTTAGGGTTGTGGGGGAAAGGCGTTAGGAGGTGGAGAGGTGGTCGGAGTGACCTACAAAAATATGAAGGGGGTGGTGGTGTTGCGAGTCGTAACTCCTGGGGGCGAGGCGCGCGGGCGGAAGAAGATGTAGACCGAGCCATTGGATCTCTCGATCCAATGGCTGGAATGGTGGGGCGAGTGGAGGGCTGCGATCAGATCCGAAGATCTGATCGCACGACCGATGTTAGGGCGCGAGGGAGCGGCCGGGTTTGAATGATGGGGAAGATCTAACGGTGGAAGGTAGAGGGGTGACGTGGAGGCTTGAGGGGCGTAGGATGAGAGATCGATCCAACAGTTGTGGAAGATGCGCTAAGTAGCGGTGGAGATCTGATCTGGAGATTGATCTGACGGCTGGGAAGTGGCACGACAATGGACGGCTTAGATGAAGGTGGGGGCGAGTGAATCTAATGGTTAGGGAGAGCGCCGGGTGGCGGAAGGAGGAGCGACCACGTGGACGACCCAGAGGGTGCCACGTGGCCCAATCAGAAAAATCTAGAGAATAAAAACAAAGATAAATACAAAAGAAATAGTTAAAGGCAAAATTAGGAAAAAGTCAAAACATAAAAGTTGCCCGTCTCGATGAGATCTACAACTTTCATGTTGGTCAAAAAGCCAAAAGAGATCGTTTGTACAAAACGTATTTTGGGGGGTATTTTTAGGGGGATAAACATACCAATTTTATGATTTTGAGATGTTTTTGTATTTTTTTAGGCTTTTCAAAGGTCAGTGATTTATAGATAATTATTCTTCCTAATGTTTAGGGGTTTTTGATGATAAAATAAATACGAGAAAAATAAGTAAAATTAAATACAATAATTTAATGATAAATTACATACAATATAATACAGGATAAAATAAAGAATTAAAGGTGGTTTTTATTGTATTAGTCAAGACAGGGGTTTAATTTGTGGCTTTTAGCATGATGAATACGAGATTCATCAATAGTGCTAGAGTGTAAATTATTCCTTATTCAAGAATCGTACTTAGAATAAGGTGACCGGGTCGAAGTCTGAATACTGTCATGTGAAACTCAGAGAATTAAGTCCAAGGCCTGAAGCTTCTAAAATCATATTTCTCGATGAAGTTCCTATGGAAATTAGGTGGCTTAAGGTCAAGTTGAGTCAATCTCAATTTTTACTCATGATTCTATTAAGAACTAGAGGACTTTTCACCAATGCAAATGCATGTTATGCTGAATGAAATGCAGGTGCATGAGATGCAAGTTTTTTATTTATGGTTATACACACTTTATACATATTCACAAGTATAGTACATATTTTACACATTTTTACAGGTTTTAAAAAATTGCCCATATCCCGAGTTAGTTTATTGTACAGAAAAATACAATACCATATAGTAAAACCATGCAGAGTATGTACACAATTCAACTCACCCCCTATACTTAGTGCATGTTAAGTATAGAAGGATGCAAAATAAGTGAGAGAGGTAGAAGTCAGTCTCCCCCCTATACTTAGGCTCTTGGTCATCCTAGGTATAGAAGAGAACACAAATAGAGTGATCAAGGGCAAGAGGAGGAGAAGATGAGTATAAATATGTGGGCATAGGTCTCCAACATGCTTAGGCTTTTGCCTAAGTATCTAAGAAGTACAAAAGGAACCAATGGGATCGGGAGAGAGGGCACCGAGGATTAAGGAGGTTTTCGACAATCCTTCTTACGGGCATGTGGTGGGAGGGAATATGGATATGGAGAACATGTCAAAAAAGATTCCCAGCCATCATCGAAGTCATCCTTGAAAGAGTAATAGTGTTCAGTGAAGGCTCTCCGACTAATTTTCCTGTGTGGCTGCTCACACACATGTCAACCAACTCGAGCTCTTACGACAAATACTTTCATGAAGAGTTTCCGATAGGTCATATATGATTAACTCGGTCTGTGTACCATCCCCTAGGGAGGAATCATCAGAATAATCCATGTATATAGTTATGTACTTAGCTGGTTTGTTGGGACCGGAAGCAAGGAGAGGAGGAGGACCGGAGTGCTTCTTCCCTCTACTAGCAACCAAACTAGAGGATGTGAACCCTTTATAGCAAATCTGCGAGGTACTGACCATTTGTTCTTCATCAGATGAATCACCATGTTCATCGTATATCTCCTGTAAGGTCATCACACATTTTGGGTATATGATAATGACTGTGTCCAGATTTAGTGAATTGGACATGTCTCGATCATGATCATTCACTTGGTGGCAGCACTGGTAGTCTCGATAGTCGGGTCCTCAAGTGTCTCTCCTAGGTTCAAGTCTTGAATCTGTGATTTCTGAGGAGGGGTCTAATTATGTGGTGTTTGACTCTGTGGTATCTTCTTGGCCCTGGATGTTGACTTCTTGTTCGGTTGTTTCAGGGTCAGGTGTGCCTCGAGAGTTTGATCATTATGGTCATGGTTTGGAAATTTTATGTACTAAGTCTCGCAATCAATAGTCGATCTAGCAGATGCAAAAGAATGGCATTCCCAAAATAATTGGAGACTTAGACAAATCTCCTCGTGCTTAATGTATAGGACAATAAAGTCCACTCTATGTTTGACACCTCGGAAGTTCATGATGACAGAAATAATTCCTCTCGGTCATTTTGTGGATCAATCAAGAAATTGAACGATTACTCTAGTCTTCTTGAGTGACTTGAGTTCGAGTCGGTCAAACACAGACTTAGGAGAATGTCTAGCGTGGAGTCATCATTAACCCGAACATGAGTAAATTCAATATTCACAATTTCACAATTAGCCCTATTTAACCATTTCACTCTGCGGCTTTTACATTTCTTGGTCATCATCATTGAGCTAGCCATAGTAATTAAATGAAACTTGGTTCTCAATTATTTATTGCCCACCTTCTTAGCTAATAATCGACTCTTCACAAAACTTTAACGATCTAGTAGATACTCTATGACATTAATTAATGGGAGCTCTAAGATCAAGCCTTTACACAATGCTTCCATTTCGGTGTCGTCTATTTTTTTTTTGAATTTTTATTAGAGTCAGTGGAGTAGTTAGTGGGATGGTCAGTGGTATCATATGCCCATGGTGTTTGTATCTGTAAATTTTACACATGATGTGTTTCAGGTTCTCTTTATGTGGTGGTTCATCATTTTTTAACCTTTTGGATGACATTATCAAGTTGTTCAGTCAAAGTGTCGGCTCTCTGATTAATCTGAGTTATATCATCCACTATCATCTCATGACTTAGAGAAGAATAACTATACTCATCATGTTATGATTCTGGCATGTAATCCTAGGTTGAGTAATCGTCATTCTCTGCGGTCGTGGTTTGGTCATGAGTCATGTTTCCTTGACTCTAGATCTCAAATGTATGATCAAAGGAAAAGTGGTCGTACTCGAGAAGAGAATCATCCTGAGTAGCGGACGATTCAAACAATGAATTATCAATCATAACCAGGAATTGTGTTTCTCTTTCACATTTGGTTACGCTCATAACAATCCCCGAATTTGCTCTCTCCATTATGTCCTCACAATATTCGTTTACTTCTCAAGCGGTTCATATCTCATATATTCAACCGAAGGAGTGAGGTGGTAGAATGAGGGGTGAAGTGTGTCATGGTGGATAGAATGATGGCTGGAGAAGCACTGCCTCATAGAGAGGGTTCTTCTGAAATGAGAATGAAGATGAACAGGATATGTTCGTGTAAGTATGACCCACAGAGTTTGTATATGAATATCAATATTCTTACATCTTCAAAAAGGAAGGTGGAGAATGATTCATGAACCTCGATATGTGTATGCAAGTGCAATGATCTTTGAACGCCCACAATACAATACATAATGCAAACCCCAAATTCACCAACTTAACACAATGAAGGCCTTTAAGGTTCGGCTGGTTATCTTTTCAAAATTAAATTGGTCATAAAAAAATCTTTGAGTCAGTTACAAACATATGTGCCACCCTGATGCCTAGATGTGGTTCTACTATTCCTCAATTAAAGGAGTGAACTGCCCGGGTTGATGGGTTACATCACATCTCTAAAGGAGATAGTAGACTGACACACCCAAAATGTTGACTATGGTTGAAGGCGAGCGCTTGCAGCTCTCAAATCCACAAGAGTTGAATCCAGAGACTTAGGGTGCAAATCCAAGGTTTTGGGCTCTAAACTTACGACTACATCCTTACCCACTCATAGTCTAGAGGTATGTACCTAATGACTCGGATTTTGCAAGGGTCTAAAATAATATCCTCACATAAGCGAAGATATATTGTCGTTGAGGTGACCACTATCAAAGCTCAAGGTCAATCAACAATCAACCCACACAATGTATGAATTAGGCAAAGTAAGCAAGTGTGAATCAAAATGTATTATACCCTATGAATAAATAGTGGCAAGTAAAGTAGGGGTCGAATATAGAAAACAACTTAGAATAGACAATCAAAAATTCGTAAAGAAAGACAATGAATGATTTTGGATATTTTTGGATTTTTAGATTTTTTTGTGGGTTTTTACCTTTTTATTGGATTTTAATTTTTACATTTTTTAATTGTGTTTTTATTTTAATTTTTATTTCCTTTTTATATTTTATGATTTTTAATTTCTTTTTCCTTTTCTTTTTAAAGATATAAGATAAGACATATAAAGATATATATGCAATATAGGGTAATATAATCATAAATACTACTAAAAATAATCAAAATACAAGAAATAAAATGTTTTTGGATTTTAATAATTCTTTATAGTTTTTGTGATTTTTTTATAATTTTGCTAATTTTTATATATTTATAAAATCGAAAATATCCCAAATAGGGATTAGTTAAATGGATTGAATTGAATTGGAGATTAAAAATAGTAAAAAATGACAAAACTTCTCCAAATCAATTTCAATAAGTAAACAATACTATAAAGAAATTAAAAACAAAAATAAATATTTTCAGTATTTTTTGGGATTTTTTTATGTTTTTATAAAGGATTTTGGAGATTTTAAATTTTTATTATTTTCTTTTTCTATTTTTAGTGGCTTTTGATCTGGTGGTACAAAATATATAAATATTGTTTGTGGGGGAAATTTTTAAAATATTTTTTATATTTTTTGTTATTTTCTTAGTTAAACAGGGATAAAAATATGCTCTTTTGATTTTTAATAAATATGTAAAATTCCTAAAATGTAAATGCAAAAATAGGGCATGAATATGCAAGCAAGCAGGTACTTAATCCTATTTTTTGAGAATTTTTAGAGCATAGATGCTATTTTTAGTAAATAGAGAACATGCACAAATTTAATGAATTGATAGGGGCCTAATTGCAATTAAAATTAAATACGAGGTGATTTTTGCAAAATACACAAAATAATATAACTAATATTTAAAGATTTGAGACTAAAAAAATATAGATATCTGCAAGGGTATCTCTACAAAATCACCACCACACGTGAGGTGACGTGGACTGGACCAATATGCAAACAACAGAAATGGAAGCGGTTCTAGTGCAAATTTACCAAAATTTTTACACTAATGGAATAAATTACATGACTAAAAATAAAAAGGCAAAAATGAGGGCTAAGATCTGTAATTTACACCCTACTGCGCACACTCCAACGTCGATGGAAACTTCACTTATCCACATGTCGGTCAATCAACAGTTGATGCCACTTCAGTGATGGATGGCTTGGATTAGATCATGGGCGAGATCCACAATCGATTTCACGAAAGATTCAACAGTTTTTGTATAATCTGGCACGACTGGAAGATCTGACGGTTTGGAGGTGGTCACGAACAACAATCGAAGAACATCTTGAAGCTGAGATTTGATCCGATCTCCGACGAAGCTCTGGATACATCCCTCGCTCCTGAAGTGCTTCAATGGTTCCTTGAGGCTATCCGTGTCTGATGGGCTCCACAAAATGATCGGACACCACCGGAGATGCTCCGATGAAGCTCGACACCTAGAGCCTCTGTTTGGACTTCAAAGACCCCTACGAAGGTGATTTTTCTCTTCATTTCTTGTAAGAGTACGTTGGGGACAAAAAGGAAAAGCCAAGGATGGCTTCTGGAGGTAGAATGGGCATGAGATGCGGTGGAGCGGTGATCTCCGATGAGAGGCGGAGGAGGGAGATCCAACTCCTCGATATGTGCAAGATCGAGGGGAATGGGGGTGCTTGGGGTGATCATAAGGAAAAGGGGAAGGAGCTGGAAACGTGAGGAGAGGCAGAGCATGATGGGAGTGGTTGGAACAGTTTAAGACAACCTTTTGGACTTGATATGGACATGCCTTGTGTGAAGAACTATTTCCCAATAAGCACTATTATGTTTCCCAATGTCCATAGTAACGGTACCTCGATCCAGAAAAGAGGCCCACATAGTCTTCCAACATCCCGTCTGAGTTGAGCTAAGTGCATAGTGCTAGAGTGTAAATTATTCCATATTCAAGGGTCGTACGCAGAATAAGGCGACCGGGTTAGATACCCAGAGTCGAAGTTTAAATACTGTCATGCGGAACTCAGAGAATTAAGTTCAAGACCCGAAGCTTCTAAAATCACATTTCTCGATGAAGTTCCTTATGAGAAATAGGTGGATTAAGGTCAAGCTGAGTCAATCTCAATTTTTACTCATGAATCGATTCAGAACTATATGACTTTTCATCAATGCAAATGCATGTTATGCTGAATGAAATTTAGGTGCATGAGATGCAAGTTTTTTATTTATGGTTATACACACTTTATACATATTCACAAATATTGTATGTATTTTACACATTTTTATAGGTTTTAAAAAAATTACCCATACCCCATATTGAGTTAGTTTTATATATAGAAAAATGCAATACCATATAGTACAATGCCATGCAGCCCTATACTTAGTGTATGCTAAGTATAGAAGGATGCAAAATAAGAAGGGAGAGAGGTAGAAGTCGGTCGCCCCCCTATACTTAGGCTCTTGGTCATCTTATTTATAGAAGAGAGAACAAATAGGGTGATCAAGGGCAAGAGGAGGAGAAGATGAGTATAAATACGTGGGCATAGTTCTCCCCCATATTAGGCTTTTGCGTAAGTATATAAGAAGTACAAAAGGAACCAATGGGATCGGGAGAGAGGACGCTGAATATTAAGGAGGTTTTTGACAACCCTTCTTGCGGGCATGTAGTGGGAGGGAATATGGATATGGAGAATGTGTCGAAAAAGATTCCTGGCCATCATCGAAGTCATCCTCGAAAGAGTAATAGTGTTCGATGGGGGATCTCCAACTAATTTTCTTGTGTGGTTGCTCACTCATGTCAACCAACTCGACCTCTTATGACAAATACTTTCATGAAGAGGTGTCCGATTGGTCATTTCTGATTACCTCGATCTGTGTACCATACCCTGGGGAGGAATCATCAGAATAATCCATGTATATAGTTATGTACTTAGCTGATTTGTTGGAACCTGAAGCAAGGAGAGGAGGAGGACTAGAGTGCTTTTTCCCTCTACTAGCAACCAAACTAGCAGATGTGAGCCCTCTATACCAAGTCTGCGAGGTGCTGACCATTTGTTATTCATCAGATGAATCACCATGTTCATTTTATATCTCCCATAAGATCATTACACATTTTGGGTATATGACAATGATTGTGTCTAGATTTAGTGAATTGGGTGTGTCTCAATCATGATCATTCACTTGATGGCAGCGCTGGTAGTTGATGAATCTCCATTTCATCACCTTTATTCTATCATTTTGGCCTCAAAAACCCCAGCAAATGCATGTAAATAGCATCAAATTGTATATAATAGCATTCATGATTCATTGTATTAATTCCACATTAAATAAGGTTTTAATGCCATAATTATAGAATAAAGAAGAGAAAAGAAAAAGGAATAAAATATTGCAAATATTTTATGACCCAAACCCCGAGACCAAGGCCAGCATGGTATTGGTCGACAAGGAATAAAGTAGGGGGAGATAAGGGCCATTGTACAATAAATTCCTCATTTATTAATTCATTCATTTATGCATTTTTGGCACCTATTTTGTACATAATTATTTCTTCATCAAATAAAGAAACTTTGTACATGAAAGTTGTAGATAATAATGTAAATAAAAATACAAAATTGAGTTTGTGCAAAAATAATACCCAGTGTACATTTTATACACAGAATAAAAAGCCAAAATCTCAACTTCACAGACCCATATCTTGCAAATAAAAATCCAAATCACCCAAACTCACCTTTATTTGTATATAGCATTCCATAAACTATTTTATAAAATTGGTTTCATATATTTTGGAGTCCATATGCAGAAGTTAGGTTTTTGGCCCTCCTTGTATATAGGACTGATTAAAATATGCATTTTATTCAATATTCATTATTTGTATAAATTCATATTTTTAGAATTTTGTAAATAATGTATATAATTCATACACATAAGAAAAGTTAAAGAAAACCAAAATCAATTTGTGAAATAAAATAAGTCTACAAATTCATAGACAAAATACCTATGCTATATACCTATATATAAATAAAAAGGATTATAATCCTTGATTCTTTTATTCTTTTATATTTTTTATAATAAGGTATACATTACACATGACTCATTAAAAATGTAAATCCAAAATAAAAATCAAGAAAATACAATAAATAAATTAAGTGTAGGAAATACATAGATAAAACACCTATAAGTATACTCCTACATACACCTATACCTATTTATTTAAAAATATAATTAAACTCATAAAAATCAAACAAAAATATCTTTATACTCACAAAAATAAATTATAAATTTATAAAATAAGCCAATAAAATAATAAAAGAAAACAAATTAAAAATAAAAATACATAAAAATACATGTAAATACATACAAATACACATTATTCAAATAAAACTATAATAAAACACCACGAAAAATTCAATAAAAATCGTAAATAAATACTAGACGAAATAATACACATTTTTTATTTTATAAGAAAAAATTAATAAAATCATTTAAGGCGTCAAATAATTCAATTTCTCATCAGATTCCCTGTTTTGTCTCCTAGCGGCTGACTTGGACGAATCACAGGCCGTCAACAGTTGACCGCTTGGTCAACTGCTCCCCCAGCCGCCCGATGTGACTTAGTGTGTCTCTTCGCCCATCTTCTCCCATTTTTCCCGGGCATACCATCCATCAATCGAAGATGCTTCCTGCACAAGAATTGTTCTCTAATCATCACTGAAGCCCGCCAATTCTTTGGATCAACCTAATACTCTTTAGATCATGCAATAATCGCCGGTCAATAAGGCCTCTTGCCAATGTTTATAAATAACAAGCTCCGCCTCCTTCCTCATTTTGGCCACTTTTATTCCAACCTAAAGCCTAGATCTTGCTCCTGGATTGTTCCTCGTGACAGGGGGAGTAGCCCAGCACCTTGACTCGGCCGGAGGAAGGAGAGTTTTGTCGTGGCGGAGCTCCGGCGTCCGCCCTGCTCCCTGGAGGCCCCCAGGTATAAGAGCTGACCTTTTATGCATTTTTTTAGTTAGTCTTCGATGTTAGTTTTTCATTCCAGTCATTAGAGTAGGTTTTAATTAATACATGTAGCTTAAAAATCGAAATTCGAAGTTCGCCGGAGCTCAGCTCCGGCGACTTCTCCACTGTTGTTCCGACTGTCTCCGACCGCCTCGTTCACCCCATCTCGAACCTCAGCGCATTCTCCATCTATTGCACTCATTTGTTCAACCCAGGACCCTAGGTCCTGGCGAATCGGGGCTCCTCCTCCGCCGTTCGCCGGAGCCCCTCCGCCCACCTTCATTTTTGCGTTGCAGCTTCCAAACCCCGGGTCGAGGAGCATCACCTCGAGCCCCTCTTCCTTTCTGTGCAGGTTAGGCGTACTAAAGCACGCCAGGAGACGAATCCTAAGCTAGCGGAGGTACCTGGAGCTCCGCTTCTTCATCGAGCTCGTGGCGCCGCTCCAGGGCCCCTCCATTCGATCAGACACCTCCAGCAGTTGGAGAGCCCTGCCAGGAAGCTATTTGGACCATCAGATGCCCGAGGGAGCGCCGGACGAGCGAGCAGCACTGGATCGAAGGTCGGGGAAGAGGGAGTTCTTCCCTGTTCTTCGTGCCTTCATCTTCACCGTCCGATCGTGGTCCCAGCCCAGATCGCATCAGCACCGTCAAATGGAGCATCGCATCAACCGTCAGATCGGCCTGGCTGATCTAATCTCAGCCTCCCATCGGCGAAGCGTCATTAGGCGAGGAGGTGGCGACGCGTGGCAAGTGAAGAGAGCCGCGCCGTTGGATGCCACGCCTTGTTTAGGGGTAAATTTCACATTCAGTCCCCTCACTTTTTGTATTTATTATTTAATGCCTAAAATAAAAGTTTCAGTTGTAAATAAAATGTATATGTTGCAGAAGGACCACCGATGTTTTAAGATTTGCACTTTAGTCCCTCCGCGCCTCACGTGCAGCACCCACGTGAGGCGCGTGAAATTTTGCATTTAAACCCTGCTGGGTTTTTGTAATTACAAAATGGTCCTGAAAATAAAAGTTAAAGTGTATTTTTATTGTAATTTTTGCATGTGTGCCCCTGTGAACTATTTTATTTGCAAAAATACCCCTGCCAGGCCATTTAATTTTTGAATGCTTTGTCTATTTATTTTGTGCTCCATATTAAATCGAAAAATTTTTTAAAATAGACTTAAGCTCATGTTAGTGTACCCTTGCACGCCATATTTTTAGTTTTCCATTTTGTTGCATTTTTGCATTTATTAAAATCCAATAACATGCATTTTATTTACTGTCTAGATTATAAAATCCCAAAAAAATATCAAAATGGCCTCAAAAATTCCAAAAAAATTCCCTATGGTGTATTTTGAGCTATTTTAGTGTCAACCCAAAAATCCCTAAAAATCGCAAAAGGAAAACCTTAAAAATTCAAAAATACCCAAAAACTTCAAAAAAGTATTAGAAATCAAAGAAAAATCAAAAAAATATAAACTCAGGCCCTATTTATGCTATATTTTATTAACTTTATTAGAAAAATAGTGTGGAAAATTTTTGAGGCTGTTAGCTATTTTTAAGGTCTATTTTTGTGACAGCCAGTACCTAGTCCATTGTTTGCTATTATTTAGCTATTTAAAAATACTAAAAAAGTTTGCAAAAATACCCAAAAATCATAAAAACAGTAAAAAATCATGAAAATCCCAAAACCACCTTATTCCTGAATTTTTGACCATTTTTGAGTATTTTTGTAAACATTATAGTACCCCTTCATGTATATATATTTTTTCTAAAAAAAAATTAATTATATATACCTATTTATATATCTAATTATTTATATGTATTCTTATCTCTATTTACTAACCCTTATATATATATAATGATCTATATAAGTATATCTTTTATTATACCTATAGATACCTATATATATATATATTATATGTATCATAAGCTATATACTAACCCTTTATGGGTATACATAATTAATATACTTATATTATATGTATATTTATATATATTACTTAATTATTATATTATTAAAAAAAATATATATTTTTAAAATTCAAAAACCCACTTCACACACAAGGATGACTCTGAGATACATGTAGGCTACTGCATTTTTGTATTGCTCTCTGTGGTTCGACCTCTACATGCTTGTCACTGTACATTTTATGGTAGAGTAAATAAAGATTAATTCACATTTATTTTTGAGCTTTATTGTTGTATTCTTTGGATTGTGGGTTAATTGCTGATTGACACCGGTCTTCTATGAGTGGTCGCCTCAGCGACAATACTTTTATATTTTTCATGGTGACCCTCGTGGAATATCATTGTTATCAGATGGCGCCGTTGCCGGGGAGCAATGAGCATAGCCTAATTCATGTTGTCATTCTTGTAAAAAAAGATTCTTGATTTATTATTCATTTTCGTGAGCAGCTATTTTTATTGCTATTGATCACCATGCTTAATTGATTTATGTCTTGTGATTATTTTATCTGCTCTATTTTATTGATTGAGCTTTACTAATGCATTCTTTTTGTGACTTTGATGCGAGGGCTCGCCACGCGAGGATGGCTTCTTAGGAGGCCAATGCAGCCAAGCTTGGGTGAGGATGGTCTTCTTCTCATGACCATCTGGAGAGTGCACCAAAGAAGCAAGGAGATGTGCATTAGATAGGCTAGACACTTAGGAGTATTTATTTTGTAATTTATGGTGAGAGAGAGACATTTTTGGCATGTAATTAAACAGGACTCTACTCTTCACAATGAGGTCCAGTGCCCGGGTGATTGTTCACCTGAGGGCCTCATCGCGGCTTTTTCGAGTTTTCATCGCCTTCTTTTATTTTGTTTTCCGATGTTTTGAGCTTTCCACCTTTCTTTTATTTTATGTGCTTGGAGCCCCTAGATATAGGTTGCTTGACTCGGTAGCTAGGTCCAAACATTAATAAGAATGCATGTTCCTATAGTCTACTTCGCTTGGATCTAGTCAAACTTAAACAAGTCGTTCGTTTATCTCTTAGCCCTTGTGCCGCAGCGAGCCCTGTAAAGCGCTTTCTCCTAGGCTCAAGTGTGTTGAGTATAGAGGAGGGGTGAGCCAAGACCGGACCCTTCGGGCTAGAGATGAATGAGTGACTTATGGTTCTTCACGTTAATAGCAGCTTATGTTTAGGACGATTTTTGCGCCTTGCATACCGACATGTAGATAGGTTTAAAAATTATGTTTTGCATACCACATGGAGAGAGCTGGGATGCACTGTAAGTCTTCTAACTCAGCATGCATCATTCGGTTCAATGGTGAGATTTCCATCATGGAACCACGTGCACGGCTTTTCCGCTATCGCCCTCTGATTTTGAGCACCTAGGACTTAAATGAAAATCTACAAAAACGTTAGGCGCTGGTATGAAACAGACTCAAAAAAAGTGAAAACCCAAAAATTAAAACAAGGGGACTGCTAAATAAACTTTGACCTTAATTAAAATCTGTAATGGACTATCATTGTACCAGGTTCATAAAGCCCTCATTGTTTTCATGTACCTTGGAGGGGGACCAAAACCCTACTCCCTTGAGCGAGTGCGACCCCTAAGGATTAAAGCCCAAAACCCAGTCTACAACTGCCTTGTGTATCGCCTGGATTTCCGAAGTAATGGCGCTTCTATCGTACGTAGGCGAGTAGGACTTGGTCACCAATGGTGACTCTCTGTTGTGAGAGCATCGACCCTATCCGAAGTATTGAGCATAGGCCACGCCTTCACGGGGGTGTCTGTCTCATTGTCCTGCGTCCGAGTAGGTTCTTGCACGCTCACAGGTGATTCCGTTGCGAGCGAGAACTGAAGTATTGGTTTCGCCTATCGGCTTCCTCTCTCTTTTCTTTGGCTGAGTAGGGATCCAGGAAGGGTTACAAGGACTCCAAAAAGTACAGACTACAGGTTACACAGGAGGAGGACAAGTACGGGATACTCTTCCGGCAGTACTCTCTCTCCTATAGGGTAGCGTACTAAGGACTTGTTATAAGATATGCCTGAAAATCACAAATCTAAAAATGAAAAGATAATAAATAGCCGAACTTTCACGGCTTCACATGGCGTGAGTTGGTGAACCCGATTTTGTATTGTGTTTGTATGGATCTAGATTAAGGTTCAAAGATCAAGTCCCGCGTATTTGCTCACATTTTGTTGTTTCTCCCTTTGACCACCCCGCTCAACCGAGCCTTTATACTATTTTACACTCCTTTTATTTCTCGTTGACCATCGTATCATTCTTCCAACATCTGACATTCTCTTGTGCTTCGCGAAGTTGATCCATGGATGGCTTTCGTCGGGACCATGCCGACACCTACATTGATTCCATGGACTCAACTCCGCCAATAAGTTCGAGGCGATTCCCGAGAACCCGATCCGGACTTTGCGGATCGATCTCCAGACTCCTCGTTTTCTACCTATCTCTTGGCCACCCAATAAATTGGGATCACTTTTGTCCCGCTTCCGTCGTTGTGAATGGGAGTCGATTACAGTCTACATCCCTTTCCCTTTCACAACATGCTGGGGTTGACCTGAATTCCAGCTTAATCACGGCAGCTGAAAGTTAATTGCAAGTGATCTGATTCGGACTATCTCATTCTGTAGATAGAATCCAGTGCGAGCCCTAGAGACTACTCCGGAGTTCATTTCATCCGACTCAGACCCTGACATGGCGCCAGGAGGAAAGGGCAAGGGTCAGCAGCCACCACCAGAGGGACAGGTGCCAGATCAGAACCAAGTCAATGCACAGTTGCTGGCATCTATCCAGGCCATATAGCAGCAGCTGACCGAGCAGGCCCTGACACAGATCGCGTTCCAGGATATGTTGAATGACATGATGAACTATGACGATGTAGGAGGAGGCAGAGGCAGAGGAGGCAGGGGAGGAGGAGGTGGAGGTGGAGGTGGTGACCCTCCTGATGATGATCTTGAATTACCACCACCAAAGCCGACACTCAAGGAAACATATAATCCAGGAGACAGCCAGATGACCGAGTGGATTCTCATCCCACCGGTAAACGCTCACTTTGAGCTGAAGCCCCCGTTCATAGCCCTTCTCCCTGCCTTTCATGGAAACACAAACGAAGAGCCGTACATTCACCTCCAGCAGTTCTCCTGCATTTGCCGCACCACCCACTATCCGAATGTCCCCCTGGACATTGTCAAGATGATGGCTTTCCCCTTCAGCCTACAGGACAAGGCCCTCTATTGGGTCAATCATTTGGGAAAGGTCGTGACGACCTGGGAGGAGTTAAAGTCCGCCTTCCTGCACAAATACTATCCTCTCGGCCGGCTCAACCAGATGCGAGCCCGTATCAGTAACTTCTCCACAGGAGCACATGAGTCAGTACACGAGGCTTGGGAGAGATTTACTGATCTGCAGGAGAAGTGTCCCCATCATGATATTCCGAAGACCAGTTTGGTCCATCATTTCTTTGGGGGACTAAACATAGAAAGCCAAAGGCTCGTGGACGCAGCATGTGGGGGCTCCCATTTCAACAAGGATGAAGATGTTGTCTGGCAGGTTTTTAAAGAAATGGTCGAAGGAGAGGCCGCCCTCTCTTCATCCAAGGCATACCAGAAGCAGCCCCAGATCCTCCAAAAATAAGTCCACATGGCTGCATCCAAGGAAGCAGAGAGAGATGAGAGCTCCAACCTCAGCATCATCGGGGGCCATCTCTCTAAGGTTGATATCATTGAGAAGCGATCACAGGACCTTGAGAAAATCGCTGTGATCGAGAAGAGGACCCAAAACCTGGATAAGCTAGATCAGATCAACAAGTACCTCGAACTGTTGGTCGGCACGATCAACTCTGTCCAGTCGGCTACACCATCAGACGCTCCCGCTGAGAAGAAGGACGAGCAGCAACCGCAGCATCAGCCTCAGTCGAGCCAGCAGCCACCGGCAGTCCAGCACGTGTACTACGTGCAGGCGCCCGACCAGGGCCCGCCGCAGCAGCAGATGGTCGTATACCAGCCAGAGTTCCTTTCTATTCCTGATCCAGTCTTCCCGCCACCACCCCTGATCCAAGAAGTCAATGGGGTATGGAGTAATGATGCACTGCCGACCCGTCCTCAGGGACAACCCCAGGGTCAGCAATTTGCCAACCGGCAGTACCACCAACCTCAGGGTGGTCGTTTTGGTCAAACCTCTCAGCCTCACCAGCAACACCAGCAGCCTCCCCAATTTACACATCAGTGGAGGCAGAATTTTCCCTATCAGCAGCAGCCACAGTACCGCCACCCACATCCTTTTCACCAGTACGCCCCCTCTCCGCAATATCAGCAGTATCCTCCTCCGTCTTACCAACAGCTTCAACTTCCTGCACCACCGCAGCAACACCACCAGCAACAGCCTCCCCACCCATCTACCCAATAGCAACGTGGTCTGCACGCTGAATCTTATGATGTGTCCCCTGCGAATCCCACCATGGAGTGTCTAGCCCAGCTTGTTAAAGGGCTAGCAGAGATGACAAAACGGCTTGATGACCTGACCGCCACCCGAACCACTATTCCGGCGCAGGTCGAAGCCAACCCCAACAATTTCAAGAAAAAGAGCAGGTAGAATGTGATGTCCAATCCGTGTCTGATAATGATATTACTGTTTGTTCTAATGCTGTTACTCTCAGGAGCGGTAGGGCCTTGCCTCCGCCTGCTACTACCAGTGGGGTGAATAAAGAAACAGGTGGATCGTCATCTTCCGCATCAGCCGTGCCAGCTCCAGGGGCAGGTGAGGAGGAAGAAGAAGGAGAAGCCAGTCCAGTCGTCGTGCCATGTCAGCAGCAACTCCAGCCAAAAATACAAAAAAATAAGCAAAAGCAAAAACACCAAAAAGAAGCTTGTAGCAGAAGCGAAGCCACGCCAGCCTTGGAGGAGCCGCCAGCGGCAGCCGATGGAGCCGACGCTACCCTTTTTGATCGCCCGCAGCACCTGCATTTTCAGATTCAACTTGTACTCCTTTTTGTAGTCCGGATGTACAACATTCTATGGGCAATGATTTTGATGTAAATAAGAACTCTCATTTTCCTTCCAGTGGTGTAAATATTCCTTTTCCGCATGCAATACAAAAATCCAAAAAAATGCAAAACAAAAAAAGGCATTGTCTGATCCAGGTGTTGTGGATATTTTGGATAAATTGACTGTTGAGATTCCCTTGTTCAAGGCCGTAGAATACATGCCAGCTGTAAAGAAAGGACTGAAAGAGGCATGTACTAGCAGGCGTCGTCCAACGCAAGACAACAGACGCCGAGAAGTACAGAAGCACGTTCTCTCCATGGCCACAGTTGCAGCTATCAGCAACCTCCCTCAGAAAAAGCATGATACAGGAGCACCTCTGATCAGTTGTGTGATCTTTGACCAGGTCTTCGAGCGTACTCTTCTTGACAGTGGTTCTTCCATCAACCTTCTGCCCTCGTCCATAATGCAAGAATTCGGGCTGGGACCGCTCAAGCAGACACGCATGATCTTTCAGTTCGCTGACCGATCCGTCAAGCGGCCCCGAGGTCTGTTGGAAGACGTGATAGTTACCGTGCAGGAGATGAAATTCCCAGCTGACTTTGTAGTCCTTGATATGGACTCGCCTGCACTCCTGCTCTAGACCCCTATCATCCTTGGCAGACCATTCCTCCGTACTTCAGGTGTCGTGGTTGATTATGGGTCTGGAAAGATCACTTTCAGCTTGAACACCCAGCAAATCATGATCAATATGAACAAAGAGCCGAATGCCACAACTGATGAGATCCAGGCAGCCTCAGAAGCAGACTGTGATTTTATCGCAGAAATCAGAGACTCTGAATTATCACTGGACGATTCATGGACCCGAGAAATCCTTACTCTTGAGGAGGACTTGGAAAGCACAGTCAGCATATGCTCCGTTGATTCTTGGGAGACAGATACTCAGATGCAGGCGCATCTTCTTGAGCATTCACTCCAGACCGAACATAATCAGCTTAGCGCAAAACTGTTCGGTGCATCTCCGGGATCTCAACAGGATGATGAGGATGGCAGCAGCCTCAAAGTACATCCCACCACCAGCATGGTATCTGAAGTGACAGATAAAGTGGACAGATCAAAGCCAGAACTCAAGCCACTTCCTGCAGGCCTAAAGTATGCTTTCCTTGCGGGTGAAGAGCAAATGTATCCGGTCATCATCAGCAGTAGGCTGAATCCGGATCAGGAATCTCGACTTCTCGATGTTCTAGAAAAGAACCGCAAGGCACTTGGTTGGAGCGTATCAGATTTCCGAGGGATAAATCCAGCTCTGTGTTCACATCATATCTATCTAGAAGAAGATGCCAAGCCGTCCCGCGAATTTCAGAGAAGGCTGAACCCTAACCTTCGGGACGTCATTATGAAAGAAATCACGAAATGGTGTGACGCAGGCTTCATTTATCCCATCTCCGATTCGAAATGGGTAAGCCCACTGCATGTAGTTCCAAAGAAATCTGGGCTTACCGTAGTTACAAATGATAAAGGAGAGGAAATTTCAACTCGGGTACCGACATCCTGGCGGGTATGTGTTGACTACCGCCGGCTCAATGCAGCAACCAAGAAGGACCACTTCCCCTTGCCATTCATTGATCAAGTTCTGGAGAGATTAGCAGGCAAGGAGTTCTTCTGCTTTCTGGATGGGTACTATGGGTACAACCAACTGGCGATCGCCCCTGAAGACTAAGAGAAGACTACCTTCACTTGCCCGTTCGGCACCTACGCCTTCAAGAGATTGCCCTTTGGATTATGCAATGCACCTGCAACTTTCCAAAGATGCATGTTAGCAGTCTTCGCCGAGATGGTAGGCAGTTTTCTTGAGGTGTTCATGGACGATTTCTCCGTCTACGGTGATAGTTTCGATGCTTGTCTTGAGCACCTAGACAGAGTACTTCAGAAATGCCGGGAAGTTAATTTAGTGCTCTCATGGGAAAAGAGCCACTTTATGTTCACAGAAGGTATTGTGCTGGGCCACGTCGTTTCCAAACGTGGCATGGAAGTCGACCCAGCAAAGGTGGATGTCATTTCAAATCTTCAGCCACCTCAGTCAGTGAAGAACGTGAGGTCATTCCTGGGGCATGTGGGATTCTACAGGCGATTCATCAAGGATTTCAGTCGCATTGCCCGACCTCTGACAGAACTCTTGTGCAAGGAGACTGAATTCATTGTTGATCAGCCAGTTCTCCTTGCTTTCAATCAATTGAAGGAGCTTATCACTCAGGCTCCAATCTTACAGCCTCCCGACTGGACTCTTCCCTTTGAGATAATGACCGATGCGTCATATTTTGCAGTCGGAGCTGTCCTGGGGCAGAGAAAAGACAAGGCATCCTATGCCATTCACTATGCCAGCAAAACATTAGATGAAGCACAAAGGAATTATACAGTGATAGAGAAAGAATTGCTGGCAGTGGTTTTCGCCTTAGAGAAGTTCAGATCCTATTTGTTGGGATCGAAAGTCACAATTTTCACGGACCACTCTGCTATCCGATACCTACAGCAGAAGAAGGATGCTAAGCCAAGAATGATTCGTTGGATCCTTCTCCTCCAGGAATTCGATCTGGAAATCAGGGACAAGCCTGGAGTTCAGAATGTGGTAGCAGAGCATCTCTCCAAAATAGAGCAGCATGAGCCTCCTCTGAGCAATGCACCTATCACAGAAACCTTCCCTGACGAAGCCATCTTAGCTGTGGATTCTCTCCCTTGGTATGCTAATATTGTCAATTACCTCGCCTCTGGGGTACTACCGCCGGATTGGACGAAGAATCAGAAGAACAAATTCATGTCGACCATCCGCTTCTACCAATGGGAGGATCCTCTTTTATTCAGAGAAGGAGCAGATTGTATTTGGCACAGGTGCATCCCTCAAACGGAGCAATCTAGTGTCCTCGAGCATTGTCATTCGCTCAAATCTGGTGGACACCATTCTGGAGATCGTACGGCAGCGCAAGTATTGCAATGTGGCTTCTGGTGGCCCACATTATTCAAGGATGCAGCAGACTTTGTTAAAAGATGTATTGACTGTCAGCGATTGAAAGGTACACTCACTGCCAAAGATTCAATGCCTCTGAAAATCATTCAGATAGCGGACGTTTTCGATGCATGGGGCATTGATTTCATGGGAACTTTCCCTAACAGTCAAGGTTTTGAGCACATCCTTCTTGTCGTCGATTACGTGAGTCGTTGGGTTGAAGCTATTCCCGCCCGAGCCGCCGACAGCAAAACAGTTTGCCAGTTTCTGAAGAAGAACATCATTTCGCGGTTTGGGATACCAAAGATTCTCATATCAGACGGGGGTAGTCACTTCATCAACAAAGAGATCAAGAAATTAACGAAGGAGTACGGCATCGATCACCGTGTCGCGTCTCCTTATCATTCCCAGACCAATGGCATGGCAGAGTTATCAAACAGAGAAATCAAGACCATATTGCAGAAACTTGTTAGGCCAAACAGAAAAGACTGGTCTCAACTCTTGGACTCAGCTCTATGGGCTTACCGAACCGCCTACAAGTCTCCCTTGGGCATGTCGCCCTACCATCTTGTATATGGGAAACCATGCCATCTGCCCGTGGAATTGATCCACAAATCTCTTTGGGCAATCAACAATTGTAATTTGGACTCACGAAGAAGTGGTCAGAAAAGAAAAGACGATCTGAACAAGCTCTTGGAATTCCGAGACTGTGCATTCGATAACACCTTGATGTACAAGGAGAAGGTGAAACGCTGGCATGACCGGCACATCAGACGAAAGACCTTCGACGCTGGACAGAAAGTGTGGCTATTTGATGCAAAGTTGCGGATATTCCCAGGTAAATTGAAGAGTAAGTGGACAGGGCCATTCCGAGTATGTGAAGTGAGTGACAATGGAAGCATCGCTATATCAAAATTGTCCCCTGACGCACAACCATTCGTCGTCAACGGCCAACTACTGAAGCCTTACCTCGAACCAGATGCATTCTTGGCCGTTGTAGACTCTATCCAGTTAGTGCACTACGATGATATCTCCACAGCACCTGCAGCATCAAATGATTCAGACGATGTACTCCAACCACTGTTTCTCTGATTTTCTCCTTTTCTTCTTTTCTTCTTTTCCTTTTCTATTCTCTTTTCTCTATCTAAAAGGTGCCACCCTTGTAGACAGTTTTCTATACTTAGGACGTACTTTGACCTAAGTATAGGGGGGATGTGCACCCGAAGTTTTTCATTTCATTCCGATCCTCTCCGTTGTCTCCTCTTCTTGTCTATACTTAGGAGTATCTTACCCTAAGTATAGGGGGAGACAATCTGAGTACGATCTGTGTATTCCCACCCTTAACCCTCCCTGGTTTTTGTACAGTCTGCTATACTTAGGATTATTTGATCCTAAGTATAGGGGGGACGGTCAACTTCTCATTCATTCATTTCATTCATAGAGCTGTCTATACTCAGTACGAGTTATGTCTTTGCTTTTTCCTTTCGATCTATGAGGACATAGCTCAAGCTAAGTATAGGGGGGTCGTATATACCATGTATATACTAAAAGCCATAACTCATACTGAAAAATAAAAAACTACCTCATCATAAAATAAAATGTAAAAAGTAGCTTTATAATAATGAAAGATGATTGTGAGTTCCTCAGACTCTTTGTAATTGTATTGATTATTGAGTCAGAAAAATATGTGCGAAACCTTCTCTTTTTGAAAAATCTTGTGAAATTTGTTTGAAAATAGTGTGTACAAGTATTCAACGTTTGAAAAATTAGTTTTGTGTGCAAAATTTATTTTCTTTGAGTGAAACTAAAATGTGTGAAAATCAACGTGCAAATGATTGTGAAAATTTGATTGACAAAATTGTTTTGAAAAATCTATCTATGATGTGTAAAACATTTGTAAAAGGATTTTCAAATGCGTGAACATGTTTGCAAAATTATTTTGGACTATAGTTTTCAAAATCCAAATGATTCTCGATTAAGTCTGAGGAGTCCGCACAAAAATCTCTCATTTGTAAATAATAAATAAGCCCAAACAAAGTCTAAAAGAACCAAAACCATATTATACATCAATACTGTTTTTCTTCTTTGTGCATACTGATTAATAAATCAGATACCTATACAGTATGATTTGAAAAAATAGTGTGACCAGTTTTGAAAAATTTTGATGTGAAATGATTTCAAATGTGTGAAAATATTTTGATTACAAAACTTTTTCTTTGTGTGGAAGAAAGGATTTGAAAAACCTATGTGAAAATATTTTGAAAAATGCTTGCCAAAACTATTGTGAAAATTATACTTATCTAGTGTGACAAATCTTTGCAAAAATAATTTTCAAATGTGTGTAAATGATTGCAAAAATTATTGTGTACTATAGTTTGCAAAATTATTTTCAAAAACTAATAAGAACACCATTACAAATACTTGTAAATCATAAATAAGACACATACAATTCTTTCTGCACAACTCTAAATAAACGACTTCATTCAAACCTGTAAAGTTTTTAGAAACTCATACATTCTGTGAATAAAGCAGCACGCCCGTGTAAATAATTGTATGTACTTTTTGTATATGTCCAGTTCTTAGTTTATTTGCAAAAATTCTTTGTGTAAAAACATTCTTTGATTCTTTCGAACTCTCTGTGAAAAATTTGCATCATTCATTATGCATAGCATAAGCATACCATTCATATTCTTTTTGAGTGAGCTTGATGATTGAATCAGTCTAATAAAGTCTCAAATTGGAGCTTGGTTGGACCTTACCGCACCTAATTGCACTGGAACCTTATGGGAACTAGGTTTAAGGTACTTCAGGTCTATGCAGACTTAATCCTTTGAGAAATCAGGGCTGGGTTCAAGTCACCTCAGTGGACTAACTAGAACTTTTCGAGACACACGTATGACTCTTACCGACCGTGACCTAACTTGGACACTTGCACCTTTCACTTGGCTCAACTCAGTTGGAGTGGTGAGGGGGTTGGATTTGCCAGTCTGAGATGCACACGGGTGGAAACATTCGTCCTCATCTAGGGAGGGAAGTGCACCCCAACCTGGTCCAATAGCCATGAGGTCTAAAGACAGGAGACTGTGGGTTGCGATAAAGCTTCAAAAGAGGGATAGTCTACTGGCTCAAGAGGAAAAACTCCTTATGTAAATGCTGCTGTGAATAGTATGTTGAAAAAAAATGGTCAGGCCTGTACAAAAATAAAAATGCCTGCAAAGTATGTACAAAGTCAATAAGCAAGCTTGAGTTCCAAAGACAAATATGTGCCTGCAGCTGGATGACTTGACTACACTGGTCTTGCATCCCGGGATAGGTAGCTACACTGGCTACTGTCCATTCTTCTCTTCACCCCCTCCTCTTGAGCTGGTTGCCACTTGAACTTAGAAGGGAATACCCTGCTCCTCGAGGAAAGAGCTGTTGGATTGGGGAATCATTGGGTTGTCATTCTGGAGAAGTCAGTTCCTTTATCATTTCAGTTGGAGAGAGCCACTATCACTTACACCGTACAAGTCAGCTTCATAGTTATAAGAGTTTGCGTATGATGTAGACTAGTTCTGACCCGGCTATTGAGGTGGGTTGAACCGAGTTCTGTGACTATCGAAGGCTGTTGTATTTTAGAGCTGGTCCCCAAATAGGTTCCACACACATTCACACCCAAGGTCTGACAGGAGCTCCAAATTCAGATTTTGTAAGGACATGCATTGCATTGAAAGCACCCTTATTCACTCTATCTTTTATTTTCCTTTTTCTTTTCTTTATTCTTTTTGTACTTATTGCATAAGTGTTTGCTAGGGACTAGCAAAGGCAAGTATAGGGGGGTGATGAATCTCCATTTCATCACCTTTATTCTATCATTTTGGCCTCAAAAACCCCAGCACATGCATGTAAATAGCATCAAATTGTATATAATAGCATTCATGATTCATTGTATTAATTCCACATTAAATAAGGTTTTAATGCCAACATTATAGAATAAAGAAGAGAAAAGAAAAAGGAATAAAATATTGCAAATATTTTATGACCCAAACCCCGAGACCAAGGCCAGCATGGTATTGGTCGACAAGGAATAAAGTAGGGGGAGATAAGGGCCATTGTACAGTAAATTCCTCATTTATTAATTCATTCATTTATGCATTTTTGGCACCTATTTTGTACATAATTATTTCTTCATCAAATAAAGAAACTTTGTACATGAAAGTTGTAGATAATAATGTAAATAAAAATACAAAATTGAGTTTGTGCAAAAATAATACCCAGTGTACATTTTATACACAGAATAAAAAGTCAAAATCTCAACATCACAGACCCATATCTTTCAAATAAAAATCCAAATCACCCAAACTCACCTTTAATTGTATATAGCATTCCATAAACTATTTTATAAAATTGGTTTCATAATTTTTGGAGTCCATATGCAGAAGTTAGGTTTTTGGCCCTCCTTGTATATAGGACTGATTAAAATATGCATTTTATTCAGTATTCATTATTTGTATAAATTCATATTTTTAGAATTTTGTAAATAATGTATATAATGCATACACATAAGAAAAGTTAAAGAAAACCAAAATCAATTTGTAAAATAAAATAAGTCTACAAATTCATAGACAAAATACATATGCTATATACCTATATATAAATAAAAAGGATTGTAATCCTTGATTCTTTAATTCTTTTATATTTTTATAATAAGGTATACATTATACATGACTCATTAAAAATTTAAATCCAAAATAAAAATCAAGAAAATACAATAAATAAATTAAGTGTAGGAAATACATAGATAAAACACCTCTAAGTATACCTACATACACCTATACCTATTTATTTAAAAATATAATTAAACTCATAAAAATCAAACAAAAATATCTTTATACTCACAAAAATAAATTATAAATTTATAAAATAAGACAATAAAATAATAAAAGAAAATAAACAAATTAAAAATAAAAATACATAAAAATACATGTAAATACATACAAATACACATTATTCAAATAAAACTATAATAAAACACCTCGAAAAATTCAATAAAAATCGTAAATAAATACTAGACGAAATAATACACATTTTTTATTTTATAAGAAAAAATTAATAAAATCATTTAAGGCGTCAAATAATTCAATTTCTCATCAGATTCTCTGTTTTGTCTCCTAGCGGCTGACTTGGACGAATCACAGGCCGTCAACAGTTGACCGCTAGCTCAACTGCTCCCCCAGCCGCCCGATGTGACTTAGCGTGTCTCTTCGCCCATCTTCTCCCATTTTTCCCGGGCATACCATCCATCAATCGAAGATGCTTCCTGCACAAGAATTGTTCTCTAATCATCACTGAAGCCCGCCAATTCTTTGGATCAACCTAATACTCTTTAGATCATGCAATAATCGCCGGTCAATAAGGCCTCTTGCCAATTTTTATAAATAACAAGCTCCGCCTCCTTCCTCATTTTGGCCACTTTTATTCCAACCTAAAGCCTAGATCTTGCTCCTGGATTGTTCCTCGTGACAGGGGGAGTAGCCCGACACCTTGACTCGGCCGGAGGAAGGAGAGTTTTGTCGTGGCGGAGCTCCGGCGTCCGCCCTGCTCCCTGGAGGCCCCTAGTATAAGAGCTGACCTTTTATGCATTTTTTTAGTTAGTCTTCGATGTTAGTTTTTCATTCCAGTCATTAGAGTAGGTTTTAATTAATGCATGTAGCTTAAAAATCGAAATTCGAAGTTCGCCGGAGCTCTGCTCCGGCGACTTCTCCACTGTTGTTCCGACTGTCTCCGACCGCCACGTTCACCCCATCTCGAACCTCAGCGCATTCTCCATCTATTGCACTCATTTGTTCAACCCAGGACCCTAGGTCCTGACGAATCGGGGCTCCTCCTCCGCCGTTTGCCGGAGCCCCTCCGCCCACCTTCATTTTTGCGTTGCAGCTTCCAAACCCCGGGTCGAGGAGCATCGCCTCGAGCCCCTCTTCCTTTCTGTGCAGGTTAGGCGTACTAAAGCACGCCAGGAGACGAATCCTAAGCGAGCGGAGGTACCTGGAGCTCCGCTTCTTCATCGAGCTCGTGGCGCCGCTCCAGGGCCCCTCCGTTCGATCAGACACCTCCAGCAGCTGGAGAGCCCTGTCAGGAAGCTATTTGGACCATCAGATGCCCGAGGGAGCGCCGGACGAGCGAGCAGCACCGGATCGAAGGTCGGGGAAGAGGGAGTTCTTCCATGTTCTTCGTGCCTTCGTCTTCACCGTCCGATCGCGGTCCCAGCCCAGATCGCATCAGCACCGTCAGATGGAGCATCGCATCAACCGTCAGATCGTCCTGGCTGATCTAATCTCAGCCTCCCATCGGTGAAGTGTCATCGGGCGAGGAGGTGGCGACGCGTGGCAAGTGAAGAGAGCTGCGCCGTTGGATGCCACGCCTTGTTTAGGGGTAAATTTCACATTCAGCCCCCTCACTTTTTGTATTTATTATTTAATGCCTAAAATAAAAGTTTCAGTTGTAAATAAAATGTATATGTTGCAGAAGGACCCCCGATGTTTTAAGGTTTGCACTTTAGTCCCTCCGCGCCTCACGTGCAGCACCCACGTGAGGCGCGTGAAATTTTGCATTTAAACCCCGCTGGGTTTTTGTAATTACAAAATGGTCCTGAAAATAAAAGTTAAAGTGTATTTTTATTGTAATTTTTGCATGTATGCCCCTGTGAACTATTTTATTTGCAAAAATACCCCTGCTAGGCCATTTAATTTTTGAATGCTTTGTCTATTTATTTTGTGCTCCACATTAAATCGAAAAAATTTGTAAAAATAGACTTAAGCTCTTGTTAGTGTACCCTTGCACGCCATATTTTTAGTTTTCCATTTTGTTGTATTTTTGCATTTATTAAAAATCAATAACATGCATTTTATTTACTGTCTAGATTATAAAATCCCAAAAAAATATCAAAATGCCCTGAAAAATTCCAAAAAAATTCCCTATGGTGTATTTTGAGCTATTTTAGTGTCAATCCAAAAATCCCTAAAAATCGCAAAAGGAAAACCTTAAAAATTCAAAAATACCAAAAAACATCAAAAAAGTATTAAAAATCAAAGAAAAATCAAAAAAATATAAACTCAGGCCCTATTTATGCTATATTTTATTAACTTTAGTGTGGAAAATTTTTGAGGTTGTTAGCTATTTTTAAGGTCTATTTTTGTGACAGCCAGTACCTAGTCCATTGTTTGCTATCATTTAGCTATTTAAAAATACTAAAAAAGTTTGCAAAAATACCCAAAAATCATAAAAATAGTAGAAAACCATGAAAATCCCAAAACCACCTTATTCCTAAATTTTTGACCATTTTTTAGTATTTTTGTAAACATTATAGTACCCCTTCATGTATATATATTTTTTCTAAAAAAAATTAATTATATATACCTATTTATATATCTAATTATTTATATGTATTCTTATCTCTATTTATTAACCCTTATATATAATATATATATATATAATGATCTATATAAGTATATCTTTTATTATACCTATAGATACCTATATATATTATATGTATCATAAGCTATATACTAACCCTTTATGGGTATACATAATTAATATACTTATATTATATGTATATTTATATATATTACTTAATTATTATATCATTATATATATATATATATATATATTTTAAAATTCAAAAACCCACTTCACACACAAGGATGACTCTGAGATACATGTAGGCTACTGCATTTTTGTATTGCTCTTTGTGGTTCGACCTCTACATGCTTGTCACTGTACATTTTATGGTAGAGTAAATAAAGATTAATTCACACTTATTTTTGAGCTTTATTGTTGTATTCTTTGGATTGTGGGTTAATTGTTGATTGACACCGGTCTTCTATGCGTGATCGCCTCAGCGACAACACTTTTATATTTTTCATGGTGACCCTCGTGGAATATCATTGTTATCAGTAGTCTCGATAGTCGGATCCTCAAGTGTCTCTCCTAGGGTCATGTCTTGAGTCTATGATTTCTGAGGAGAGATCTGATTACGTGGTGTTTAACTCAGTGATATCATCTTGGTCATGGCTGTCGATTTCTTGTTCGGTTGTCTCAAGGTCAGGTGTGCCTCGAGAGTTTGATCATTATGGTCATGGTTTGGAAATTTTATGTCCTAAGTCTCACAATCTATAGTCGATCTAGCATATGCAAAGAATGGGTTTCCAAAATAATGGGAGACTCAGACAAATCTCCTCGTGCTTAATGTGTAGGATAATAAAGTCCACTCTATGTTTGACACCTTGGAAGTTCATGATGACAGAAATAATTCCTCTGGTCATTTTGTGGATCGATCAAGCAATTGAACGATTACTATAGTCTTCTTGAGTGACTCGAGTTTGAGTTGGTCAAACACCGACTTAGGATGATGTTTAGGGTAGAGTCATCATCTACCCGGACATGAGTTCACTCGATATTACCAATTTCACAACTACCCCTATTTAACTGTTTCACTCTACGGCTTTTGCTTTTCTTGGTCATCATCATTTAGCTAGCCATAGTAATGAAATGAAACTCGATTCTCGATTACTTATTGCCCACCTTCTTAGGTAATAATCGACTCTTCACAAATCTTTGATGATTTGGTAGATACTCTATGAGATTAATTAATGGGAGCTCTAAGATCAAGCTTTTACAAAATGCTTCCATTTCGGTGTTGTCTATTTTTTTTTTGAATTTTCTGATTTTTTTCGATATTTTTATTAGAGTCAGTAGAGTAGTTAGTGGGATGGTCAGTGGTATCAGATGCCCATGGTGTTTGTATTTGTAAATTATACACATGATGTGTTTCAAGTTCGCTTTATGTGGCCCTTTTCCTTAGTTGTTCATCATTTTTTAACCATTTGGATGACCTTATCAAGTTGTTCAGTCAAACTGTCGGCTCTCTGATTAATCTAAGTTATGTCATCCGCTATCATCTCATGACTTGGAGAAGAATAACTATACTCATCATGTTGTGATTCCGTCATGTAATCCTAGGTTGAGTAATCGTCATTCTCTATGGTCGTGGTTTGGTCATGAGTCATGATTCCTTGACTCTAGATCTCAAATGTATGATCAAAAGAAAAGTGGTCGTACTCGAGAAGAGAATCATCCCGAGTACAGGATGGTTCAAACAATGAATTATCAATCGTAACCAGGAATTGTGTTTTTCTTTCACATTTGGTTACACTCATATCCATCCCCGAATTTGCTCGCTCCATTATGTCTTCACAATATTTGTTTACTTCTGCAAGTGGTTCATATCTCATATATTCAGCTGAAGGAGTAAGGTGGTAGAATGAGAGGTGAAGTGTGTCATGGTGGAGGGAATGATGGCTGGGGAAGAACCGCCTCAAAGAGAGGGTTTTTTTTGAAATGAGAATGAAGATGGATGGGATAAATTCATGTAAGTGCGACCCACAGAGTCTGTATATGAATACTAATATTCTGACATCTTCAAATAGGAAGGTGGAGAATGATTCACGAACCTCGATATGTGCATGCTTGTGCAATGAATTGTGAACGTACACAATACAATACATAATACAAACCCCAAATTCACCAACTTAACACAATGAAGTCCTCAATGGTCCGGCTGATTGTCTTTTAAAAAATTAATTGGTTAAAACATTCTTTGATTCACTTACAAACATATGTGTCACCCTGATGCCTAGATGTGGTTCTATTATTCCTCAACTAAAGGAGTAAACTGCTCGGATTGTCGAGTTATAACACATCTCTAAGGAAATAGTAGACTGACACACCCAAAATGTTGACTATGGTCGAAGGCGGGCGCTTGCGGCTCTCAAACCCACAAGAGTTGAAACCAGATACTTAGGGTGCAAGTCCAAGGTTTTGGGCTCTAACCTTACGATTACATCCTTACCCACTCACAGTCTAGAGGTATGTACCTAATGACTCGGATTTTGCAAATGTCTAAAATAATATCCTCACATAAGCGAAGATATATTGTTGTTGAAGCGACCACTATCAAACCCCGAGGTCAATCAATAATCAACCCACACAATGACAGAATCAAGCAAAGCAAGCAAGTGTGAATCAAAATTTATTATACCCTACAAATAAAAAGTGACAAGTAAAGTAGGGATCGCACACAGGAAACAACTGAGAGTAGACAATCAAAAATTCATAAAGAAATACAATGAATGATTTTGGGTATTTTTGGATTTTTAGATTTTTGTGTTTTTTTACCTTTTTTTACCTTTTTATTGGATTTTAATTTTTATTTTTCAATTATTTTTATTTTAGTTTTTATTTTTTTTAATATTTTTTTATTTTTAATTTCTTTTTCTTTTTAAAGATATAAGATAAGACATATAAAGCTATATATGCAATAAAGGGTAATATAATCATAAATACTACTAAAAATAATCAAAATACAAGAAATAAAATGTTTTTGGGTTTTAATAATCCTTTTTAGTTTTTGTGATTTTTTTGATAATTTTGCTCATTTTTATATGTTTTGAAAATTGAAAATATCCCAAATAGGGATTAATTAATTGGGATGAATTGAATTGGAGATTAAAAATAGTAAAAAGTATCAAAACTTCTCCAAATCAATTTTAATAAATAAATAATGCAATAAAGAAAATTCAAAAACAAAAATAAATATTTTGGGGATTTTTTATGTTTTTATAAAGGATTTTGGATATTTTAATTTTTATGGTTTTTCTTTTTCTATTTTTTGTGGTTTTTGGTCTGGCAGTACAAAATACACAAAATATTATTTATGGGGATTTTTTCAAAATATTTTATATTTTTTGGTATTTTCTTAGTTAAACAGGGACAAAAACATGCTCTTTGATTTTTATAAATATGCAAACGCCTAAAATTTAATGCAAAAATATGGAGTGGATATAAAAGCAAGCAGGCACTTAATCTTATTTTTTGGGAATTTCTGGAACATATATGCTATTTTTAGTAAATAGAGAACATGCACAAAATTAATGAATTGGTATGGACATAATTGCAATTAAAATTAAATATAAGGTGATTTCTGCAAAATACATAAAATAATATAACTAATATTAATGATTCGAGACTAAACAGAAATACAAATATCTGTAAGGGTATCTTTACAAAATCACCACCTCATGTGAGACTGCACATGAGGTGACGTGGATTGGACGAATATGCAAATAATAGGAATAGAAGGGGTTCCAGTGCAAATTTACCAAAAGTTTTACATTAGAGAAATTCATTACAGGACTAAAAATAAAAAGGCAAAACAGGGGCTAAGATCTGCAATTTACCCCCTACTGTGCGTGATCCAACATTAATGAAAATGTCACTCATCCGCGTGTCAGCCAATCAACGGTCGATACCGCTTCAGCGATGGATGGCTTGGATTAGATCATGGCAAGATCCACAGTCGATGTCACGGAAGATACAACAATTGTTGTATAATCTGGCACGGCTAGAAGATCTGACAGTTGGGAGGTAGTCACGAAAAACAACCGAAGAACATCTTGAAGCTGAGCTTCGATCTGATCTCTGATGCAACTCTAGCTACCTCCCTCTCTCCTGAAGTGCTTCAATGGTTCCTTGAGGCTATCCATGTCTAATGAGCTCCACAAAAATGGTCGGACACCATCGGAGATGCTCCGATGAATCTCGACACCTGGAGCCTCTGTTTGGACTTCAAAGACCCCTACAAAGGTGATTTTTCTCCTTGCTTCCTGCAGGTTTATGTTGGGGACAAAAAGGAAAAGGCAAGTATGGCTTCTGGAGGCAGAATGGGCATGAGATGTGGTGGATCGGCGATCTCCGATGAGGCGGACGAGGGAGATCTAACTCCTTGATATGTGCAAGATCGAGGGGAATGTGGGTGCTTGGGGTGATCAGAAGGAAAAGTGGAAGGAGCTGGAAATGTGAGGCGAGGTGGAGCGTGATGGGAGTGTTTGGAACAGTTTAAGACAACCTTTTGGATTAGATATGGACATGCCTTGTTTGAAGAACTATTTCCCAATAAGCATTGTTCTATTTCCTAATGTCCATGTACGAGGTACAGTTTACGACAACCTTTTGGACTAGATATGAACAATTTAATCACTGAAGAACAAGTCTACAATTCAGGCACGGTCGTACAAGGTACCGTTACTATTCATGGCTTTTCAGTACATGCCTTGTTTGATTCTAGAGCTTCACATTCATTTATTGTGCGACGGTTAGTACCCACTTTGGGTAAGGTACTAGTAGAAGTACAACAGTCCTATCTAATCAAGGGACCAGGAGGACAAGTATTTATAATCCGAGAAGCTCCGGATAATTGTGTAGTACTGATAGCAGGAAATCAACTACTTGTTTCACTACTACTAATTGAAATGGAGGACTTTGATCTCATCCTGGGGATGGACTGGCTAGAAAGGCATCATGCATGCCTTAACTGTTTTCAGAAGACAGTAACTTTTCACCTTCCTAACTCGATAGAGTTCCAGTTCATTGGAAAGACATCCAATGATAATATCAAATACATCTCGACTCTGAAGGCGCAACAATTGTTAGAGAGAGGGTGCCAAGGCTATTTAGCTTTTGTAACCACTACATTAGGGCCAGACAGAATGATAGAAGATGTATCTGTAGTGTGCGAGTTTCCTGATGTATTTCGAGAGGAACTACTTGGATTACCACCTGAGGAAAGATTGAATTTGAAATCTCTCTCACACCTGATACTCGTCTTATCTCTATCCCTCCATATAGGATGGCACCCAGCTGAGTTACGGGAGTTAAAGATACAATTACAAGCTCTGTTAGATAAAGGATTCATTCATCCTAGTACTTCACCATGGGGTGCACCCGTCTTGTTTGGGAGGAAAAAGGATGGGTCAATGCGGTTGTGCATTGACTATAACAGTTAAACAAGATGACAGTAAAGAACAGTATCCTCTGCCAAGAATAGATGATCTCTTTGACTAGTTGCAGGGTTCAACTATGTATTCCAAGATTGACTTAAGATCTGGATAGCATTAGTTGAAGATTAAAGATGCAGATATCCCTAAGACAGCCTTTCAAACTAGATATGGACATTATGAATTTTTAGTTATGCCTTTTGGACTAACAAATACCCCAACAGCTTTCATGGATCTCATGAATAAAGTACCAGGGAGTTCTTAGATCACTTCGTAGTAGTATTTATTGATGGCGTGCTTATTTACTCCAAGGATAAGTACCAGCATGAACACCATCTCCGGCAGAGAATTGAAATATTCAGGAAGAACAAATTGTATGCTAAATATAGCAAATGTGACTTCTGGTTGTCTGAAGTATCCTTCTTAGGCCATGTTATTTCTGGGTAAGGTATATCAGTTGATCCTACAAAGGTTAGTGTGGCGATGAGTTGGGAACGCCCGAAGACTATCACAAAAATACGATCTTTTCTGAGTTTAGTTGGGTATTATAGAAGATTTGTGAAGGACTTTTCACGACTAGCATTGCCAATGACTAGGCTGACTCAGAAGGAAGTCACATTCATATGTTCTGACGCATGCGAAGCTAGTTTCCAAACATTGAAAGGATTCCTAACATTTGCATCTATCCTTACTATACCCTCTGGGAGTGAATGATTTACAGTGTACACTAACGCATCTAAAGAAGGACTTGAAACAGTTCTTATGCAACATGGTAAGGTAGTTGCTTATGCATCACGACAGATCTAAACACGTGAGAGGAGCTACCCAACACATGACCTTGAATTAGTTGTCGTAGTATTCGCTTTAAAGATGTGGAGACACTACCTCTGTGATATTACTTTTGAAATCTTCATCGATCATAAAAGCTTGAAATATCTGTTTGATCAAAAGGTGCTCAATATGAGACAGAGACGGTGGCTAGAGTTGTTGAAGGACTATGATTGCACCATCTCCAACCATCCTGGTAAGGGGAACGTCATAGATATGCCCTTAGCAGAAGAAATAATTCACCTGGGTTGGTGAGTGCTATCCACTTCTGGGGTTTACTATCAACGTTGAGTGAATGGAAACCATTTGATAGTAGTATCGATACTATAGCTATTCCTCACCGATACAAACCAGAGATCTAGGATAGAATAAAGAAAGGATAGGAGAATGATCCAGTCCTGAAAGACTTGAGACAACAACTTGAGAATAATGAGATAGAGGGATTCAATATACAATCTAGGTTACTGTATAACCATCACAGAGTCTGTGCACCAAACACACCCGACTTGAGGAAGGAAATCTTACGCACATTGTTCTAGATTATCCATTCATCCAGGAATTATGAAGATGTATAAGGATATTCGTTCAAACTTTTGGTGGTCAGGAATGAAGAAGGATGTTGCTAAGTTTGTGAATTCATGTTTTACCTGCCAGCAGGTAAAGGCTTCACACCAAAAGCCACCAGGATTGTTGCAACCCCTACCTATACTTGAATGAAATGGGAAAGCATTTCCATGGACTTCGTTACTATCTTACCTCATATGACTGGTGGTAAGATAGTATATGGATTATAATAGATCGTATAACCAATGTAGCACACTTTATTCCAATAAGCTTATCTTCCACTCCAAACCAGCTTGCTGAGTTATATATTATGCATGTGATTCGTCTCCATGGCATCCCAAAGGATGTAGTTTCCGATAGATATTCACGATTCACCTCACACTATTGGGAGAACTTCATGAAATCCTTAGGCACACCGCTATTCTTAAGCACAACATATCATCCACAAAACATATGGTCAATCAGAACGTACGATTCAGACTTTAGAGTATATGCTACGAGCATGTGCCTTAGAATAGAAAGGATCATGGGTGTAACATTGCCTCTTGTAGAATTCACCTACAATAATAGTTACCATACAAGTATTGGCATGGTATCATTTGAAGAACTATATGGACGAAGGTGTACTACTCCTTTGTGTTGGCAAGAGGTCAGGATAAAGAACCTTTACGATTTAGATAGACTCCAGGAGACACGGGAAGCTATAGAGCTTGCTCGAAAAAGACTAATAACTGCTTAGAGTCACCAGAAAAGCTATATTGATATCAGGAGAAGAGACCTTGAGATTGAGGTAGGTGACTTTGTATTCCTAAAAAAGTATCGCCTATGAAGGGAGTTCAGAGATTTGGCTTGCATGGGAAGTTGGTACCCAGATTCGTAGGTCCCTTTAAAATTATTCAGCGGATTGGGAAAGTCGTATATAGACCTGCACTTCCTCCACATCTATTGGCAATACATGATGTTTTTCATGTATCAAATCTGAGAAAGTATATTAAGGATCCTGAGCATAAGATAAGCTATGATGATATGCATGTTGAGCCAGACTTGACATACCTAGAAATACATGTGCAAATAATAGACAATGATATCAAGAAGTTGAGAAATAAAGAGGTATCTCTAGTTAAAGTGTTGTGGCACAACCAAGAGTTTGAAGAAGCCACATGGGAACCTAAGGTAGAAATGAGAGAAAAATACCCGTACTTGTTAGAATGATAACACTATGTACTGTGTATATCTTTAATACAAATGAAATGGCGTTCATTCTCTTTAAGGTTGTTATGGTTTCAGTCCGTTTAAGGTTGTTATGTCTGCATTTCTAGTCTCAAGGATGAGAATTCCTTCCTTTAAGGTTGTTATAATTGTAAAGCCTTGAACTTTATTGTCTCTCGGATCCTATATCATAAGAACCGGCTCGTCAAGGAAAACCAATGGAATTTGTTTCGTGTGAATCGGATTTTGTTTCGATTTGTTATGATTTTCGGAAGAAAAAGAAGTAAGGAGGTTTAAGACGACAATAACCCATAATGATCATCATTAAGACTAATTAAACATGATTATAGAAACTAATGATAGATTGATGACCGCTAATTACCATTAGCAAACACTAATTAGTTGTTAGCAAAAGCTATGCGCGAGCTACGAAAGATAAATCATGACTAATGAAAGTTAATCACGATTAACGTTAATTAAGCGTGATTAATAAATCTAGAATACTCTGAAAAGTTCTAACTTAAGCCTTAAGTTTTGTATAAGACTTGGCCAAAATCATGGACCAAAACCATGGGCCACTAACCACGGTTAAGGTCTAAACCATGGTTTACTAACCATGGTTATGGTTTTCTGGAGCCTACAAATAGCCCCTCCTACCCATTCATTCCCGACGATTTCCACTACCACCACCACCCCAAGGGTTAGGGATGAGAGGTCGGGAGGAGGAGAGGGAGGCGGGGAAGGAACGCTAGCGAAGCGTTGCCAGGAGAACGAGGAGGTGGAAGGTACGATCCTCTCTTAGTTTGCTTCGTAAGTTAGTTTTCCGATTCATCTTCTTTTTCCAGCTTTATTTTCGATTCATCTTTCTTTCCGATTCATTTTCTGTTGTGGTTCAAGGAGAAATATGTGTAATACCCTACTTAGGTGCAAGCGATTATGCACGTTAGTGAACCCTGTGATTCGTCACACTTTCACTCACCTAAGACACGTGGTGTCTACTGATTTTCCATCGCTTATGGTTCTATTCTTTCGATTCCGCTTTTATAGTTATTTTGATGGAGAAATATGTGTAATACCCTATTTAGGTGCGGGAGGCTATGCACGTCAGTGAACCTGTGACTACTCACATCTTCGCTCACCTAAGATGCGTGGTGTCTACTGATTCTTCATCTCTTACGACTTGATTATATTCTTCAATATTCATTGTTGTTTCCCTCTTGGTGATTTTATAGAGGAAACTTTTTCCGTTTTTCTTTTAAAATATGTCCCGATGTAAGGGGAAACTCTAATGAAATTTTTATAAAAATATATCCCGATATAAGGGGAAATTCTGCCCATATTTTTATAGAAATATGTCCCGATATAAGGGGAAACTCTGCCAATTTTTTTCTAGAAATATCACCCCATTTAAGGGGAAGCTCTGCTGAAATTTTAAGAGAAAAATATGTTCTTCATGTTCTTCGTGTTCTTCGTGTGTTCTTCGCATTCTTCATGTTCTTCGTTCTTTCTTTGCGTTCTTGGCACGTTATTAGCATTTTTTATATGAAAATGAAATTTGATCATTTTAGGAGCTATAAATCATCCTTTTTGAAAAAGAATTACGATAAAGCACTGCATACGCGAGAAAGAGCTCGATTAGATAATGAAATTCTTTCTTTTGCTATTGAGTTTTCATATGAGATCATTGAGATTTTTGATTTTATGTTCATAGCTACGAAGAACCCTAATTTGACTATTTTTGAGAAAATATGAAAAGTTGATTTCTGATTTCAACTAAAATAAGGTATAAGCATCGAATTGATGCAGTAGCTTGGAAAGTAAGGTTTGGAAGTTAAAATGAGCATAAATAGGAGTATATAAATATATGAATTAATATATATGTGAGGTTCTACTCAATGTTGATGATTATACAAATCGAAGACTTAACTAAAGAATTACATCATGGGAATTGATGTGTATTAAGCTGGATCTTGAAAAGGATCATGTGTTACGTTAAGAAATGACTGGGAGTAGAACTACAGGTCAGGCATGCAACTTGTAGGTTTGTCGGAAGGAACCCATATTGGTGTGGCCCTACCTATGTTGTACATGGTTGCCTTATTTTGATAAGTGCGTACGAAATGAATGATTTGCAACACGTGGTACCAGGTGCCAATATATACGGGTTGAACGACGGAAGATTTCGTCGTGCCATGTGGAGGCACGAGTGATTTGATAGCAGTTGGGTTACGATAACATGTTCTTAACACTGTTGGTTTATGGGTTTAAAGGTTAGTCTGAAGTTTTAAGCTACCGAGTCCTCTAGGATGGTGTTCTTCTTTGTTTGTCAAGCTGAGGGTTTGGAACCCTGGATAATAAATGAAAAGGAAATTATCAGGGTAGTATTGGAGGATTGGTTGAGGTGATGTGCAGCAGCATAAGCTCACCATATCAACGAAATCTCCAATCCTGAAGTGTCCACAGGTTTGGAGTCCACTAATGGTGGGGTTCCTCAGGACTAATCCCTAGCGTGGAATAGAAAGGAACATGACTTAAAGTAATGGGAATGAATGAAACTTTTTGTGATAACAAGTTTTGAAAAATTACACACTTGTTTGCTTTTCTCTTCTTCGTTACTTAGCAGTCACTAATTGTTATCCTAGGATTTATGAAAAACTAAACAGGTGTCGGTGAGCCTTCACAAGGACTTTAATAATCCAACCAGCTAACATAGTCATCGAGCCAACCACTCTGTAAGGTGGTTAGTAATCTTTTCGTGTATTTCTTTTCAGTTGATGTACATGTAAATGGTTATAGTGAGATAATGTATCATGTGGACTTTATTTGTGAATGGAAAAGTGTTGAAATACTTCATTTTGAGTATTTTTAATTACAGTCTATTTCTGAATGTTAGTTGTGATTGCTGAATAAATTATTGTTGAGTAACCAGATCCGGATATGGGAGTATCCGACGACTCAGAATTAGGATCGTGACAGATTGGTATCAGAGCCCAATTACTCATGTAATTTACTCAGTAATTGATAACTATGAGCGGTATTCAGAAACTAAGTTTATTTTAAGATCCTTTGATCTTAATAAGTGATTGCAGTACCATTCACAAGTCATTGTCCCTTACGTACATCATGCTAAAATGTATAGGACCTAAATTTTGGCCTTGACTCATCCCAGGATCGTGGCAGACCAAGACATGTCTAGGAAATTAGCGACTATGATGACAATGCTGCAAGAAATGGGGTAAAAGCAGCATGCATTAGAGGAGATGCTCAATGCACAAGCTGAGAGACCTGAGGCATCCAGACATGTGGATGCTAGGATTGAAGGTTCTATCCATCTTTCTAAGGATCTAGTTACCATCCTTCCACTGAGTATGATCCTATCCCAACTGAAGGAGCAATGGAGAGAGCTCTTCTTAGATACCAAAAACTATTGGAAAATTACCTAAAGGGAAAGATTCCTCTATTCAAAGGCATAGAGACACCTATTGAGGCAAAACTATGGCTCGATGATGTCAGCAGTATGTTGAGAATAATACACACACCAGCAGATACTTGGGTGTACTTTGTTGATTACTCCCTAGCAGACTACACAAGACGATGGTGACGAGCAATTTCCAAGAAATTAGTAGATCCCATTCCATGGGGATATCTTTGAAGAAAGATTATGAGCTCACTTTTGTCCTTCCCATTGGGAATAACTGAAGAGGAGGGAGTTGGCTTCTCTGATCCAAGGTTCCAAGAATGTACGAGATTATCATATTCACTTTATGGAGCTGCTACGTTACTCCCCATCTCTAGAAGCTTCACCACAGGAATGTCTTACCAAATTAGTGGACTTCAGGGAGATCTTAGAGAGAAGCTTGCAGGTTTTAGAGCCGCCACTATAGATGAAGCCATGGACATCGCCTCTTGTATTGAGATGGAAACGGATGAAAACCGCCAAAGAAGAAGCTTCCACTTTACTAATGGACCATGCAAATGTAAGGCGAATTATAACTGAAGAGGTAGTTGTTATCCTCCAGTTGGGTCTATTATAAGCTCACACATACTTTGGGGCAGGAATTATCAGGAAGAGGAGGTTTCTCTAGACCTCCACTATACCCCCATGACTCAACAACAGGAGATAGTACCGTTATGGTTGGATCTTCAACACGGACAGGAACACGTGTGTGTTATAACTGTTATCAGGAAGGCCATATCAAGAAAGATTACCCAATGTTGAGAGGTTCGGGCTCTAAATCAACCCCAATTAATAGTATAACATCCACCCCGAGCAATGGAGCAACACGTGGAGGAAGATTGGGTAGAGGTCGTGGTTCATAAGAGGCATCTGTTATGGGTTTAGCTTGCCGATGAATCCATATTTCATCATCTTTATTCTATCATTTTGGCACCAAAAACCCTAGCAAATGCCAATAAATAGCATTAATTCCATCATCTTAGCATTCATGCATGTGCATGTGAATAGTGTATAAAATACTGTAATTAAAGCCAAAATTATAGAATAAATAAAAGAAAAGAAAAAGAATAAAATATTGTAAATATTTTATGACCCAAACCCCGAGACCTAGGCATCTTGATGAATAGGTCGACAAGGAAGAAAGTAGGGGGAGATAAGGGTCAGATACCTATACTATTTTATCCATTCTTTATTCATTTTGGGACCTATTTTTGGTTCTACTTTTTATACCTCAAATAAGGAAACATTGTACATGAAAGTTGTAGATAAATTAATAAAGAAAAATACAAAATTTATTTCATTGAAAAATACTACATAGGTAAAAAGTTATGGTCTGAATAAAAATCCAGAATCCCAACTTCCCAGACCCATATCTCACAAATGAAAACTCCAAATGCAGCAAACTCACCTTTAATTGTATATAGAATAAAATAAGCTATGGTTTCGCATTTGGTGGATCTACGGTTTGAAAGTTGAGTTTTGAACCCCTATTGTATACTTGTACAGAATAAAATATTCAATTTATTATTTATTCATTTTTTTTATTTTTTCTATTTTTATAATTATGTAAATATTACTTATAATAATTATGTACATTAAAATCAGAATAAAAATGCAAAGAAAACTCAAAATAAAAATACTTGTATATACACAACACAGGTATTATACCTATACTCATACCTATACAATACCTACTTATATTTTATTGAATATACAAAATATGTCAATAAAATAAAATAAAAATATATCTATGTGTATAAAAGTATTTTATAATTATATAAAATAAGAAATAAAAATAATAATATTAAAATACACAAAATAAAAATAAAAGAATAAAACACGTAGGTAATATACCTAAATAGGGTGTAAAAAGCAACTTATAAAAATATACTTCATAAAAATAATTAAAAATCACCATAAAATAATTTAGAAAATAATAAACATTTTTTATTTTATAACCTAAAAATAATAAAATCATTTTCGATTTTTAATTGAATTTACAAAAGTTTTTCGAGGGTTTTTTCCTGGTTGGTCCACGTGGACCAACCAAGTGGCGCCCCCAGTTGACCTCGGTCAACTGGTCGTCTCTCCTCCTGCGCCCGTTGTCAGAGCTAGTTTTCGAGCCAATTTTTTGGCTTTTCCGCCACCAAACCTTTCACCCTTTCGACTCGATTTCTTTTGCAAATATCTTCCTCGATCATCCACCTTGCCCGCCCCATGATTACATTGGGCCAAGGACCAGCGATTGCTCCAATCTTCGTTGATCTTTGAGCCCCTGTCACCTTAGGTCAAACCACTTAAAATGAACCCCCAACTTTGAATTTGAATTCGAGTCCCTTCGATCCACCCCTCACCGCCTCTCTCGTGCTCTGTGGCTTCTTGGAGGTGACAGCTCCACCGCAAGCCCTTCAGCCAAGGCGTACGAGGTCGGAGGCATCTCCACCACCTCCCCCAACTCCGGCGGTTGAGGTACACTTTTTCCTCTGGTTCTGGCCATTGAGGACCCCATCTCCCCTATTTCTCTTTTGCATTTTATTCCTGTTAGTTCTAGGATTAAAAACCCTCAAAAATCGTGAAGAATCGTCACTTGAATCGCCCAAATCATCATCTTGGCCGGGGCGCACCTCCGGCCAATCACCGCCACACCTCGTTTCGCTTCTATTCTACCATCCTGAGGTCCAGGCAGTTTGCCCTGGACCTCCTAACCATTTTTGCAGGTCAACGTGCTTTGACTCGCGCCTGGAGGTGATTTTGGAGCCTCGCCGGAGCTCGCGAAGCCCCCCAGCTCCGCTTGCCGTCCGCGAGCACCCCGGCCTTCGCCGTGGTATTTTGACACCCTCAGGAGGAAGAGGAGACCCCCAGGAGTCTCCACGTCCATTTTGAAGCCCAACCGCCACCGGAGGAAGGAGATCTAGCGCGGCGAAGCTCGCCCTCGCCGGCGTTCTTCGCTGTTCTTGGTCCTAGCCTCCCAACCGTTGGATCGAGGAGAATCTCCAAACAGCACAGCTACCGTTGGATGGAGCAACGTTCGCCACCGTCAGATCTCCACCCAACGATCTAATCTTCGCCGTCCAACGCGAAGCGTCACCAGCCATTGGATCAGCGCCACGTGTCAAGTGAAGAACCCAGCGCCGTTCGATCTCCTCACCGAGGGTATTTTGCAGAGCCACCCCTGCTATTTTTGTAATTTTATTTTAGTCCTGAAACATTTATTAGTAGTTTAAATATTTTGTAAAATTTGCAACTAAGCCCTCGGATTTAAGAAATTTACACTTAGGTCCTCTGCCACATCACCTCACGTGACCTGTTCACGTGAGGTGTGGGCATTTTGCAAGTAGGCCCTCGGCCATTTTATTATTTCGTTTCAGTCCAAGGAAGTTTATATTAAGTGTAAACTTTTTGGAGAAATTGCAAGTTAGCCCCCAGATGTTTCTGAAATTACGAATAGGCCCCTGCCAGGCACGTGCAAGTCACGCGCCCTAGTGGGCATTTTGCGCCGACACCCCTGCGGGTTTGCAAATTTGTATTCGGTCCATAAATTCGAATATGCAGTTCAATATTTTGTGGAAAATTGCATGTATGCCCCTGGATGTTTTGATATTCTCACTTATACCCCTGCCAGGCTGTGACATTTTTGCTTGCTTGATCAATTTAATTAGGGCACCATTTTAATTCGAAAAATTCTCAAAAATTCAAGTTAAGCTCTTGCGTGCTTGTTCTTGAACGCCATATTTTTAGTTTTTGATTTTCTTGCATTTTCATATTTATTAAAAATCAAAAACTTGCCTTTTCAGCACTGTCTAGTTTAGAAAATACCAAAAAAATATTAAAATACCTTAAAAAATTCCAAAAACATTTCCTATTGTGTATTTCAACCTATTTTAGTGTCAGTTCAAAAATCACTAAAAATTTCAAAAGAAAAACGTTAAAAATTAGAAAATATCTAAAATCTTCAAAAACATCTAAAAAATTGTAGAAAACTCCAAAAATTGCAAACTCAAGCTCTGTAGTTTCCTATTTTTATCCTCTTTATTATAAAAATAGTTTTGAAAAATTTTGTGGCTGTTCGAGATTTTTCATTCCCATTTTACCCCCAGCCAGTAGTTAAAATACTGTTTTGCTTTATTTCAGTGTTTAAAAATGCCAAAAATGTTTTGAAAAATACCCAAAAATCACAAAAACAAAAAAAATTATAAAAATACCAAAAAGATTTTATTTCTGAATTTTTGACTATTTTTGCACATTTTTATAAATATTTTGTCACCCCTTTTATTACATTGTTTTATATTCCAATATTGAAAAAGAAAAAATATATATAAAATATAAAATTAGAAAAATTAGAAAATTAAAAATCAAAATACAAAATTAAAAATTAAAAAAATTTAAAACCCACAAAAAATCCTTGCATTGCTTAGTGTAGACAACACTCACATTCACTCACACACATTAGTTTGATTTACCCTGTTTGTTCCCTGTGTTCGAACTCTCTACATACTTGCTTGCTATACATCTTTTGTGCAGAGTTAAAAATACATTTTAACTCCACATTTATTTCTTATTGCTTGATCTATAGTGTGGGTTAATTGTTGATTAATTAGGGATTTTTAGCGGTCACCGCAGCGACCCTTGTGTTCCCGCTTTGTGTGGAAAACTAGACTGTTAGAAATCCCTGGTTATCAAATGGCGCCGTTGTCGGGGAGCAACAACGAGTAGGTCATCTTTTTGTCTGTTTGTGTTTGTTGTCTACCATTGCTGCATTTTATTTCTCTTGCAGTTTTGATATATCTTGTTGAGCTTTCTGACCACTCTTTTGTCTTCTTGCGAGGGACCGCGGAGCGAGGCGGATCGCCTAGGGGATCCGAAGCAACCACGTGAAGCGGAGCCGGCTTTTCTTAAGCCAAGCCGGCAGGAGAGAGCAGGAGGAGTGAGAGAGTGCTTAGTAGCTTGCATTTTATTTTGTGAGAGAGTGATTCATAATTTGTAATAATACAGGGACTTGAACACTTGGATACTTCGGGCCTAATTTCCGGGTGTTTGTTCACCCGGGGGCTCACCGCAGTTTTTATCGCATTTTCCGATTGTCATTTTCCGGTTTTGTTTCCATTTTCATTTCTTTTGTGGATTGAGCCCTTAGCTTTAGGCTTTCTTGTTCGATTAGATTAGGTACAAACACACTAATAACCTTTGCATGTTCCCATAGATCGTATTTGGACTTAGTTTAATTAAACAGTTAGTCATTAGTCTTCGATCCGCGTACCGTGAGCACATCCCGCCAAGCGCTTCTCCTAAACTCGATGTGTCGAGAGAAGGAGGGGTAAGCCTAGACCGAACATTAGGATTGGAGGTTAGTGGTTAACTCGTGGTTCTTCACGCTAGCAGTTGCCTATCTTAGGACGATTTCCGCATTGCATACCGGCATGTAGATTAGGTTTATAAATTTCTGCTTTGCATCCCGCATGGAGAGAGCTGGGATTCGCTGTAAGTCTTCTCACTTTGCATCCATCATTTAAGCACAAAGGTGAGATTTCCACCTTGGTGTCGACTTGCATCGACTTTTCCGACTCTATTCTCTCTCTGTTTTTTGACAAAGTAAGATCAAGAAAAAACAAAAATCGTTAGGCGCTTGTTTGAATCAACTCAAAAGAAGCGATAACACCAAAAAAATTAAAAAAGGGACTGCTAAGAAAACCTTGACCAAAAATAAAATCGGTAATTGGATTCATTGATTTGGGGAGAGTAACACCCTCACTTGTATTCAGGTTGCATGGGAAGGTCTCCTTCCAAGTGAGCAGAGTGCTTCGTAAGGATTAGAGCCCAAATCCCAGCTTGTGGTTGCCTTGTGTATCGCCTGGATTTCTGAAGTATTGGCGCTACTATCGTGCGTAGGCGAGTAGGGCTTGGTCGCCATTGGTGACTCACTATTGTGTGAGCATCGACCTTGTCCGAAGTACCGAGCATAGGCCACGCCTTCACGGTGTGTCTGTCTCACCGTCTGCGTCCGAGTAGGATCTTGCACGCTCACGGGTGATTCCGTTGCGAGCGAGATCCGAAGTATCGATTTCGCCTATTGGCTTCCTCTCTCTTATTCTTTGGCTGAGTAGGGATCCAGGAAGGGTTACAAGGACCATAAATAGCGCAAGCTACATGTTACACAAGAGGAGGACAAGTACGGGAATACTTTTCCGGCAGTACTCTCTCCTTTATGCGTTGCACTCTAAGGACTCGTGAAAAGATTAATTCCTGAATTCAAACTAAAACCGACAAGATAAAAGTCAAACCTTCACGGCTTCATGTGTTGAGTTGGTGAACCCACCCCTGTTTTGTGTTTGATTGCTAGTTCTATTTAGGTCAAGATCAAAAATACAGCACAATTGTGCGCAATTTTGCATCTCATTTCTTCCTTCTTCTTCTGCATCCACCCTACTCTTCCCAATAATCAAGATGATGGGACGGAGGTCTCTTAGGAAGACCTTGTCGGTACCGCTATCCAGCACTCCTCCTCATTCATCTAGGACGACCTCGGAGAGTCCGCTCTCCGAGCCTGAGTTTACCTCCACCCTGTTCCCCCTCGACCACCCTTCTCATTCTCCTTCCATCAGTCCAAGAGTATCAGAATTTAGTGCATCACAGAGTTCTAGGCATTCGACAGCACCTGAGATGGCCTCTTTTGCTTTTTCAGAGAATCCCGAAATGGCTAACAGAGGCGAGCATCCAGATGACCATGAGCACCTATCATTCTTCATTGATCAAGCCGCCATCAACAATTCACTTCTTGCATCCCTGGAGACCATGCAGAGGCAGATTCGTGACCAGGGTACCTTCATGGGTGATCTCATGAGAGAAATAGCGCAGATGAGAGAGAACCGACCTGGGGGCGGTGGCGGTGGTGGAGGAGGAGGACCTGATGCAGGAGGAGGTGATCCCGACACCGAGAGACCACCATAGACTATCATGAGGGAATTGCACAATCCAGCAGCATCCCTCACTCATCGTTGGATCATACTCCAGCCGATCCATGGAGATTTCGAGTTGTGGCCCCATACCATTCAGCTTCTACCTAAATTCCATGGGTTGCCGACCGAAGAGCCACACCTCCACCTCCAAGAGTTCGAAATGATCTGTAGTACCATACATGATAGGCTGATGACCGAGGACACCATCAAGATGATCGCCTTTCCATTCTCCTTGGTTGACAGAGCCGCATATTGGCTCAAACACCTGGGACGATTCATCGATACTTGGGCAGATCTCCGGACCGCGTATCTGAAGAAGTACTACCCTCTCAGTCGGACGAATGCAGCTAGAGCCATGATCAGCAAGTTTGTCATGATCCCAAATGAACAATTCCATGAAGCCTGGGATCGATTCAGAGAGCTCATTGACCGGTGTCCACATCACGATATCTCCAAGCCCAATCTAGTTCAAAGCTTCTTTTGTGGGCTGACACCGGAGCTGCAGGGGCTTGTCAACGCCTCTTGCGGTGGGTCTTACTTTTCAAAGCGTGAAGACGACGTTTGGGCCATATACGAAGGCATGGCAGAGAACTCCACCGTCATGGCCCAAGCTCATCTTTACACACAGCAGAAGCCCCCGCAAGGAGCGGGATCATTCCAGAGGATCACCCACATCGATGCCAGTCCAAACACATCGTCGGCAGCCGCAGCCCAAGCTGAATCAGCCGCAGCTGACATGGGCATAATCAGTGAGAAGCTGGGCCGTCTCGAGATCCTCGAGAAGAAACAGATGCAAGGCATGGCCCAGATGGACCAGATTGCCAAAACTATGAGTGACCTGAAGACGCAGATCCTTTGCGTCCAGGAGGCACAGACATCTTCCCAGCAGCCTCCCAGGTCACGGGCTGACCCAAGTAGTAGCAGCTCCAACCAACCTTCTTCCTCGTGCCGCCAGGTCAACCATATACAGGCAGAACCGGTTCCACTACTACAGTACTACCCAGCGCAACCGCCATCTCTAGACACTCAGATGGTGGTCTATCAGCCGGAGCAGCCACTGGCAGTTCTTCCTCCACCCTCCTTCGAGCAGGAACCATTGATGGAAGTCAATGGGATTTGGTACGACCGGTACCCTCAGCCTGGGATTCGTCGCGATCACCCAGGATTCCGTTGGGGCAATGGTGGCTCCTCATCCCAGCAGCAGAATCCAGCTCAAGGACAGTAGAGCAGCCAGCAACAGCAGCAGCAGCAGCCCCAGTACGCCCATCAGCAGCAATACCAGAGTGGTCCTCGTCCCGCCTATCAGGGACAGCAGTGGAGGAAGCGTCAGCAGCCTCAACAGTCATACCCCCATCCTCCCCAGTACCAGCAGCAGCAGCAACAACATCATTTCCAACAGGGAAACTCATCCGGTTCTCAAGATCCCGCTTTTGAGAATCCAGCTCTCGATGATCTTGCCGGCTTGCTCTCCGAATAGCGAGCATCCTTCAGGCAAGAAATGGATGAATTCCGGCAGGAGATGAGGGAAATCATCAAAGGGAAGGCCGCCATACCCGCTCAGATTGAACCTAATCCGAACAATCTGAAAAGGAAGTCTGAGCAGGTAGAGTTTACAGAGGACACCTCTCCTAGTGACTATTTGAGTGACATATCTCTTTCTTTGTATGATGTTGATTTTGTGACTACTAGGAGCGGTAGGATGCCAGCCGATGGTGCCTCTTCTGAGCGACAACCGCAAGCTGAACCAGGAGCGCCAGAGGAGCAGAGTAGCAGTGCTGATGCCGCTAATGATGATGTTGAAGACGGTGATGCTGAGGCCACCAATGATGGAGTTCCAGACGACGGTACTGAGGCCGTCATGAGACCAGATGCATACGGTGGTGCTGATGCCACCATTTTGGATGCCGAGCCAGAGCGTGGTGCTGATGTCGCAGAGTCAGGTGCCGGTGGTGGTACTGAGGCCACCACATCTACTTTTGTTGAGCCCCCCTCTGTGATGTTACCACCTTTTGTATCTATGGATTGTGGTAACAAAAAGAAAAACAAAAATATGAATAAAGGAAAGGTTTCTGTTCACATTGCGGATCCATATGTGTTGAATGATGATGATTGTATGGATTCTCCCCCTTCACAGGCACAGAGACCCATTCCTAGTCCTTCATCTGCGGAGGCCCCTACCATCCCCTTCCCTGAGGCACTCCGTCGGGCGAAGGGGAATAAAAGAGAAAATCCCAAAAAAGAGCAACAGGTAGAGTTCAGCAATCAGATGATCGACAGATTCCATATTCAGCTGACTCTACAAGAAGCACTTGAGCACATCCCCCTCTTCAAAAAGAACCTGAAAGAAAAGACTACTGTCCGCAGGAAGAGGAGGAACCACAGAGATCAAATCCATGTGCTCACTCATTCCACTTGCTGCACTATTCAGAACAAACTGCCAGCCAAGCGACCAGATGCAGGAGCTCCCTATGTCAGATGCGAGATTCAGGAGCAGTAGTTTGATCGTACTCTGTTAGACAACGGCTCTTCGATCAACCTTCTTCCGGCAGCCTTACTCGACCGACTCGAGTTTGGTCCTCTTCTTAGGAGCAGGACAGTCCTTCACTTTGCGGATAGGTTGACTAAGAGGCCGAAGGGGTTATTAAAGACGTGGTCGTTACCATTCAGGGCCTGAAATTCCCCGTGGACTTCGTTGTGTTGGACATGGAGATCCCTAAGTCGGTAACCGATGCCCCCATCATACTTGGACGCCCATTCTTGGCCACAGCCAAGGCGGTGACTAATCATGATAGTGTAAAGGTGTGTTTTCACGTAGAGGGCGATACCATACAAATAGAGACGATCGAAGAAACAAGAGCCGGAGAAATTGAATGCTCCGAGCAGTCCAGCGAAGCCGCGCAGATGACAGAGGAAGAGCTAGACATCCACCAGGAGTGTGATTTTGTGATGACAGACGATGAATCCAACTGGACAGATCATGTGGCACCGACCCTCACCTTGCCTACAGATTCACTATATCTCAAGCTCATGGCAGTCGAGAGCCGGGAGAGCACACCCCTGGATGAGTATACACCTGAGGCTGACAGTGTTGGGATGAGTGGCGTTGATGACTTTCAATCTTGTTCATCTTCTTCTGATCCCTCGGATTCAGACATTGATTGGGATGATTTTGATGACTATTTGCCTTGTCTGATTCCTTCTGAGCCAACAGCCATGACAGAGTGCGAGCCAGTGCAGTTCATTGATGATTCAGCAGGCCGCCCCTTATCAGAGATTAATGCAGAGCGAGAGTTCTCCCATGCGAACCTGGTCACCTTCACACAAACATATCCGAAGCCAGATCTGCCACCTCCCAGTTGTCCAGAACTGAAACCTCTGCCGCAGTCGTTGAAGTATAAATTCCTTGCGGGTGAGCCCGATATGCACCCAGTCATTATCTCAGCAGGTTTGGCTGGAGAGCAAGAATCTCGTCTGATGGAGGTTCTTGAAAGAAACCGCAAGGCGATAGGTTGGAGTATAGCTGATCTCCAGGGGATTAGTCCGGCTCTGTGCTCCCACCACATCTATCTTGAGGATAAAGCTAGGCCGTCGCGTGAGTTCCAACGACGGCTGAACCCGAATCTTCGAGATGTGGTCATAAAAGAAATATCAAAGTGGTGGAGCGCCGATTTTATCTACCCCATCTCCGACTCTAAATGGGTTAGTCCGTTACATATGGTGCCCAAGAAGACATGCATCACTACAGTTGTCAATGAGTCCGGAGAGGAGATCGCTACCCGAGTACCCACTTCTTGGAGGGTCTGTGTGGACTACAGACGATTGAATGAGGCCACCAAGAAGGATCACTTCCCACTGCCATTCATTGGTCAGATTATCGAGTGACTAGCTGGGAAGAGTCATTACTGCTTTCTTGACGGGTACTCCGGTTATAATCAAGTGGCCATTGCGCCCGAAGACCAGGAGAAAATGACATTCACCTGTCCGTTTGGGACGTATGCTTTCAGACGGATGCCCTTTGGTCTATGTAACGCTCCGGTGACATTCCAAAGGTGCATGTTGTCCATATTCTCGGACATGGTGGGTCACTATTTAGAGGTCTTCATGGATGACTTCTCAATCTATGGCGATGGGTTCGATGCTTGTCTTGACTGCCTAGACCGTGTGCTTCAGCGCTGCATAGAGGTCAATCTTGTTTTATCTTGGGAGAAGAGTCACTTCATGGTGACTCAAGGGACGGTCCTCGGTCATATCGTCTCCAACAGGGGCATGGAGGTCGATTCGGCCAAGGTGGATATCATCAGAAAACTCAATCCACCATCCAATTTGCGTCAGTTGCGGTCTTTTCTGGGGCATGTCGGTTTCTACCGACGGTTCATTCAGGACTTCAGTCGTATTGCCCGACCGCTTACTAATTTGCTGACAAAAGACACCGAGTTCATTGTCAATGATAAGTGTCTTGCATCTTTTGAGACTCTCAAAAATATGGTTGTTTCAGCTCCTGTCCTTCAGCCACCTAATTGGTCTCTCCCATTCGAGATCATGACGGATGCTTCAGATTTTGTCGTTGGGGCTGTGCTTGGACAGAGGAGGGATGTTTTACCTTTTGCCATTCACTACGTCAGCCGGACTTTGGATGCCGCTCAGCGGAATTACACTGTGACTGAGAAAGAGATGCTGGTCGTAGTCTTTGCTTTGGATAAGTATAGATCTTATACTCTCGGATCTTGAGTGACAATTTACACTGATCACACCGCCATCCGGTACTTAATGGCTAAGAAGGATGCCAAAGCACGTCTGACCAAATGGATCCTTCTGCTCCAGGAATTTGATATTGAGATTAAGGATAAGCTTGGAGTCAAGAATGTGGTGGCGGATCATCTCTCCAGATTGGAGAATCTTGAGGAATCTGAGCCCAGCGCACCTATCACAGAGACATTTCTAGATGAGGCGATCTTGGCTGTCACCTCGCTCCCATGGTATGCTGACATTGTGAACTATCTTGTTGCCAAGACAGTCCCACAAGGTTGGCCTAGGATGAAACTCGAGACCTTCCTGGCGAAGGTCAAGTTTTACCATTGGGAGGATCCCATCCTTTATCATGAAGGAGGGGACAATATCTGGAGGAGGTGCATTCCTCAAGAAGAGCATCATAGCGTCCTCACATACTGCCACAAGCTTGAGGCAGGAGGACATCATTCTGGAAAAAGGACAGCACAGAAGGTGCTTCAATCCGGCCTACGGTGGCCTACTCTCTTCAAGGATTCTGATGAGTTCGTGAAGAGATGTACTGACTGTCAGAAAATGGGAACCTGCGGACAGAGAGACATGATGCCCATGCAACCCATTCACTTCTGTGAGATTTTTGATGCATGGGGGATTGATTTCATGGGCCCATTTCCTAAGAGTCAGGGATTCGAGCATATTTTGCTCGCTGTGGATTATGTCAGTCGATGGGTTGAGGCCATCCCCGCCCGAGCCGCAGATGCTGAAACCGTGTGCAATTTTTTGAGGAAAAATATCATTTCACGGTTCGGGGTACCAAGAGTCTTGATTTCAGATGGGGGATCTCACTTCATCAATGACAAGGTTAGGGCCCTTGCAGACGAGTTCGGCATTGACCATCGAGTTGCCACACCGTATCACCCTCAGACTAATGGTCTTGTCGAAGTATCGAACTGGGAGATAAAAACAATCTTGCAGAAAGTTGTCCGCCCAGACCGAAAGGATTGGTCACAGCTTTTGGACTCGGTCTTGTGGGCCTATCGGACTTCCTTCAAGAATCCATTGGGGACATCTCCCTTTCGACTCGTCTATGGAAAGCCGTGCTATTTGCCAGTGGAAATCAAGCACAAATCTTTTTGGGCAGTCATTGAGTTACTGTTAGATCCCGAGAGTATAGGAGAACAGAGAAGAGCAGAGTTGGCTGCCCTGGAAGAACTGAGAGACACAGCCTTTTCCAACAGCCTACAGTACAAAGAAAAAGTGAAAACATGGCACGATTCCCATATCAGCCATAAACAGTTTGAGCCAGATCAGAGAGTATGGTTGTTTGATTCCAGGCTAAAATTATTTCCAGGGAAACTACAGAACAAGTGGAAAGGTCCATATGTGGTCAGGAAGGTACATAACAATGGCAGCATCAACATATCCGAACCGTCATCTTCCTCTACCTTCCACGTCAATGGTCAACGCCTGAAGCTATATCTAGATCATGATCCGCCGACCATTGACGTTGCCCCCATTCTTCTGGTATGAGATGTGTTCTTTGACTCTTATCATCTACATCTCATACACGGTGATCACTTCCATCTTCCGTTGTACAGATCATCTGTCTATATCATGCTTTCATCGGTCAATCTCTTTTCTTCTTTTCTTCTTTTCTTCTTTTCCTTTCCTATTTTCTTTATCTATCAAAAAGGTGCTGCCCTTGTAGACAGTTTTCCATACTTAGGACGTACTTTGTCCTAAGTATAGGGGGTGTGCACCCCGAGTTTCTCTATTTTTCGATCATCTCCATTGTCTCCTCTTTTTGTCTATACTTAGGGATATCTTATCCTAAGTATAGGGGGAGACAACCCGAGTACGACCTGTTCATTCCCACCCTTGACCCTCCCCGCGTTGTGTACAGTCTGCTATACTTAGGATTACTTGTTCCTAAGTATAGGGGGGACGGTCAACTTCTCATTGGTTCATTCATTTATTCCTTTATTATTTAGACTTGTCTATACTTAGTACGAGTTATGTCTTCTCTTTTCTCTCCGATCTATGAGGACATAGCTCAAGCTAAGTATAGGGGGCTCGTATATACTACGTATATACTTTAGCCATAACTCGTACTTTCGTATTTTCCTAATAATATGGCTAAAAATTCTTTAAAATTCATTAAAAATCTTTAATAAAAAGGTGTTCTGTTCCTCAAATTCTTTTTGTATATACTGATTAATAAATCAGGTGAAAATGTTTTTTGCAAAATGTTTGAAAAATAGTTTGAAAACCTTTGTGAACATCTATTGAAAACTATTTTGAAAATATTTTGTTACACGTTTTCAACCTGTGTAAAAATGTATGGTTTGTAAAATTTATTTTCTTAGTGTGAAATAAAATGTTTGAAAAGTGATTTGCAAATGGTTTGAAAAATGGTTGCAAAAATATTTTGAAAAATCTATTTATAATGTTTTGAAAGCCTTTGCAAAATGATTTTCAAATGTGTGTACACGTTTGCAAAAATGTTTGTAAAAACTATTTTGGACTATAGTTTTCAAAAATTGTTTGAAAAGCTTGTGTCAAATACGTTTGAGGAATATTTGCATCACACTAAAATCCACTATATAGATATCTATAAAATTGATCACTTACCCTTGTAAATTCTTAAAATCCACCTCTTGTATATATAAGAAGCACTCCTGTGTACATACTTTTTCACCTAGTTTTTAGCCAAAATCTTTTTGTTTTCAAAAATCCCAAAAACATTTGCAAAATTAAAATCCAAAAACAGTTGAAAAATCTTTTTGAAAAATACAAAAAAAATGCATGTGCATCATCATCATCATCTTTTCAAAAACCCATAAAAAGTTCAAAATCTTTGAAAATTGCATCACAAAAATATTTTCTGCATCGCATTGCATAGCATGAGCATTTTTCGGATTGAGTTTGATAGTTGAACAAGTCTGAATAAAATCCGAAGATTGGAGCTTGATTGGACCTTAAAATCGACCTAATAACAGGAACCTTATAGGAACTGGGTTTGAGGTACTTCAGGTCTAGTTGACTTAATTCTTTGAGGATCACGAGACTTGGTTCAATGGATTCTTGACTGCCTAAGTAGAGTATTTCGGAGTACACGCACGACTCTTGTTGATAATGACCTAACTTGGACATGCACCTTTCACATGGCTCAACTCAGTTGGAGTGGTGAGGGGATTGGATTTGCCAGTATGAGACGCACACAAGTGGAAACATTTGTCCTCCTCTAGGGAGGGAAGTGCACCCCAACCGGTCCAGTGATTAGGAAGTCTAAAGACAGGAGGTTGTGGGTTGTGATAAAGCTTCAAAAGAGGGATAGTCTACTGGTTCAAGAGGAAAAACTCCTTATGTAAATGCTGCTGTATACAGTTTCAAAAAAAGAGAGAGAGAAAATGTTCAGGCATGTACAAAAATAAAAAGCCTGCAAGTATGTACAAATGTTGTAAAGTCAATAAGCAAGCTTGAGTTCCAAAGTCATATCATGTGAGCCTGCAGCAGGATGAATTGACTATACTGGTCTTGCATCCCAGGATAGGTAGCTACACTGGCTACCATCCATTCTTCTCTTCACCCCCTTCTCTTGAGCCGGTTGCCACTTGAACTTAGAACGGGATACCCCGCTCTTCGAGGATGGAGTTATTGGACTGGGGAATCATTGGATTGTCGTACTGGAGAAGTCAGTCTCTTTGTCATTCTAGTTGGGGAGAGCCAACATCACTTACATTGTACGAGTCAGATTCATAGTCGTAAGAGTTTGCGTATGAGTTGAAGTATTTCTGACCTGGCTATTAAGGAGACTTGGACAGAGTTTTGGGATTCTCAAGGACTGTTGGATTTCAAACACGGTTCTCATTAAGGTTCCGCCCGTACTAAAATTACAAAGGTCCGACTTAAGCTCCAAACTTTGATTTTGTGAAGACTAGTTTGATAATCAAATAAAATCCAAGTTCTTCTTTTTCTTTTCTTTCTTTTCTTTTTGCACTTATTGTATAAGTGTTTGCTAGGGACTAGCAAAGGTAAAGTATAGGGGGATGATGAATCCACATTTCATCATCTTTATTCTATCATTTTGGCACCAAAAACCCTAGCAAATGCCTGTAAATAGCATTAATTCCATCATCTTAGCATTCATGCATGTGCATGTGAATAGTGTATAAAATATTGTAATTAAAGCCAAAATTATAGAATAAATAAAAGAAAAGAAAAAGAATAAAATATTGTAAATATTTTATGACCCAAACCCCGAGACCAAGGCATCTTGATGAATAGGTCGACAAGGAAGAAAGTAGGGGGAGATAAGGGTCAGATACCTATACTATTTTATCCATTCTTTATTCATTTTGGGACCTATTTTTGGTTACACTTTTTATACCTCAAATAAGGAAACATTGTACATGAAATTTGTAGATAAATTAATAAAGAAAAATACAAAATTGATTTCATTGAAAAATACTACACAGGTAAAAAGTTATGGTCTGAATAAAAATCCAGAATCCCAACTTCCCAGACCTATATCTCACAAATGAAAACTCCAAATGCAGCAAACTCACCTTTAATTGTATATAGAATAAAATAAGATATTTAATGGCGGTGGTTTCGCATTTGGCGGAGCTACGGTTTGAAAGTTGAGTTTTGAACCCCTATTGTATACTTGTACAGAATAAAATATTCAATTTATTATTTATTCATTTTTATATTTTTATATTTTTATAATTATGTAAATAATACTTATAATAATTATGTACATTAAAATCAGAATAAAAATGCAAAGAAAACTCAAAATAAAAATACTTGTATATACACAACACAGGTATTATACCTATACTCATACCTATACGATACCTACTTATATTTTATTGAATATACAAAATATGTCAATAAAATAAAATAAAATATATCTATGTGTATAAAAGTATTTTTTAATTATATAAAATAAGAAATAAAAATAATAAAATTAAAATACACAAAATAAAAATAAAAGAATAAAATACATAGGTAATATACCTATATAGGGTGTAAAAAGTAACTTATAAAAATATACTTCATAAAAATAATTAAAAATCACCATAAAATAATTTAGAAAATAATAAACATTTTTCATTTTATAACCTAAAAATAATAAAATCATTTTCGATTTTTAATTGAATTTACAAAGGTTTTTCGAGGGGGTTTTCCTGGTTGGTCCACGTGGACCAACCAGGAGGCGCCCCCAGTTGACCCCGGTCAACTGGTCGTCTCTCCTCCTGCGCCTGTTGTCAGAGTTTGTTTTCGAGCCAATTTTTTGGCTTTTCCGCCACCAAACCTTTCACCCTTTCGACTCGATTTCTTTTGCAAATCTCTTCCTCGATCATCCACCTTGCCCGCCCCATGATTACATTGGGCCGAGGACCAGCGATTGCTCCAATCTTCGTTGATCTTTGAGCCCCTGTCACCTTAGGTCAAACCACTTAAAATGAACCCCCAACTTTGAATTCGAATTCGAGTCCCTTCGGTCCACCCCTCACCGCCTCTCTTGTGCTCTGTGGCTTCTTGGAGGTGACAGCTCCACCGCAAGCCCTTCAGCAAAGGCGTACGAGGTCGGAGGCGTCTCCACCACCTCCCCCAACTCCGGCGGTCGAGGTACACTTTTTCCTCTGGTTCCGGCCATTGAGGACCCCATCTCCCCTATTTCTCTTTTGCATTGTATTCCTGTTAGTTCTAGGATTAAAAACCCTCAAAAATCGCGAAGAATCGTCGCTTGAATCGCCCAAATCATCATCTTGGCCGGAGCGCACCTCCGGCCAATCACCGCCACGCCTTGTTTCGCTTCTATTCCACCATCCTGAGGTCCAGGCAGTTTGCCCTGGACCTCCTAACCATTTTTTCAGGTCAACGCGCTTTGACTCGCGCCTGGAGGCGATTTTGGAGCCTCGCTGGAGCTCGCGAAGCCCCCCAGCTCCGCTTGCCGTCCGCGAGCATCCCATCCTTCGCCATGGTATTTTGACGCCCTCAGGAGGAAGAGGAGACCCTCAGGAGTCTCCACGTCCATTTTGAAGCTCAACCGCCACCGGAGGAAGGAGATCTAGCGCGGCGAAGCTCGCCCTCGCCGGCGTTCTTCGCTGTTCTTGGTCCTAGCCTCCCAACCGTTGGATCGAGGAGAATCTCCAGACAGCACAACTACCGTTGGATGGAGCAACGTTCGCCACCCTCAGATCGTCTCCCAACGATCTAATCTTCGCCGTCCAACGCGAAGCGTCACCAGCCATTGGATCAGCGCCACGTGTCAAGTGAAGAACCCAACGCCGTTCGATCTCCTCAGCGAGGGTATTTTGCAGAGCCATCCCCGCTATTTTTGTAATTTTATTTTAGTCCTGAAACATTTATTAGTTGTTTAAATATTTTGTAAAATATGTCCTCTGCCACGTCACCTCACGTGACCTGTTCACGTGAGGTGTGGGCATTTTGCAAGGAGGCCCTCGGTCCTTTTATTATTTCATTTCAGTCCAAGGAATTTTATATTAAGTGTAAACTTTTTGGAGAAATTTCATGTTAGCCCCCAGAGGTTTCTGAAATTACAAATAGGTCCCTGCCAGGCGCGTGCAAGTCACGCGCCCTGGTGGGCATTTTGCGCCGACACCCCTGCGGGTTTGCAAATTTGTATTTGGTCCATAAATTCAAATATTCAGTTCAATATTTTGTGGAAAATTTCATGTATGCCCCTGGATGTTTTGATATTCTCAATTATACCCCTACCAGGCTGTGACATTTTTGCTTGCTTGATCTATTTAATTAGGGCACCATTTAATTCGAAAAATTCTCAAAAATTCAAGTTAAGCTCATGTGTGCTTGTTCTTCAACGTCATATTTTAGTTTTTGCTTTTCTTACATTTTCATATTTATTAAAAATCAAAAACTTGCCTTTTCAGTACTGTCTAGTTTAGAAAATACCAAAAAATATTAAAATACCTTAAAAAACTCCAAACAAATTACCTACTATGTATTTCAACCTATTTTAGTGTCAGTCCAAAAATCACTAAAAATTTCAAAAGAAAAACTTTAAAATTAGAAAATACCTAAAAACTTCAAAAAAATCTAAAAAATTGTAGAAAACTCCAAAAATTGCAAACTCAAGCTCTGTAGTTTCTATTTTTATCCTCTTTATTTTAAAAATAGTTTGGAAAAATTTTGTGGCTGTTCGAGATTTTTCATTCCCATTTTACCCCCAACTAGTAGCTAATTCACTGTTTTGCTTTATTTCAGTGTTTAAAATGCCAAAAATGTTTTGAAAAATACCCAAAAATAAAAAAAACAGTAAAAATGTTTAAAAATATCAAAAAGATTTTATTTCTGAATTTTTGACTATTTTTGCATATTTTTATAAATATTTTGTCACCCCTTTATTACATTGTTTTTATATTCCATTATTGAAAAAGAAAATATATATATAATATAAAATTATAAAAATTAGAAAATTAAAAATCAAAATGCAAAATTAAAAATTAAAAAAAACCCCATAAAAAATCCTTGCATTGCTTAGTTTAGACAACACTCACATTCACTCACACACATTAGTTTGATTTACCCTGTTTGCTCCCTGTGTTCGAACTCTCAGCATACTTGCTTGCTATACATCTTTTGTGCAGAGTTAAAAATAAATCTTAACTCCACATTTATTTCTTATTGCTTGATCTATAGTGTGGGTTAATTGTTGATTAATTAGGGATTTTTAGCGGTCACCGCAGCGACCCTTGTGTTCCCACTTTGTGTGGAATACTAGACTGTTAGAAATCCATGGTTATCACTTGCCTATTCTTAATTTCCAACTCAATACAATCCCTGAAGAACAAGCCTACAATTCAGGCACGGTCGTATGGGGTACTGTTACTATTGATGGCTTTTCAGTACATACCTTGTTTGATTCTAGTGTTTCACATTCATTTATTGCTCGACGATTAGTATCCACTTTGGGTAAGGTACCAGTAGAAGTACAACAGTCCTATCTGATCAAGGGACCAGGAGGACAAGTACTTATAATCCTAGAAATCATGGATAATTGTGTAGTGTTGATAGCGGGACATCAGCTACATGTTTCACTACTACTAATTGAAATGGAGAACTTTGATCTCATCCTGGGGATGGAGTGGCTAGAAAGGCATCATGCATGTCGTGACCGATTTTAGAAGACAGTAACTTTTCACCTTCTTAACTCGATAGAGTTCCAGTTCATTGGAAAGATATCCAATGATAATGTCAAATACATCTCAACTCAGAAGGTCTAATAGTTGTTAGAGAGAGGGTGCCAATGCTATTTAGCTTATGTAACCACTACATCAGGGTCAGATAGGATGATAGATGATGTACTTGTAGTGTGCGAGTTTCCTGATGTATTTTCAGATGAACTACTTGGATTACCACCTGAGTGAGAGATTGAATTTGAAATCTCTCTCACACCCGATACTCATCCTATCTCTATCCCTCCATATAGGATGGCACCAGCTGAGTTACGGGAGTTAAAGGTACAATTACAATAATTGTTAGATAAAGGATTCATTCGTCCTAGTACTTCACCATGGGGTACACATGTCTTGTTTGTAAGGAAAAGGGATGGGTCAATGCGGTTGTGAATTGACTATAGACAGTTAAACAAGAAGACAACAAAAACAAGTATCCTCTGCCAAGAATAGATGATCTCTTTGACCAGTTGCAGGGTTCAACTCTGTATTCTAAGATTGACTTAAGATCTAGATACCGCTAGTTGAAGATTAAAGATGCAGATATCCCCAAGACAGTCTTTCGATCTAGATATGGATATGAATAGTTATACCTTTTGGACTAACAAATGCCCCATCAACTTTCATGGATCTCATGAATGGAGTATTCAGAGAGTTCTTAGATCACTTTAATTGTCTTTGTTTGAAGAAGCCACATGAGAACCTGAGGTAGAAATGAGAGAAAAATACACGTACTTGTTTGAATGATAACACTATGTACTGTGTATATCTTTATTATAAATGAATGATGTTCATTTTCTTTGTTATGGTTTCAATCCTCTTTAAGGTTGTTATGCTTGCATTTCTAGTCTTGGGGACAAGACTTTTTTTAAGGTTGTTATAATTGTAAAGTCTTGAACTTGACCGTGTCTCGGATCCTATATCATAAGATCCGGCTCGTCAAGGAGAAACCAATAGAATTTGTTTTGTGTGAATCGAACTTTGTTTCGATTTGTTATGATTTCGGAAGAAAGAGAAGTAAGGAGGTTTAAGACATCATTAACCTGTAATGACTGTCTATTAAACATGATTAAAGAAATTAATGATAGACTGAGGATCGCTAAGGACTATTAGCAAACAGTAATCAATTGTTAGTAAAAGTTAAGCCTGAGCTGCAAAAGATAAATCACGATTAGTGAAAATTAATCACGATTAGTGTTAATTAAGCATCATTAATAAATCTAAAATACTCTGGAAAGTTTTATCTTAATCATTAGGTTTTGTATAATACTTGGACAAAACCATGGGCCAAAACCATGGGCCACTAACTACGGTTAAGTTCTAAACCATGGTTTATTAACCATGGTTAGTGGTGTTCTGGAGCCTATAAATACCCCCTCCTACTCATTCATTCTCTATGATTTCCAATACCACCATTACCCCAAGGGCTAGGGTCAAGAGGTCAGGAGGAGGAGAGTGAGGCAGGGAAGGAATGCTAGCGAAATGCTGCCGGGAGAACAAGGAGGAGGAAGGTACGATCCTCTCTTAGTTTGCTTCGTAAGCTAGATTTTCGATTCATCTTTCTTTCCGATTCATTTTCTGTTGTGGTTCGAGGAGAAAGTTATCTAATACCCTACTTAAGTGCGGGCGATTATGCACGTCAGTGAACCCTGTGATTCGTCACACTTTCACCGACCTAAGGCGTGTGGTGTCTACCGATTCTCCATCGTTTGTGGTTTTATTCATTCGATTCCTCTTTATGCTTATTTTGATGGAGAAATCTGTGTAATACCCTACATAGGTACGAGCGTCTATGCACGTCAGTGAACCCTGTGACTCGTCATACTTTCACTCACCTAAGATGTGTAGTGTCTACCAATTCTTCATCTCTTACAGTTTGATTATATTCTTTTATATTCATTGTTGTTTCCCTCTCGGTGATTTTATAGAGGAAGCTCTTTCTGTTTTTCTTTTAAAATATGTCCCTTGAAACTCTACCGAAATTTTTATAGAAATATATCATGATATAAGAGGAAATACTGCCGAATTTTTTATAGAAATATGTCCCATGAGAAAAAAATATGTTCTTCACGTTCTTCGTGTTCTTCGTGTGTTCTTCGTGTTCTTCGCGTTATTTATTAGTTTTTTACGTTCTTGGAACGTTTTAGCATTTTTTATAGGAAAATGAAATTCGATCGTTCAGGAGCTATAAATCATCCTTTTTGAAAAAGAATCACGATAAAGTACTACTTACGTGAGAGAGAGTTCGATTAGGTAACACAATCCTTCCTTTCGCTGTTGTGTTTTCATATGAGGTCGTCGGGATTCTTTATTTTATGTTCTTCGCTACGAAGAACCCTAATTTGGCTATTTTTGAGAAAATATGAAAAGTTGTTTTGTGATTTCAACTAAAATAAGGTCTAAGCATCGAATTGATGCAGTAGCTTGGAAAGTAGGGTTTGGAAGTTAAAATGAGCATAAATATGAGTATATAAATATATGAATTAATATATATGTGAGGTTGTACTCAATGTTTCTGATTATGCAAATCGAAGACTTAACTAAGGAATTACAACATGGGAATTGATGTGCATTAAATTGGATACCGAAAAGGATCGCGTGTTACGTTGAGAAATGATTGGGAGTAGAACTACAGGTCGGGCATGCAACCTGTAGGTTTGTCGGAAGGAACCTGTATTGGTATGACCCTACCTAGGTGGTACACGGTTGCCTTATTTTGATAAGTGCGCACGAAATGAATGATTGCAATGCGTGATACCAGGTGCCATTATATTTGGGTTGAACGACGGAAGATGTTGCCGTGCCATGTGGAGGCATGAGTGGTTTGATAGTGGCTGGGTTATGATAACATGTTTTTAAAGCCGTTGGTTTATGGGATTAGAGGTTAGCCTAAGGTTTTAAGCTACTGAGTCCTCGAGGACGGTGTGTTTCTTTGTTTGCTAGGCTGAGGGTTTGGAACCCTGGATAATAAATGAAAAGAAAATTGTCAAGGTAGTATTGGAGGATTGGTTGAGGCTACGTGCGGTGGCATAAGCTCACCATATCAACGAAATCTCCAATCCTGAAATGTCCACAACTTCAGTATCCATTAATGGTGGGGTTCCCCGGGACTAATCCTCGGCGTGGAATAGAAAGGAATAGGACTTAAACTAATGAGAATGAATGAAGCTATTTTGTGATAACAAGTTTTGAAAAATTACACATTTGTTTGCTTTTCTCTTCTTCGTTACTTAGCACTCGCTAATTTTTATCTTATGATTTAGGGAAAACCCAACAGTGTTAGTGGGCCATCACAAGGACTTTAATAATCTAGCCAGTTAACATAGTCATCCAGCCAGCCACTTTGTAAGGTAGTTAGTAATCTTTTCGTGTATTTCCTTTTCAGCTGATGCACATGTAAATTGTTATAGTGAAACAGTATATCATGTGGACTTTATTTGTGAATGGAAAAGTGTTTAAATACTTCCTTCTTAGTATTTTTAATTACACTCTATTTCTGAATGTCAGTTGCGATTGTTGAATAAATTATTGTTGAGTAACCAGATTCAGATATGGGAGGATCCGACGACCCAGAATTGGGATCGTGGCACCAGTGTAGCTACCTATCCTAAGATGCTTGACCAGTGTAGCCAAGTCATCCGGCTGCAGGCACACATACATATGACTTTGAAGCTCAAGATTGCTTGTTGACTATACAAATATGCACACTCTAGCATGCATTTTATTTTCAATCAGACATGCCTACTTTTTTGGAGTTTTTTATTTTCCATCTTTTTTGAATATTATCTATAGTAGCATTTACATAAGGACTTTTTCCTCTTGAGACAATAGATTATCCCTCTTTTGATGCTTTATTGCAACCCACAACTTCCATCTTTAGACCTCGTTGCCATTGGATCGGGTTGGGGCAAAATGGCCACAAATGTGTGAATTCTGATGTTTCCATTGGCTTGTGTCCCATGCCGGCAAATCCATCCCTCTATCAATTCAACTGAGGTGATCAAATTGAAAAGTGCTGGTATGCAAGCTAGGTCATTATTGACAAGACTCGTGTATGTGCTTCGAAATACTTTACTTAAGCAGTCAAGACGTCATTGAACTAAGTCTCGTAATCTCAAAGAATTAAGTCAGTTAGACCTGAAGTACCTCAATTCCAGTTCCTATAAGGTTCCTGTGATTAAGTATATTGGTCCAACAAAGCTCCAAACTTCGGATTTTACTTAGACTTGTTCAATTATCAAACTTAATCCAAAAAATGCAAATGTTATGTATAATACCAAAAATATTTTTGTGATGCCATTTTCTAACTCTGAACTTTTTATATTTTTAAAAAAAGATTTTGCAAATTTTTATGCAATTTTTGAAAATATTTTGCAAATGTTTTTGATATTTTTTTGCAAAATTTTAGAGTGTTCATAGAAAAAGATTTTTATTTATAGATATTTACACAAGAGTGCTTCTTGTTATTTACAAGAGTTGAGTATTAGGAATTTAAAGGTTTGTATATACACGATTTTGTAAAGAGTTTTTATTTGCTTGTGTTATGTACATATTCTCAAAATAATTTGAAAAGATTTTTTTTTCAAACATTTCGAAAACTTTATTTTTGCAAAATAGTTTGAAAATATTTTTTACATACATTTACGAAATTTAAAAATCATTTTGTAATGATTTTTTAAATAGTATATATAGAATTTACAAAAATATTTTTGCAACCATTTTCCAAATCTTTTGCAAATAGATTTTAAAAACATTTAATTTTACACAAAGAAAAGATTTTTTTACAAACAAAATGATTTTATAAAGGTTGAAAATATTTTATAAAATATTTTTCAAATAGTTTTCAAAAAAAATTCAAAGAGATTTTCAAACCATTTTTAAATATTTTGCAAAATATTTACTCAGTGGGAACATACGAAATAATCCTAAATATAACAGATCGTAACTCCTATTGAGTATAGAAAAGCCTATACTACAATGACTAAAGAATGAATGAATGAGAAGTTGACCATCCCCCAATATTTAGGATGAAATAATCCTTATAGCAGATTGTATACAAGGGAGGAAGGGTCGAGGGTGGGAATGTACGAAATCATCGGCTCGACCTATCCCCCCCCATACTTAGGGTAAAATATCCCTAAGTATAGACAGAGTGTCAAGAGCTGAGGAGACTGGTGAAGGATCAGAAAATGAGCAACTCGGGGTGTACACCCCCTTATATTTAGGACAAAGTATGTCCTAAGTATAGCAATGATGAAAGAGTGACACCTTTTCGGAAGGAGAAGAAAAATAGAAACGAAATGAAATAAAGAAGAAAATAAGAAAAAGAAAGATCATTCAAAAAGATTTTGTTTTGCTCTGTCTGAAACTACGGAAGTGGTTGCGTTCAGCTCATCTTCATATACAATTTGAATCAAGTAATTGAGAGGCAGAAATGTATCATGTTCTAAGTAAGGCTTCAGTAATTGTCCATTGACTACAAAAGGTTGTGCATCAGCAGACAATCTAGATATCATCATGCTACCCTTGTCATGCACATGTTTCACTATAAACAGCCCAGTCCATTTGCTCTTCAATTTTCCTAAAAAAAGATCTTTAATTTCGCATCAAACAACCAATCCTCTGACCCAGCTCGAAAGTCTTTCTATGGATTTGCTTTTCATGCCACTTCTCGACCTTTTCCTTGTACATCAGGTTGTTGTCGTATGCGTAATCTCTAAATTCGAGCAATCTGTTCAGGTCCACTTTTCGATTCTTCTGGCTTTCTTGGAGTCCAAATTACAAACATTGATCGCCCAGAAGGGTTTATGAATTAGTTCCATGGATAGATGGCATGGCTTGTGGTAGACCATGCGGTAAGGAGACATTCCCAAAGGTGACTTGTACGCGTTCTGTAATCCCAAAGAACTGAGTCAAGCAACTGTGACCACTTCTTGCAATCTGGATGCACAAGCTTCTGAAGAATTATTTTAATCTCCCTATTTGAGCATTTAGCCAAGCCATTGTATTGTGGGTGGTAGGGAGAAGAGACACATTGTTCAATGCAGAATTCTTGAGTCAGCTTCTTTACCTCTCTATTGATAAAGTGGCTACCCCCATCTGATATGAGGATCTTCAAAATACCGAACCTTGAAATGACGTGATCTTTTAGGAACACGGTAGACAGTACGGCTGTCGATGGCTCGGGTTCAACCCAATGACTAGCATAATCGACAACAAGCATAATGTATTCATATCCCTGACTGTTTGGAAATGGGCCCATAAAATCAATGCCCCAAGCATCGAATACATTTGAAATCCGGTTTATGGGCATTGTGTCTCTCATTCCAATGGTTCTACCCCTCTTCTAGCAGTTAGTGTAGTGCTTTACATAGTCTTCTGCAGCTTTGAACAAGGTTGGCCACCAGAGGTTGCGTTGGAGTACTTTTGCTGACGTTCTTCTACCCGAGTAATGTCCTCCAGATTCTTAATCATGACAATGCATGAGGATGCTAAGAACTTCCTCCTAATGGATACACCTTCTCCATATATAATCTGCTCCCTCACGAAAAGGATATAGATCCTCCCACTGATAAAAGTGGATATCAAACAAGAATTTGTCTACTTTCAGCTTGGGCCAATCTTGTGGAGTCCTCTTAAACACAAGATAATTCACAATATCAGTATACTAGAGGAGTGAGGTGACTGACATGATTGCCTCATCTGGAAAGGTCACAGTGATATGCTACAGGTTCGACTCATGGGCTTCATGCTCAGGAAGTCTAGACAGATGATCGACCACCACATTCTTGATTGCAGGCTTATCTCATATTTCAAGGTAAAACTCATGTAGCAGAAGGATCCACATGATGAGACGTGGTTTGGCGTCCTTTCTTTTGTTGTATCGAATGGTCGAGTGGTCTGTATAAATAATCACCTTCGACCCAAGGAGATGGGATCTGAACTTTTTCAAGGCAAAAACTACTGCTAGAAGCTCTTTCTCTGTAAGCGTGTCATTTTTCTGAGCTTCATCTAAAGTTCTACTAGCATAGTGAATTGCAAATGGCACGCTATCTTTTCTATGTCCCAATACTGCATTGACGGCATAATCTGATGCATCTATCATTATCTCGAATGGAAGTCTCCAAGCCGGTGGTTCCAAGATAGGGTCTTGGGTGATCAAATCTTTCAGTTGATTGAAGGATTAGAGCACAAGATCATCAATAATGAAATCTGTCTCCTTGCCTAACAATTCAGTCAACGATCGGGCCAGATTGCTCAAATCTTTGATAAATTGTCGGTAGAAACCGACGAGTCCTAAGAATGACCGGTCTTGCTTGATGGTAGTTGGTGGCTCAAGTTTGGAAATCACCTCCACCTTGGCTGGGTCAACTTCCGTGCCATATTTTGATACAACGTGACCCAACACGATTCGTTCGGTTACCATGAAGTTGCTCTTCTCGCACGAGAGCACAAGATTAACTTTGCAACACCTCTGTAGAACTTAGTCCAAGTAATCTAGACATTGATAGAACGAATCTCCATAGACCAAGAAATCATCCATGAAAACCTCTAGAAAACTACCCACTATGTTGGTGAAAACTACAGCATAGATTGCTGGAATGTAGTTGGAGCATCGCATAGCCCGAATGGCATCCGTCAGAAGGTGTACGTCCAAAATGGACAGGTGAATGTAGTCTTCTCTTGGTTTTCAGGTGCAATAGCCACTTGATTATATCCGGAGTACCCATCCAAGAAGCAGAAATATTCCTTCGTGGCAGTCTCTCAAGAATCTAGTCAATGGAGGGAAGTGGAAAGTGGTCTTTCTTGGTGGCGATATTCAATATTCTATAATCAACACACACTCACCAAGAAGTGGGTACTCTGGTCGGAATATCCTCTCCTTTGTCATTCTTGACGATGGTGATCCCTGATTTCTTCAGCACTACGTGTAGAGGACTCACCATTTGCTGTCGGAGATGGGATATATGAACCCTGCATCACACTATTTCTGAATTTCATGACGACCTCCAGAAGGTTTGAATTCTGTCTTCTCAAGAATTCACAGGAGGGTTTGTTGTTATCCTCAAGGTAGATGTGATGCGAGCACAACGAAGGGTTTATCTTATGGAGATCCAAAATTTTCTACCCTATTTCCATGAGGTTATGTTCAAGAACCTCCATCAGACGTGATTCTTGGTCTTCGGTCAGATGTGCATGGTCTTCGGTCAGATGTGCATTGATAATGATCGAGTACATGTTTGCCTCTCCTACAAGGAATGTGTAATTCATGTTGGAGGGCAATGGTTTAAGTTTAGGAGGAACTGGAGCTGCTTCACTAGTAACCTCAGAAATAACTATAGATGAAGGTTCTTTTATTTGTTCAATGCCCACCTTTGGCAATTCAGTCTTTTTAAGCAGGGGATCATAAAAATTGTCAATCTGATCCACATTATTGCAGAAATCTTCAATAATCAGTTCTTGGTCTCCAAGGCTCAAAGAGCCCACACAGAATTCGTCAAGTACCTCAGCAAAGATCTCATTCTCATCAATAGAGGGAAATTCAACTGTTGTTTCCACTCCTTCCTCAGGGAGGAGGAATTCATGGATCTCAATGTCATCCATGGATAGATTTGTATCTTTAATTTCATAAAGAAAGTCGTAGACTTCTTGGTAATTTGGTGCAAGCACACTCACTTCAGATGCTTCTGCTACTGGCTTTGACTTAGATATGGTCTCTATCTACACTTCATTGTTGTTGGAGCTGAATGTAATTTCTCCAGTGTCATAGTTCACTACTTCTTTGGTTGTTCAAAGGAACGACCAACCAAGGATGATAGGGATACAGAGTAGAGGTGTGGATACATCCATGTCTAGCATGACAAAATAAATAGGGAATTGGATCTCTTATATGGTTATGATTACATCCTTCAACATACCTCTAGGCTTCTTGACAAATTTGTCTGCAAAATGAAGAATCATCTTTGTTGGCGTGAGAGGTCCTTACCCAAATTATGTGAGTAGTGATCCTGACATCAAATTTACAGAAGACCCTCTGTCGAGCAATGTGCGTTCAAACTCTTGATTGAACATCTGACAACGAATGAGTGGTGCTCCCTTGTCTTTCTTTTTATCCGGGAGATTATTGATTGTGTTGATGGTGGCCATGGTGAGGATGTGCTTTTCATGCTTTCCACCTTGAGTCCTCAGATTGTCGAGTCGAGGCCTGCGCCTTGTAGTACATGCATCCTTTAATCCTTTCTTCACAACATGCATGTATTCAAGAGATTTCATCAAAGGCATATTTAAAGTTTGTATAATTTCCACAATATTAGGATCAGACAAAGCATTTTTCAAATTTTTGTTTTTTTTTGCATTTTCTCATTGCTTCAGGAAAAGATATATACAAAATCTGAAACTCTATCATTCAATGTGTCCATACCATTGTTTACAGGTAGATGGTCTAAATATACAAAATCATCTACAAGCTGTGGAACAAAAATAGATGGCTCGACATCAAGGGTCGGCTTTGAGCCGGCTGCTGCTGCGGATGTCTCATGTGCTGGCATAAGCGATCCTTACCCAACTTTTGTGAGTAGTGAACCTGACATCAAATTGACAGAAGACCCTCTGTCGAGCAATGTGCATTCAAACTCTTGGTTGAACATATGACAACGAATGAGTGGTTCTCCCTTGTCTTTCTTTTTATCCTGGAGATTGCTGATTGCATTGATGGTGGCCATGGTGAGTATGCTTTTCATGCTTGCCACCTTGACTCCTCGGAGTGTGGAGTCAAGGCATGCACCTTGTATTAAATGCATCCTTTAATCCTTTCTTCACAACATGCATGTATTCAAGAGCTTTCATCAAAGGCATATTTAAGACCAAGTTTTGTATAATTTCCACAATAGCATGATCATACAAAGCATTTTTCAAATTTTTGATTTTTTGTGTTTTCTCATTGCTTCAAAAAAATGTATATTTACAAAATTTAAAACTCTATCATTCAAAATCATGTCCATATCGTTGTTTATAGGTAGATGGTGTGAATATACAAAATCATCTACAAGCTGTAGACCAAAAATAGATGGCTCGGCTTCAAGGGCCAGCTTCGGGTCGGCTGCTGCTGTGGGCATCTCATGGGCTGGCTAATTTTCACTGAGTTTGTTTCTACTTCCCTCTTTTTAGATTTTTGGATTTTCATTTTTTGTATTTTTATCTCTCCTTCTGGTGCTGCAAAAATGTGCTTGGCCCTTCTGCTGGCTGGGATGATGACTCGTCGTCAGATGTAGTGTTCTTCCCTTTCATCGTTGATGATGGTTGGAGTGTCCTACCACTCCTAAGACTAACAACATTAGATAAAAAGGAATTACAATCACCTGAATTGAGTTGGACATTACCGACTACATGCTCTTTGTGACGGAAGTTGTTCATGGTTGCCTTGACCTGAGCTGGTATGATAGTCTTCGCAGTTGTCAGGTCATCTATCTTCTGGCTCATCTCAGTCATGTTCTTGATCAACTAAGACAAATAGTCCAGGGCCGGGTTAACTAGCACAACCTCAGAAGAGCCTCCCTATGTAGGCCTCTGGTGCTACGGAGGAGGTTGTTGTCGGTAACCCAGATGGTTCCGATAGTAGGGAGGAGGGTGTGAGGAGTATTGAGGAGGACCAGAGTAATGGTTTTGATAATGAGAAATCAGCTGGTGGTGGTGGTGGTAATTTTGCTACATGTGGATGGACTGCTGCAGACCTTGCTTGTATCCTTGCCTCCAGTTGTTCCCATAATGTGGAGGTTGTTGCTGATGAGAGGGATGGTAGGGTCTTCCACCCTACTAGTGCTGGTGATACAGCCGATTGCCCATGTTCTAACCCTGGGGCTATCCCTGAGGATGGTTCAGTTGTGCTTCATTGCTCCATACACTGTTTATTTCTTGTATGAGTGGTGGGGGTGGACAGAACTACTCCTGATAGGAAAACTGGGACTCTGGTTGATAAATAACCATCTGTTTCTGGAACTGCAGGAGCTGCTCCATGTTCTACACATAATACACATGCTGGACAGGCTGGGGCGGAGGGATACTCGGCTGAGGAGGTTGTATTGGTGTCGGTCCTCTACTCAATGGGAGTTTCGCCAGTGGCAGATACGGAATCGTAGGCATTGGCATTCATTGCCCAAACGAGCTACTCCAGCTGCTGGAAAATTAAATCGATATTTTATAATCCATGTGTCCTCTTCTCAATAACAACTAAATTCTTGAGGTCTTGTGACCTCTTCTCAATAATATCTACCTTGGACAACGGCTCCCTATGATGCTCAAGTTAGAGCTCTCGTCCATGTCCTCTACATGAGCAGCCATGTTGACTTGCTTGTGGCTAGTAGTGGGCATCTTCATGTATGCACAAGATGAGGATTGAGTGGATTATCCTTCGGCCATCTCCTCAAAATATCCCAGATAACATACTCATCCTTATTAAAATACAAACCACCGCAAGATGCATCCACTAGCTTTTGGCTCTCCAATGTCAACCCACCGAAGAAGTTCTAAACAAGAATTGTCTTCAAAATTTCATGGTGGGGATACTTCTCTTGTAGATCTTTGAATGTCCCCCCATGTTTCATGGATTATCTCATGGGGTTGTTGGATGAAACTAGAGATACGAGCATGCATTTGATTCAAGTGACCAATAGGGTAAAATTTGTGCAAAAAGTCATACTTCATCTCCTCTCATGTGGTCACTACCTTCTCCAGATAATTCATCCAATAAAGGGCCTTGTCTTGACAGCTGAAGGGGAAGGAAATCATCTTGACTATCCCTAAAGGGATATTACGGTAGTGTGTTGTTCCGCAGATGCGACCGAATTGTTGTAAGTGGATGTACAACTCTTCAGTTGTATTCCTGTGGAAGGACGGGAGTAGGGACAAGAACTACAGCTTTAGCTCAAAATGGGCATGGATGGGTGGAATCTGGATCCACTCTGTGACATGGCCTGACTCCGAGTTGTAGGTTTGCTTTAACGTGGGCTTGGGTTGTGGTAGTCTTGCCTCTCCCCCTTCATTACAGGGTCCACCTACTAACAGGTAGTCTCCTATGTCATCTCTATTCGGACATTCATTTTCTCTTTGAAAACCACCTTCTCTCCTAGAATCGCTCTCGTCAGCCCTCATCCTCAAATCATTCAGCATGTCTTGGAAAGCAGCTTGGGCTAATCCTTGGCTAGTCAACTACCGCTGAAGCTTGGATAGAGGCGAGGAGCCGGTTGTTGACTTCATTCTGTGTGGTGAACTATCCATCCCCCTAATATGCCTTCTCGGTTGGTTGGGGTTGTGGTCCCTTTCCTCTTCATGTAGGAACCATCTCAGGATCTGACTGAAGTTCTGGCTCTTGATCGGGTTGATGATCTACATGATGGAATAAACCTGATCAATCTCATTCTGAGCACCAAATGCTAAGAGAAGTATGGGATTAAGTTCAATCCCAGGTGGTTGTGAATGGAGTATATGATATTCATTGAAATCAATCTCCATCCACAAGGGGTTGGTTCGGGGACAAGAGTAATCCTGGTTATTTTGAAGAGGGAGTGCTAGTTCAGGTTGTGAGTCCATCCCAAACAATAGATTTATCGGATAAAGGAAAGTATTAAAAGAAGAAAGGATCGGGGAGTCCAAGGAGAAGTTCGCAAGGTCCGAACTGATTTCTTGGATATCACCCTGTCAGTGACACATAATCGATGTGGGTGTCAGCGGAGTCCCGACAAAACCATCAGTGGGACAACATCTTGAGAGGGTCAAAAGGAGATAGATAATGGATGAATATCATGGGGATGAACAAGAAATAAAAGGAATGTAAAATAGTAGAAGGCTCACAATGAACAAGGGTCAAAGAGGAAATATGCAAAATGTGATAAAATGGCACAAAGGCACAATGTTTTTGATCTTGACCTTAATAAAAACTAATCAATCAAACCACAATACAATAGATTCATCAACTCGATTCGTGAAGCCGTGAAGATTTGACAATTATCTTTATAAGTTTAAGATTGATTTTCATGCAGTTATCTTTTAACGGGTCCTTAAGTGCTAATCCTATGGGAGCGAGAATACTGGCAGAAAAGTATCTCGTACTTGTCCTCCTCCTTTGTAACATGTAGTATGCACTTTTTGAGGTCCTTGTAACCCTTACTGGATCCCTACTCAGCCAAAGAAATAAGAGGGAGGAAGCAGATAGGTGAAAGCACTACTTCGGACCTTGCTCACAACAGGATCACCCGTGAGTGTGCAAGGACCTACTCAGACGCAAGACGATGAGATAGACACCCCCATGAAGGCGTGGCCTAAGCTCAGTATTTCGGACAAGGTCGATGTTCTACATAAGGAGAGAACATCATCGTTGACCAGACCCTATTCGTGCATGTACGATAGAAGCGCCAATACTTCAGAAATCCATGCGATACACAAGGTAGTTACAGACTGTGTTTTTGGCTCTAATCACAACATTGCTCACTCACTCGGGAAGGTGACCTTCCACAATGGTACTTAAAAACAAATGAGGGCTTTGCTCACCCAATGCAATGAGTTTAATTAATCAATTTTCTTTAGGTCAAGAATTTTTAACAATCCCTTTTTTATTAATTTTGTTGTGTTATAACTTGCCTTTGAGTAGATTCAATGCATGCGCCTAATGTTTTTGTAGATTTTCTTTTTGCCTAGGCTGTTAAAATCAGAGGGATAAGGCGGAAATGCGATGCAAGTCGGAAAACAATGATGAATGCTCATATAGAAGACTCACAGTGATTCCCAACTCTCTCCATGTGGGATGCAAGGCAAAGTTTTTTAAACCTAATCTATATGCAAATGCAATGATGAAATCGTCCTAAGAACATGCAACACTATTAGCGTGAAGAACCAAAATGCTAATCCCTAGAATGATCACCCAAAAGTCCGATCTTTGAGATAACTCGATGCCCGTCATAATGGGTCCTGCACAAACTGTATGTTGCCTCTCTCGACGCTCGGTGATTAATCTAAGTTTTAACAATTAAATTTGAGCTACGTCCAATCGCAGAATAATCTATAGGTACATGAATTTCCTTAGGGATGTGTACCTAGCTATCGGGCAAGCACACCTAGATCTAAGGGCTAAATCACATAAAACAAAGAGAAAAAGGCGGAAAACTCAAAATGAGGGAAATAAAGGAAATAATGGCGGTAGAAATCACGGAAAATACGTTGAGACCCCAAGTGAACAAACACTTGGAAATTAATTAGTGTGAAAATAAATCACTCTCTCACAGAAAAAAAATCTTATGACAAGTATCTCTCTTTCTCTCTCTCCTCTTGGTCCACAAGTAGAAGGACCAAGTCTCCTCGATTCGGGTGCTCCAACCACCTAAGCGGTTGGCATCGTCTCGAAGTCCCTCGTAAGAAAAATCAAAGAGAATGCATTAACACAAGTAAGCAAATATGTCAAATAAGAGAGGAAATAAATAAAGAGAAATAAAAACACAAACTAACCCAAAATTCTATCCTACGCATTGCTCCCCAGTAATGATGCCATTTAATGACTCGGATTTTGCGACGATCTAAAATAATATCCTCACAGAAGCGAAGATATATTATCGATGAGGTGACCACTATCAAAGCCCGAGGTCAATCAATAATCAACCCACACAATGTATAAATCAGGCAAAGCAAGCAAGTGTGAATAAAAATTTATTATACCCTGCAAATAAATGTATCATGACAAGTACCTTAGGGGTCAAACACAGGAAACAACTGAGGATAGATAATAAAAAATTACAAAGAAAGGCAATGAATGATTTTGGGTATTTTTAGATTTTTGCGGGTTTTTACTTTTTTTACCATTTTTGTATTTTAATTTCTATATTTTTTAATAGTTTTAAATTTTAGAATTTTTATTTTCTTTTTATATTTTCTGATTTTAAATTTCTTTTTTATTTTAAAGAAATAAGATAATACATATAAAGCTATATTTGCAATATAGGGTAATAAAATTATAAATTCTACTAAATAATCAAAATGCTAGATATAAAATGTTTTTTAGTTTAAATAATTATTTATTATTTTTGTGATTTTTTGGATAATTTTTCTAATTTTTATATATTTTTAAAATAAAAAATATCCCAAAACATGAAATAGTTAAATGGTCTGAATTGAATTGGAGATTAAAAATAGAAAAAAAGTGTCAAAACTTCTCCAAATAAAATTGAAAGTAAATAATACTATATAGAAAATTTAGAAACAAAAATAAGTATTTTTTGAATTTTGGGTATTTTTTATGCTTTTATGAAGGATTTTGGATCTTTTTAATTTTTATGATTGTTCTTTTTCTATTTTTAGTAGTTTTTGGTCTAGAGGTACAAAATACTAAAGACACTAAATATATTTTTTGGGGAATTTTTCAAAATGCTTATATTTTTTCATATTTTCTAAGTGAAATAGGGATAAAAATGTGCTCTTTTGATTTTTAATAAATAATAAAAATGCTAAAATGTAAATGTAAAAGTATGGCATGAGTTTACAAGCAAGCATGCACTTAATCCTATTTTTGAGAATTTTTTGAGCATAGATGTTATTTTTAGTAAATAGAGTACATGCACTAAAATTAATGATCTGGTAGGGGCATAATTGCAATTAAAATTGAATGTGAGGTGGTTTCTACAAAATACCCAAAATAATATAACTAATATTTAAAGTTTCAGGACTAAGCATAAATACAAATACCCACAAGGTATCTCTGCAAAATTGCCACCTCACGTGAGACCGCACGTGAGGTGACGTGGATTGGACCAATTTCCAAATAACAAAAATGAAAGGGGTTCCAGTTCAAATTTACCAAAAGTTTTACACTAATTAAATAAATTACATGACTAAAAATAAAAAGGCAAAAACGAGGGCTAACATATGCAATTTACCCCCTATTGCATGCAATCCACGACAATGGAAACATCACTTATCCACGTGTCGGTCGATCAACGGTCGATACCGCTTCAGCGATGGGTGGCTTGGATCAGATCATGGGTGAGATCCACGGTCAATGTCATGGGAGATCCATAGCGCAGTTGGAAGCAATGTTCAGTCTGGCGCTATGCGGTATTCAATCGGAGGGGTCACTGCACAAAGAGTATGCGGTATGCAGGAGAGTATGCGGGGAGTATACGGTTTTATGTGGTTTGGTAATTTTATTATTAAAAATATAACAAAATTTTTATTATGTTAATATCCTCAGTCGTGGGGGTATGCGAGGAGTATGCAGTTTTATGCAGGAGAGTATGATGTTTTATTAGGGAGAGTATGCGGTTATATGCGGGGGTATGTTGTTTTATGTTATTATGCGGATAATAAAAAAATGTTTATTAGAAAAGTGACCGAGCAGGCAGTTGCATAGGGGTATACTCGACCGAGTGTGCGGGTCAACCGCATACATGGTTGTTTCACCATACTCAGTGCGGTAAGGTGATGAATCTGTGATTCATCACTCTAAAAGTTGAAAATAGAGTCTTGTTCCTGAGTAAATAGATGCATATTTCCCTTTATACTGTAAAATTAGCATTCATGCATGCAAGCACAATATCTGCATTTTAGCATTCATACTTGCATTAAATAAGAAGCCGATTTCACTTGTAAATATCCACATGTATATTAGATAAAATACCTTATTTGTATATATTTTATACTAACTTCAAAACCAACAAAACCAACTCTATTGTGTATATATTACTAACACTAATAAAAGAAAAATATCTAAAAAATATTAACTTGTAAAATTAACCAATAAAACCCCAATCCAAGTTTGAAGATGTAGACCTTAAAATGCACATATCTCTCTCATACAGCCTCCGAATTAAGTCTACTCACTTTTAAAGTAATATACATTCAGAGACCTTCGAAACAAGACCAATTTCACTAAAATCGGAGCTCGTATGCAAAACTTGGGTTTTGGGCCCCTTTTGTACATTGTACATAATGACCGTTTTACCCCCTGTATTTTACCATTTTATTTTCTTCATTATTAAAAATCCAAAAAAAATAGATTAAGTTGTAAATATTCGTCTCATATTTCTTTATTTTTATTTGGATTTTTCTCTTATTGAAAAATGACAAAAAATTATAAAAGGAAAAATGCGGTATTTTATATCTATAAGGTACCACCCAAAAATACACTTTGTACAGATGATTTCCTTTGATTTTCGGCCCTTCACGAATGTTGTAGATCTCGTCGAGACGAGCAACTTTTGTGTTGATCACTTTTTGATTTAATCTCTTTTGTTATTTCTTTTTGATTTTCTTTACATTTAATTTTTGAATTTTCTAGGAGCGACATGTGGCAGCTCATGGAGCCACCACATGTCACCCCAATTTTTGATTTTCGGATTTAGTTTTTATTATTTTCGGATTTTATTATTTTATTATTATTATTTTAATTTTTGTTATTTTTAGTAGCCTACTTATTTTATATTATTATTCTATTATTATTATATCCTCCTTTTACCTCTTCTCCCTTTTCTTACTCCCCACTCCAAGCCAATAACTTCTCATCTTCACCACTTTCTCCACCTATTTTCTAACTTCCCCCCTCCTCTTTATATTCACCTCATCTTCTCCATTATTTTTCATCCGCCATTTCAATAGAAAAGAGAGAGAGCTCCGGATATCTGTAGGTGACAGCTACCGAGAACCACCGTCGAGCGACGACCTCTGATCACGGCGAGATCCGAAGGTCTCCAACCTTCGTCACTCCTTCTTCTTGGAAGAGTTTTAGCTTCTCGGTGCCTCTTCGGGCATTGATCGAAGCGACAACAGAAAGCCGCACACTGCGGCCTCCACCTCCGACGAACCTACAGGTAAGTATTTCTCTATCTGTACCTTCTACATTATTTTTATCTAACATTCTTCATTGTTGTTTCATTCACAATCATTACCACCTCTACCACCACAACATCATTCTTTTATCTCACAACATCACACACACTGCACCTTTATTTCATTTTCATATCCAAGGAAAATCCAAAAAAAATACAAAACAAAACAAAACAAAACAAAAAGAAAAACAACACAGGTTGCAGGTCCACGGCCAAGCAGCCATCTCCCTCGTTGGCTCCGCCCTTGGCCGGCGCTGCCCTCCGACGTCAAGCAGCCACCTGCGGCACCTCTGCCTTCTCCAAGCCGCGCAACTGTCCCTCTCGCGGCTGCCACCGCAGTCACCGCTGTCCTCCCGCCGGTGCTCCAGGACAGCCACGCCTCCAGTCCATCACCGCCCCCCTGCGCGGCTGTGCTCCTCCCCTCCAGTCTACTCCAGGTGGACCACCCACCACCACAGCCAGCCCGCGCACCGCCCTCACGACCGTGCGCGGCCCAGCAACCGGCGCACCACCGACCTCCACCCCTCTTGGCCGGCACCGCCCTCCGCCGTGGTTCCCAGCTCCGTGCCACCATCCGCGCGCGCGTGCGCCGCCCACGCCAAGACGCCTGCGTCGCCCCCCTCGCGCGAGGCCCGCGCGCCATCGCGCAGCGCGGCGCCCACGTAGACGCGCCCTCCGCTCGCCAGCGCGCCGCCCCTCGCGGCCGCCCGCCAACGTCAACCTCCAGTCCGCGCCGCCGCTCCCGTGCGGCTGCCGCCATCCGCACAACCCTAGCCGCCCACTTCTTGCGTCTTGCGTGGGAAGTAAGAAAGGAAAGGTTGATATTTTTTATTGTTGTGAAAATTGCATTTGTGTCTTTACTTGTTTACATATTTGCAGAAGTGCCCTTAGGCATAGTTTGAGTTTACTTATTTCAATTCTGTTTTGCAAAAACAACCCCGACTTTGAGCATTTATTTGGACATTAATCTTGCATCATTTATTCTAATGAAAAATAGCATGTTGTAGAGAAACTCATTCTTTATCACCTGGCTATTTATTTACATTTTTGTGAGCATTTTACATTTTATTAAAAATCAGAGATCGAAATTGAGTGATATTTTACTCATTTAAGCTCCGAAATTCGCACAGTCATATTTATTGCTCTAAAAATTGTGAAAAAATTGTAGATGATGCTTCTAATTATGCTTTAGTTACTATCCAAGTTTCGCCCAATTAAGAGTTGTCTTGTGCATAAAATAAATCCTAGAGCAATTTGTGTAATTGATTTTTAATTAATTCCACAAATCACATTTTTGAGAAATTTCAACTCTCTTAGTTTCCTTATTGAAATATCTATTTGAGATAAATTAATTTCTGGATAAATTTACTTCTGGATTAAGTAGGAATTAAATACCCGTAGTCGCTCTATTTTCAGTAAAATATTCATAAAAAAATCAAAAAGAGTCAGAAAATTATAAAAAAATTAGAATAGCTTCATTTTATCATTTGTAACTTCCAGTAAATTTTTCATAATTTTTTCATATTTTTTGCACGAAAAATTGCATAAAAACCCCAAAAAAGTTGGCATTTTTCATGTGTGCATTTTAAATCCAAAAATTCCAAAAAAAATACATTTGCATTCATTGTTGGATTAGGTTCTTAGAAAAATTACCATTTGGCTGATTTGGATTAATTTCACATTAAAATTAAAATTGGCTAAGTCGCAGATTTTCTTAATAACCTAGTTCACTCGCATCTGTGCATTGGCATTTTATCGCATAAAAAAATACCAAAAAAAACCACTTGGAAAACCGTAATCTAATTCATCTAACCTGATCCCGAGTTGTTCCTTTGCCTCCTTGAGTCGACCCTGGGGCTTGCCCAGGCTAAATTAACATAAAACCGCATACATATATCATTCGACGATTTAATCGATTGTGCGGTTATTTTTGACTGATCGCGAATCTATCCGACTGCAACGCACTAGTCAATCATACAACATTAAAAGGGTAGATTTCGGGCTCGTCAAATGGCGCCGTTGCCGGGGAGGCAAACAGCTTAGGATCACTTTAGAAAATTAGATTTAGGTTTTCCACACACTCGGGTAGTCTGATCTCTGAACCACCTTGTAATTATTCCATTTTTTTCTCTTCAATTATTTTATTTTTTTTAATTTTTATCTCTCTGACATTTTTATATCTTTTTGTGCGAGGGTCCGGTGGACTTGGAGCGGCTTTCTTGAAGTCGACGTATCTCGAAGTGCATCGGAGGCCGACTATTCATGGACGTAGTCGGCTGTTGAGACGCCAGAAGGATTTTTCATTTTTTTAACTTGTATAAATTGTCTGCATTTACAGCGGTTCCCGTTTGGGTTCTCGCGTGTGTAAACATAGTGGAATTGTGTCCCTGTCTGCTGTGTGGTTTGAATTTTAGACTAAGCTTGCACTAGCGGCTCCTTGAGCCACTATAGGATTTGCTTGTGCTCGTAATTATTTAGGACCACACATTGCACGTAAAAGACGCACTTAGACCGCAGATCTAGTCAAAATTAACATGTGCTTCACTCGCTAATAGAACTGCCTGTCTAGGAGCGGCTTTTCTCGTTTGCATTTGCATTTAGTGTAAAATTTCAATTCAGTCTTGCATCCCGCATTGTAGAGAGCTGGAGGCATTGTAAGTATTCTTACTTAAGCATTCATCATCGTTTTCTCGATTGCATCAGCTTTTTCCGATTCTTTCTCTCACGGTTTTCTAAACCTAGGATAAAGGAATTGGGACTGAACGGTAGACGTGATTGCTTGTGTGGATTAATATCAGTGACAACTAATCTCCAAAATTGGGACTGCTAATTGAATTGGACCAAAAAATTGATTAAAATTAACCCTTGTTTGCGGGAGATTAACCCCGACCTTGTTTTCAGGCTGAGTGAGGGTACTTGAGTGTGTGTGAACACCTTAAGGCAGAGCCCAAATCCCCGCCTTCCATATCACGTTCTGACTAATCCTAGCAAATATCACAAGTCGAATAATTTCAGATTCATTGACTAGTACCAAGTAGCCTCCGCCTGTCTCAGGTAGATAGGGGCGAAATTGCGGTACTTTGCGACAAGTTGCCAGTAACCCCCCGGGGTGAAGTTCCGGCCTTGTCAGCCTCCGCCTGCTTGCAGGTAGATAGGGGTGTGGTCTTTGAATCCATCAACTTGGGATAGGAGCGAAGAAAGGAAGGACCGGCAGTATCTTAGGCGACAGGTTAAACAGGGAAGACGCATCCGGCTCTGAGCCGACTTCCCTATAGGCCGCGTAAATCCTTGATATCTTGCTTGAAAAATCACACTTAAAATTAACAAGATTAATCGGACTCGGTTTCGGGTCCTTCATCGTGTTGAGTGTGAACTCGGGGTTTGTTCTTGCGTTTGTCTTCGTGTCTGTCCGTGTGTGTTATCCTACGTAATTGCGCATTTTCTACCTCGTTCTGCTTACATCCTTTCCTCCTCAAGATGTCGGGATATTGGTCCCCATACCATGTGACCTCTGGTCAATCCTCCTTGACCATATACTGTTCATCTTCGCCTTCTCCTTCTTCCATGTACCTTCCGCCATCCACGGGAGACCCTTACCTGTGGTCGGTTCCACATCAACCCGATTACGAAGTCAGAACTTCGACTGACTTCTCCACTTCTTCGCATCTCTCACCTACTCCATATTCTGACATTCCGGATCCACTTCCATCTTGGGCTGACTGTACTTATTCTCGCGAGCTTGCAGGAATTAAAGAATCGAATGCAGAGTTAGCCACTGCTGAGACAGATGATTGGCAGAATTGTATGCCCCCGTTTACTTCATTCTCACCTCAAGTAGGGACCATACAACAATTTACATATACACCTCCCTACTTGACCTTAGGGCATAACTTGGTCGATCAAACAACCCGAATGGAGAGGCTTGTACATCATGATGTCCCAGACTTGATTGACTTTAGTGATCAAGCTTCCATTAACCATCCTTCTTTCGGAGAGCCTATACACTCACAAGATTGGACTCATGAGCTAGACATATCAGTCCATGTTTCATCATATGAGCCTCCGACCAATATTTGCCAGTTGGATAGTCCATACTCGACCCAGCATTACATGCCAGAGTCTAGGTATATTGAGTATGAGACCTCAACATCTCAGCAGTCTCCTCCAATTGAGCAGAACTCTCCCATGATTTGTCATGAGAACATTTTGGAGGATGATATTTCCAGACTTATTGAGAAAAATGAATCATTTGGTAACGAGTTGAGAGATGTCATGGATATATTGCACTCAATTTCTTCCATCTTGGGAATGATAGTGGAAAAGGAAGTAAGCAGATCTGATGTTGAAAACCAAGCAAGTATTAGGGAACCCACACCTTTTGTACAGCTGGAGTCCATTCTACCTCCCTCTTCTACTAACCACTTACCCTCCAATCCAGAGTCTGATCATGCATCCACCAAAAATACCAAAAAAATTAAAAAACCAAAAACTCACATAAAAATTGAAAATGATTTAAAAAAGTTGGATCCTACCTTAAGGGAAGCACTCGATGAAGAATTGATTTTCAAACTTCCCTTAATAAAGGCCATAGATCACTTCCCCGACCTCAAACGATTTGTGAGAAGTAAATTGATGCCCAAGAGGTCGGGCAATAAGAGGACAAGGACTGAAAGACACATAGTGTCTATGGCCACCTCCTTGGTGATGGGGAGAAAGACCAAAAGCCGCAGAGTAAAGCGGTTGCCCCGAGTTGAATGTGAAATCAAAGACACCATCTTTACCCATGCAAGAATCGATGACGACTCACCGATAAATATCCTCTCGACCTCTGTGTTTGACAAGCTCAAACTCAGGCCACTTAGAAAGTCAAGAGAGATTATTCAGCTGGCTGATCGATCCATCAAACGGTCGAGAGGAAATATTTCAGTCATCGTTACTTTTCAAGGTGCTCTACTCCAGGTGGACTTCACGATCATTGACATTGAGCACCGATGAGAGTTTTCCCAGTCTCCGATTATTCTCGGGAAGCCGTTCTTAGCCTTGGCTAAGGCGACTATAGATTGCGAGACTCGGGAAATCGATTTTACAGCATTGGGAGCACTTCGACCTCATCCATTCTTTGATAAACTTTACTCTAAGGTGACCCGCACATCCGCTGACAGTCGTGACCATCGAGAGGAAGATGAGTCCCACCTCTCTACTACACTTGAGAGACCGATTGTCCGGACGACCATTGGATCAAAGACTCCCCACACCCCCACCTCATCAACTGCTTGCACCACCACCGTGACAACTTCTAAGGAGGACTCACGACCGGAAGCTGTCATTGAGTCGGACACGATATTTGAGGATTTCCTTGATCATTTCGATGATCCGACACAAGAGCCCAATAATGCCAAGCCGACTGAGACCACTAGAACCTTCCCGAGACATGTGCTGACCCTTCAAGAATATTACAATCTTTATGGCAACTCGTCTGATGAGGAACCCATAGTCAGCACTACACCACGACCCGGACCTTCTAAGGAAACAACCCAGACAAAATTGACTCCACTTAAAAACACGGTTGCTCCCTCTTCTAGTCGGCTATCTAGTGAGAGGAAGTCGAGAATTGATTCCTCGAGGTGTTCTCCCGAACCTCTCAAGGCGCGTCGCTCTCCACTCCCTTTCAATGATTCAGGTTCTAAAAATCCGACTAAGAAAATTTCCTTCAACACACCGGAGAAGGAATTTTCGGAAGAGTCCTCATCTGGTCCAGATAAGGTGATTTATATGAGTGAGCTCAGTTCGGTTGTTCTTAAGCCTTATCTAAGCAAGCAGCCATGTGTTGACCCGCGTTGGACGATCCCTACACCTAACTATTATTCATCTGAGGACGATTCTGACAGCGACACATATGTATATTATCCACCTCCCCGCGTCCGCAAGAAGGTTCGTCACAAACCTTCTTAATCCTTGTATATTCTCACTCTTTCTTGTATATACTTTCTCTCCCTCCCTCCCCAGTGATTCGAATCACTTGCCCCGGTTCGATATCATTTCATGACTATACTTAGGATAACCAGATCCTAAGTATAGGGGGAGGGTGACCTGCGTCTATTCATTGTACATCCTCCAGATCACATCGGTCCTCATACTCTCTCCTGTCCTATACTTAGGCTGAGCAGAGCCTAAGTATAGGGGGGACCGATGCCCGCCATGTCTATACTCATCCATTTCCCCTCTTAACCTCGTCCGCCCCATTTTTGATCTTCTTCTACACTTAGGCTGCCAGAGCCTAAGTGTAGGGGGCGGAGCGACTTCTATACATTTTTGTTATTTTAGCTCTCCTACGCTTAGCCCGAGCTATGTCTTTTTAGTCGCTTTCGTGCTCTGAGGACATAGCACACGCTAAGTATAGGGGGCGTGTATATATTACAGATATACTTTACCTATAGCTCGTACTTTCGCGTATTTTCACGTATTTTTGTATATATTTTGCAATAATTATGGGTGGGTAAAAATTGAAAAAAAAAATTTTGTATACTTGTATAATACTTGTAAACCTTTTGTAAAAATTAAAAAAAAATAATAAATTAAAATTTTGTATACTTGTATAATATGTACTATATGTATAATACTTGTATAAAAAGTTGTAAAATTCTTGTAAAATTTGTTGTAAAACAGGTTGTATACCAAAAAAAAATCGTGTATACTATGTACAAATTATATCAACTAAAGATTGTTGTAAATAATAAAAAAAAGATTGTTGTATACCAGAAAAATAAAACAAAAAGGCTTCTTATTTACTCTTGCATATTATCCTGCATTTTCAAAAAAAAAGTCTTGCATTTCATTCATAGCATGTCATCTGCACATCATCTACATATCTTGCATATGCAAAGTGAAAAGCTAGTGGATTCTGAACCAATTATGAGTAGATATTGAGGATGGACTTGATTTGACCTTAATCCACCTAATTTCAGAGGAACCTTATAGGAACTGGAGTTAAGATTTCTCAGGTCAAGTGACTTAATTCTTTGAGTCCGCAAGTCTATGTTCACATGTCATCTTGATTAGTCTAAGTAGAATATCTCGTGCACACGCATGATTCTTATAGACAATGACCTAACTTGGACAAGCACAATGCACGTAGCTCTTCATTGATGAGGTGGTGAGGAGGTAGAATCCTTTAGCTTGGAGTAGCACACGGGTGGAAACATCCGTCCTCCTCTAGGGAGGGTAGTGCATCTCAACCTAGTCTGGTGGTGTTGACATCTAAGGACAGGATGCTGTGGGTTGCAATAATGCTTCAAAAGAGGGATAGTCTACTGGCTCAAGAGGAAAAACTCCTGATGTACATGCTGCACCTTGAATATAGTTCCAAAAAAAAAGAAAAAAGAAAAAATGCAAGAACTCCGAAAAAATCAGACAGGTCTAAGAAAAAAATAATAGCTGTCGGAGTATGTATATTAGCAAAGAAAATGCAGCTGGATGACTTGGCTACACTGGTCAGACATCCCGGGATAGGTGGCTACACTGGCCACCGTCCATTCTTTTCTCTACCCCCTCCTCTTGAGTTGGTCGCACTTGAACTTAGAAGGGAATAGCCCGCTCCTCGAGGAAAGAGTTACTGGACCGGGTTATTGAGTTACCTTGTTAGAGGAGGCTGGTTCCGAGTCATCTCTGATGTGGAGAGTTACATCTCACTTACACAGTACAAGTAAGAATCATAGTCATCAGAAATTTGCGTTTGAGGATTTGTTCTGACCTGACTGTTGAGGCGTCTTGAATAGAAGACTTGTGGAACTTGAAGTCTGTTAGGTCTTAAGTTCAGGTCCCAATAAGGTTCCGCCACACAATTAATCCAAAGGTTGAGTCAAGCTCCATTTTCAACTTTTGTTCATGACCTTGGTATGGAACCCAAAATCATTTCACTCTTGCATTTCATTTTAGTTGCTCGGGGACGAGCAAGGTTTAAGTATAGGGGGTTGATGAATCTGTGATTCATCACTCTAAAAGTTGAAAATAGAGTCTTGTTCCCGAGTAAATAGATGCATATTTCCCTTTATACTGTAAAATTAGCATTCATGCATGCAAGCATAATATCTGCATTTTAGCATTCATACTTGCATTAAATAAGAAGCCAATTTCACTTGTAAATATCCACCTGTATATTAGATAAAATACCTTATTTGTATATATTTTATACTAACTTCAAAACCAACAAAACCAACTCTATTGTGTATATATTACTAACACTAATAAAAGAAAAATATCTAAAAAATATTAACTTGTAAAATTGACCAATAAAACCCCAATCCAAGTTTGAAGATGTAGACCTTAAAATGCACATATCTCTCTCATACAGCCTCCGAATTAAGTCTACTCACTTTTAAAGTAATATACATTCAGAGACCATCGAAACAAGACCAATTTCACTAAAATCGGAGCTCGTATGCAAAACTTGGGTTTTGGGCCCCTTTTGTACATTGTACATAATGACCGTTTTACCCCCTGTATTTTACCATTTTATTTTCTTCATTATTAAAAATCCAAAAAAAATTAGATTAAGTTGTAAATATTCGTCTCATATTTTCTTTATTTTTATTTGGATTTTTCTCTTATTGAAAAATGACAAAAAAAATTATAAAAGGAAAAATGCGGTATTTTATATTTATAAGGTACCACCCAAAAATACACTTTATACAGATGATTTCCTTTGATTTTCGACCCTTCACGAATGTTGTAGATCTCGTCGAGACGAGCAACTTTGTGTTGATCACTTTTTGATTTAATCCCTTTTGTTATTTCTTTTTGATTTTCTTTACATTTAATTTTTGAATTTTCTGGGAGCGACATGTGGCAGCTCATGGAGCCACCACATGTCACCCCAATTTTTGATTTTCGGATTTAGTTTTTATTATTTTCGGATTTTATTATTTTATTATTATTATTTTAATTTTTGTTATTTTTAGTAGCCTACTTATTTTATATTATTATTCTATTATTATTATATCCTCCTTTTACCTCTTCTCCCTTTTCTTACTCCCCACTCCAAGCCAATAACTCCCCATCTTCACCACTTTCTCCACCTATTTTCTAACTTCCCCCCTCCTCTTTATATTCACCTCATCTTCTCCATTATTTTTCATTCGCCATTTCAATAGAAAAGAGAGAGAGCTCCGGATATCTGTAGGTGACAGCTACCGAGAACCACCGTCGAGCGACGACCTCTGATCACGGCGAGATCCGAAGGTCTCCAACCTTCGTCACTCCTTCTTCTTGGAAGAGTTTTAGCTTCTCGGTGCCTCGTCGGGCATTGATCGAAGTGACAACAGAAAGCCGCACACTGCAGCCTCCACCTCCGACGAACCTACAGGTAAGTATTTCTCTATCTGTACCTTCTACATTATTTTTATCTAACATTCTTCATTGGTGTTTCATTCACAATCATTACCACCTCTACCACCACAACATCATTCTTTTATCTCACAACATCACACACACTGCACCTTTATTTCATTTTCATATCCAAGGAAAATACAAAAAAATACAAAACAAAACAAAAAAAAGAAAAACAACACAGGTTGCAGGTCCACGGCCAAGCAGCCATCTCCCTCGTTGGCTCCGCCCTTGGCCGGCGCCGCCCTCCGACGTCAAGCAGCCACCTGCGGCACCTCTGCCTACTCCAAGCCGCGCAGCTGTCCCTCTCGCGGCTGCCGCCGCAGTCACCGCTGTCCTCCCGCCGGTGCTCTAGGACAGCCACGCCTCCAGTCCATCACCGCCCCCCTGCACGGCTGTGCTCCTCCCCTCCAGTCTACTCCAGGTGGACCACCCACCACCACAGCCAGCCCGCGCACCGCCCTCACGACCGTGCGCGGCCCAGCAACCGGCGCACCACCGACCTCCGCCCCTCTTGGCCGGCGCCGCCCTCCACCGTGGTTCCCAGCTCCGTGCCACCATCCGCGCGCACGTGCGCCGCCCACGCCAAGACGCCCGCGCCGCTCCCCTCGTGCGAGGCCCGCGCGTGCGCGCTGTTGACCCATCGCTCGCCAGTGCGCCGCCACTCGCCAAAGCTTCAACGTGCGGTGCCGCCCCGCCGAGTTCTTCTCCGACCGTCCGCGCCTGCCCAGCCCACTCGTTGCGCGCCGCTTTGGCCCGCGCGCGCGTCCCAGGCACCGACCTTCAGGTGCGCCGCCCCTCCAGGTCGCGGCCGTGCTCCGCCGCTACAGGCGCGCAGCCCCGCGTGCCATCGCGCGGCGCGGCGCCCGCGCAGACGCGCCCTCCGCTCGCCAGCGCGCCGCCCCTCGCGGCCGCCCGCCAACGTCAACCTCCAGTCCGCGCCACCGCTCCCGTGCGGCTGCCGCCATCCGCACAACCCTAGCCGCCCACTTCTTGCGTCTTGCGTGGGAAGTAAGAAAGGAAAGGTTGATATTTTTTATTGTTGTGAAAATTGCATTTGTGTCTTTACTTGTTTACATATTTGCAGAAGTGCCCTTAGGCACAGTTTGAGTTTACTTATTTCAATTCTGTTTTGCAAAAACAACCCTGACTTTGAGCATTTATTTGGACATTAATCTTGCATCATTTATTCTAATGAAAAATAGCATGTTGTAGAGAAACTCATTCTTTATCACCTGGCTATTTATTTACATTTTTGTGAGCATTTTACATTTTATTAAAAATCAGAGATCGAAATTGAGTGATATTTTACTCATTTAAGCTCCGAAATTCGCACAGTCATATTTATTGCTCTAAAAATTGTGAAAAAAATTGTAGATGATGCTTCTAATTATGCTTTAATTACTGTCCAAGTTTCGCCCAATTAAGAGTTGTCTTGTGCATAAAATAAATTCTAGAGCGATTTATGTAATTGATTTTTAATTAATTCCACAAATCACATTTTTGAGAAATTTCAACTCTCTTAGTTTCCTTATTGAAATATCTATTTGAGATAAATCAATTTCTGGATAAATTTACTTCTGGATTAATTAGGAATTAAATACCCGTATTCGCTCTATTTTCAGTAAAATATTCATAAAAAAATCAAAAAGAGTCAGAAAATTATAAAAAAATTAGAGTAGCTTCATTTTATCATTTGTAACTTCCAGTAAATTTTTCATAATTTTTTTCATATCACTTGCACGAAAAATTGCATAAAAACCCCAAAAAAGTTGGCATTTTTCATGTGTGCATTTTAAATCCAAAAATTCCAAAAAAAATACATTTGCATTCATTGTTGGATTAGGTTCTTAGAAAAATTACCATTTGGCTGATTTGGATTAATTTCACACTAAAATTAAAATTGGCTAAGTCGCAGATTTTCTTAATAACCTAGTTCACTCGCATCTGTGCATTGGCATTTTATCGCATAAAAAAATACCAAAAAAAAACCACTTGGAAAACCGCAATCTAATTCATCTAACCTGATCCCGAGTTGTTCCTTTGCCTCCTTGAGTCGACCCTGGGGCTTGCCCAGGCTAAATAAACATAAAACCGCATACATATATCATTCGACGATTTAATCGATTGTGCGGTTATTTTTGACCGATCGCGAATCTATCCGACTGCAACGCACTAGTCAATCATACGACATTAAAAGGGTAGATTTCGGGCTCGTCAAATGATTTTTTTTTTTCAAAAGTCTGTGATTCAAAAAAAAAGTCTTGCATTTCATTTAGTTGCTCGGGGACAAGCAAGGTTTAAGTATAGGGGGTTGATGAATCTGTGATTCATCACTTCAAAAGTCAAAAATAGAGCCTTGTTCCCGAGAAAATAGAGGCATATTTCCCCTTATATTGCATAAATAGCATTCATGCATGTATTCATAACTCATGTAGTTTAGCAGCTCATTTGCATCTAAATAAGAAGCCAAAAATCCCTTGTATAATACCTCTTCACCAAAATAACATCTTCTCTATAATCTATACTCCTTAGTTAATAACATAGGGAAGAATGCCAAAAATCACCCTTGTAAAATAGCCAATATAGCCTGAGAGCCCTTGTACACTAAAATACACATAAAGCCCTCATGCAAACTCCGAATTAGGTCTACTTACTCTTAGAATACTACACATTAAAAGACCTTTAAAATGAGACTAATTTCATTGAATTTGGAGCTTGTATGAGAAAGTTGGGTTTTTGGGCCACTTTGTATACTGCATATGTATATTTATGTATCCTTGTATTTATGTATCATATTTGACCTCAGCTCCGTCTTTGGTCAACATGAAACTTGTAGATCTCATCGAGATCTACAACTTTGATGTTTTGAGTTTTTCCAAATTCGGCTCCCTCTTCTCTCTACACGTATCTCTTACTCCAGCCACTCACAGCAGGCCACATGGCACCCTCTGGTTGCGCCACGCGGCCCGCCTCCCATCGCCTCATCCGCCCGCGCCTTCAGCCGTTGGATCTCGCTTCAGATCCAACGGCCCAGGCCTTTCCACGTACCTGCCATCTCCCAGCCATCAGATCTGCCCCGCACTTCATCTTCACCATCCCTTAGCGCCGCGCCCACAGCTTGACACGTGGCGCGCTGTGCGCCCTTTGATTGCGCCCCGGATCTCTCATCTATGCTGCTCAACCCACTCGTTCTCCCCAGCCGATCGATCTTGCCCGTGATACAATCTCAACCGCTCGCCTCCGCCTGCCCATCCTCTTGACACGTGGTGCGATCACCGCTCTCCGATCACAACGCCTCAGATCTAATCCTACCCGACCAGATCCCCCTTGATCCCCACCGTTGGATCATAAGATCCAACGGTGGAGACCTCGTCTCCTACCTCCAGGCGCCCCTTTCTCCCACGTCCCTTGCCTTGCGGGAGGGGCGCCCCCTTCCTGTTTTTGGACGCACGTCAGCCATCTCCTCCGACCGTTGACACCCCCACGACATCACCCACTCATCCCTCTCCCTCGCCAGCTCCCTCAAGCTCCACCACCTCCACCATGGTAGCCCCACGTCGTCCACCAACCTCGCTACTCCACCAGCCAACCCACCTCCTTGACCTTATAAATACGCCACCTCCGGCCAACGTCACCCCCATCCGCCACTCTAGAGAGGTTCCTCGAGCTTCAAGCAATCCATTGGTGACAGCAATTGGGTGTGTTGTCGAGCGAAGACAAGGATTCGACTCCGGCGAGATCCACGGCAGCCACCGCCGTGCTGCAGCCTCCCACGAGCAGCTGCGCGAGCTCGAGACCCTACTGATCCCTCGAGCGAAGACCTGGAGCTCATATCTGAGCTCCATTCCCCAGGTAACCCCCTCCATTCCTCCTCCGATCTTCCTCTTGATTTTCTTGCTTTTCTCCGATTTTATTCGACTCCACCGGCCACCTTCTCCCCTCCAATCCACCTCGACGAGCTTCGCGTCAAAGCTCCCGTCCTCGCTATCCCATCTGCACACTCTGACGACGCTTTACGCACTACTCCGAGCAACAGCTCCGCCATTTGGCCGGAGCCCATCTCCAGCGCACCTCCTTCACACCGTAGGCCTCGCCGACCATCTATATCTCTCCACAAGCACTTGCACGCCTCGGCTATCTATTCTAACCCCTTGCAGGTCCACATTTCTTCATTGGCCGGAGCCTCACCGGAGCTCCCTTCGAGCTTCGTCGCCATCGAGCGTCAGCACATCTCCAAAGATCCTGAGGCCACCGGAGGCTTCGTCGTACGCTCCCGCATCTTCCGAGCTACTCGAGAACCTACGAAGAACTTCATCGACGCCTAGCGACCGAGGCGGAGCAGAGTCAGCCACGCCGGAGCCCCGCCTTCTCCTCCGCAGGAGGCGGAGGGCCGTCGAGGAAGAAGCAACAGCTGCCGTTCGATCAACCGATCGAACGGTCCTTACTTCGCCACATGTTCCCTCACCGCGCCCGTCCTCAACCGTTGATCGCGCCTCAGATCTGACGGGCCCTCCAGTTGCCACGCGTTTTCATCGCCAACCCTTGGATCGACCTTGATCCAAGGGCCCGCAGCACGCCACGTCGACGAGTCCGAGCCTCGGCCTCCAAGCCTAGGCTCGGGCGACCCGAGGCTAATCCAAGCCGCAGTCCGAACCTCCTGAGAGCCCGAGCCTCGCTCCGAGCTGCAGCCGCCCTCCGAGCCGAGGCCGCCAACGTGAGACGCACGTGCAGCCTGGGTAAATTGCACTAAGGCCCCTGGAACTTTCCAAAATTGCAACGAGGTCCCTGTGAAGCAGACCCCACATGAGGAGCACGTGCCCTGTGGAGAAATTACACAAGAGTCCACCATATTATTGGTAATTGCATTTTAGTCCCTGTCAGCATATTTATTTATTGAAATTTTAATTTCCAGTATTGCATTTACACCCCTGTGTTTGCACGCATCCCAAGAGTGCATTTTTCATCATTTTGAAATTCTAAAAATTGCATTTTGTTGGAAATTTTGTCCTTTGTCTATTGGTATACGTGTCTTATTTTTGTAAGCTCAATTGAATTATTAATGAATTAATTGGTGCATTGTTGACATATTTTGCCCAGTGATGCCTTTTGATTTTTAATTAATTCTATGTGCCTTCAAAAACTATCAAAAATTCACAGTAGCTTAAGGACATCATTTTTAACATACCATAAAAATTTCATAGCATTTGCACGCATATTGAGGCCTAAATAAATTGATTGGTGATTTTCTTAAATTAATTTTAGTTAATTCATTTCACAGTGAAATTAAGTTCTGTTAATTTTCCTAGTCCCTTATCATTAGAGTCACCTAGGATAATTTTAGTTCTTGAAAAAATTGTGGTTTGATATTTATTAAAAATTAAATATTGAAAATCATCCTGTCTGTTTATTTAATTCACAGTAAATTTATTTTGAGTCGAAAAATTCCAAACAAATTAGTGTAGGTTATTTTCATTATAATTAACCATCTGGCCAATTTTCATTATTTTTGGACTTCATTTGATACATTAATTAAATTGCACATTAAATTGGCCTGCATTGTCTGCATACGTCTGCATAAAAATTAAAAAGACCAAAAAAAATTACTCCTCGAAAATCGACACTTGGATCCTTGCTTAAATTCACCTAAGGAGACAGCTGCCTCCCTGAGATTGACCTTGGACTTACACCAAGTAAAAAAATTGCCGCTTAAAATTAACTTCCCATTAATCGATAAGTGGTTTTTGATTAACCCCTCGTATCCGACTGCAACGAATCATATTAATTAATTTGGACATTAATTTGCTTGAATTAACTAAGGGTGCGGGAGCGTTGTCATAAGGCTACCAAGTACGAATATGTAGTCGAGTATGCGGTTTACTCGGCCGCTTTCCTAAACACTGGCTGGAAGATCTGACAGTTGGGAGGTGATCACGAAGAACAACTTGAAGTTGAGCTTCGATACAGTCACCGACATAGCTCTAGCTACCTCCCTCACTCCTGAAGTTCTCGAATGGTTCCTGGAGGCTATCCATGTTTGTTGGGCTCCATAAAATGGCCGGACACCACCGGAGATGCTCCAGCGAAGGTTAACACCTGAAGCCTCTGTTGGGACTTCAAATGCCCTTAAAAAGTTAATTTTTCTCTTCATTTCCTAGAGGAGTATGTTGGGGACAAAAAGGCGAAGCCAAGGATGTCTTCTGGAGGTGGAATGGGCACGAGATGTGGCGGAGCAATGATCTATGACGAGAGGTGGTGGAGGGAGATCAAACTCCTCGATCTGTGCAGGATCGAGGGGAATGGGGTTGCTTGGGTGATCATAAGGCGAAGGGGAAGGAGCTGGAAACATGAGGTGAGGCAGAGCATGATGGGAGTGGTCGGAATTGAGCGGTGGAATCGGAGCTCCGGTGAGGTGAAGTTTTGATTTTTACGAAAGACAAAAGGAAATTAAACTAAGCGAGTACTAAACCTACACTATTGTTACTGCTACGAATCGAAAGATAGAGAGAAAGGGGGAAGAATCTCACCAGGGGACTCGCATGAAGCAAGCTTCGGGCAGAAACGTCGGAAGAGCTGGATCACTTCGATTCGACCCCAACGAAGCACTTGAGACGTTAATCGGTCTCATGATGTCACCAGGAGGGAGACTTGAAGCTAAAATCTAGGGTTTGTGATGAAAAGGGGATTCAGCCGAGATCGTATCTTTCCACAAGGCGGAGAGACAGTCGCTGAGTTGACCCCAGACAAAATCCCCAGATCAATCAACAATTAACCCACAATAATATATGCAATGAATATCCAAAAATGTGGAGTTAAAATTTATTATAACTCTACATGCAAATGTGTATAGGTGTAAGTACAGGTAGAGGTCGAACACTGGGAGGCGAATGGTTGTATGTGATGTATCATCCAATTATTCGATCAATTGTGCATGTCCTTTTGTTGTTTTAGTGGGTTTTGGGTTTTGTAATTTTTTTATATTTTTGTTTTTATAAATTTTTTTATTTTGTTTTTATATTTTATATATTTTTTATTTTTTTATGTTTTTAATTCTATTAGATATAAATAGATAGATATATATATATAATACATATATATAAAGAGATATATATATATAAGAAGAGAGAGAGAAGTACTATAGTCTATAGATATATATATATACTTAAAAGATATATATAGATATAACTTTTTGGCTTTTTAATATTTTTCTAATTTTTTTGTTATTTTTTTGAAATATTTCTAATTTTTATGTATTTTTAAATTCAAAAATGTCCACAATATAGGACTCAATCAATGGCCGAATATAATTTGGGTTTTAAAAATATAAAATAAACTCCAAAAATTCCCAAATTAATTTTAATACATCAATAATAATATATAGGTAATTATAAAAGAGAAAAATATATTTTTGGGGTTTTTTAAGGATTTTTCTATTTTTTATTAGATTTTGGAGCTTTCTGATTTTTTAATTTTCTTTTTCATATTTTTAGAGTTTTTCAATTTCTGGACTCAATATATACATAATTATACCATATATAATTTTTTTGGAATTTTTCAAAAACATTTTCTAATTTTTTTTGTATTTCCTAATTTCAACAGTACAAAAATGGGCTTCTTTTCATTTTTAGTAATTAGGAGAAATGCAAAAAATGTGAAATAAAGCATGGGCGTGAACAAGCAAGGCATGGAGCATCTATCCTAATTTTTGTGAATTTTTAGAAGCACGATGGGTATTTTTAATAAATAGATAAAGACTCAAAAATAAAACTGCATGGCAGGGGTATTTTTGCAAATAAAATAAACTCCAGGGGCTTCAGTGCAAAAATACAACAGAAATAAATATTTATTTTAATTTTTAGAACTATTTTACAATATACAAAAACCGTCAGGGGTTACATACAAAATTTCCCGCGCCTCACGTGGGACTGCACGTGAGGCGCGGAAGGACCTAAATGTAATTTCAAGAAACTCAGGGTCCTTTCTGCAAAATTAACAATTATTTTATAACGTGCAAAAATATTTACAGAATTAAATAATAAATACAAAAAAGGCGGGGGTTAGATGTGCAAATTACCCCCAACGTGGGCGCTGATGGACGGCTGATCTGCGTTCACTAATACACGTGGCGCCTCCACGTGCGCCGATGACGCTTCGCCGATGAGCGGAGAGGATTGGATCTCGCGTGATATCTGACGGTCGTAGCAGCGCTCCATCGGACGGCTGTGATTAGAACTGGGGCCTTCATCTTCATCCAACGGCGGGGAGCTGGCGTGGAAGAACAGGGAAGAAGACTCGGCGGGGCGAGCTTCCTTCGGCTGGATCTCGCTCCTCCGCAGTTCATCGCCGCACCTGAAGGTCCACAAAGCTTCCTGGCAGGGTCTTCTTCATGCTGGAGGTCTTAGGTCGACCGGAGGTACCCTGGAGCGTCGTCACGAGCTCGAACAAGAATAGCAGCTCCAGGTACCTCCGCCTCATTTGGAATCGACTCCTGGTGCGCGTCGGGGCACCTAACCTGCACAGAAAGATAGAGGGGCTCGAGGGCGTCTCCCTCGACCCGGGGTTTGAAGCTGAAAGCACAGGAATGAAGGTGGGCGAAGAAGCTCCGGCGAAGGGTGGTGGAGGAGCTTCAATTCGCGGATCCAGAAGCGAATCCGGTTGGACAAGGTGGCTGGGAGGTGGAGAAGGTGTAGGGGAATGAAATGGCAGTGGAATGGTGGTCGGAAAATGTCGGGGTAACAGTGGAGAAGTCGCCGGAGCGGAGCTCCGGCGAACTTCGAATCGCCTAAACTAAGCTATTCTACTAATCTAAATGCAGAATAAATGACGGGAATAAAATGCAGGAACGAAAAACTATCTAAGAAACGTAAAAGCGCAGCTCTTATACCTGGGGGCCGCCAGGGAGCAGGATGGCCGCCAGAGCGCCACCACGACAAAATTTCCCACCTCCTTGGGCCTAATCGAGGTGCTGGGAAGCGCCTCCTGTCACGAGGGCTCCGCCAGGAGCTCATTCAAGCTCAAAGAAGGGGATGAAAATGGCCAAATTCGGCCAAGGAAGTGGGAGGAGTTATTTATATACATTCCAAGGGACCCCCAGTAACCAGCGATTATTAAGGAATCGGGGCTATGTACAAGGGTTCCAAGTGATCGGCGGGGATCAGGGATGATCAGAGAATAAATCTCGTGAAGGGACTGTTGGTGATTGATCACTGAGCCACGCGGGAAAAAGGCAAGAAAAGAGGGGAAAAGACAGTCCGCGTCAACTCAGGCGCCTGGAGGTCAAGTTGACCGGGGTCAACTCGCGGAGGGACCTGATTGGTCCACCTCAGCCGCTAAACGCCAAAACAGGGAACCTTATTAGAAAATGAATTATTTAACATAGTAAATGATTTTATTAATTTTTGCTTATAAAATAAAAAATGTGTATTATTTCATGTAGTATTTATTTATGATTTTTATTGAATTTTTCGAGGTGTTTTATTATAGTTTTATTTTAATAAGGTGTATATGTGTATATTTACATGTATTTTTGTGTATTTAATTTTTAATTTTTTATTTTCTTTTATTATTTTATTGACTTATTTTATAAATTTATAATTTATTTTTGTGAGTATGAGTATATTTTTATTTGATTTTTATGAGTTTATTTACATTTTTAAATAAATGTGTTTGTGTATATGTAAGTGTACTTATAGGTATTTTACCTGTATATTATATACATTGTATTTATTTAATGGATTTTATTTCTTTTTATTTTAGCTTTGTATTTTTAATAAGTTATATATAATATATACATTACTATAAAAATATAAAAGAACTAAATAATTAAAGAATGTTCCTCTTTTATTTATGTACATACTCCTCATAGGTATTTTGTCTAAGTATTGTATAGACTTATTTTATTTTACAAATTCTTTTGGGTTTTATTCTAATGCTAGCATGCACATGAATTATATACATTATTTATAAGATCCTAAAAATATAAATTTATAAAAATAATGAATATTGAATAAAATGAATATTTTAATCAGGTATTATGTACAAGAAGGGCCAAAAACCTAACTTTCACAGATGGACTCCAAAAATTATGAAACCAATTTTATAAAATAGTTTATGAAATGCTATATACAATTAAAGATTAGTTTGGGTGATTTGGAGTTTTTATTTGCAAGATATGGGTCTGTGAAGTTGAGATTTTGGCTTTTTATTTTGTACATAAAATGTACACTGGGTATTATTTTTACACAAACTCAATTTTGTATTTTTATTTATATTATTATCTACAACTTTTATGTACAAAGTTTCTTTATTTGATGAATAACTAATTATGTACAAAATAGGTGCCAAAAATGCATAAATAAATGAATTAATAAATGAAGTATTTATTGTATACTGGTCCTTATCTCCCCCTACTTTATTCCTTGTCGACCAATTCCATGCTGGCCTTGGTCTCGGGGTTAGGGTCATAAAATATTTGCAATATTTTATTCCTTTTTCTTTTCTTCTCTTTATTCTATAATTTTGGCATTAAAAACCTTATTTTATATACAATTAATACAATAAATAATGAATGCTATTATGTACAAGTAGATGCTATTTACATGCATTTGATAGGGTTTTTAAGGCCAAAATGATAGAATAAAGGTGATGAAATGGAGATTCATCACCCCCCTATACTTGCCTTTGCTAGTCCCTAGCAAATACTTATGCAATAAGTACAAAAAGAACAAAGAATAAGAAGAAAAGAAAAAGCAAAAATAAAGAATGTAAAGAATAAATTGAATTGATCATGATTATTAAACTTATCTTTACAAAATCAAGGTTTGGAGCTGAAGTTAGACCTTGGTGTGAAAATGTGTGTGGAACCTGGTCGGAAACCAAATTTAAAACACAACAGCCTTCGAGAGTCACAGAACTTGGTTCAAATCACCTCAAGAGCCAGGTCAGAACTAGCCTACATCATACGCAAACCCTTATGACCATGAAGCTGACTTGTACAGTGTAAGTGATGGTGGCTCTCCCCAACTGAAATGACAAAGAGATTGACTTCTCCAGAATGACAACCCAATGATTCCCTAATCCAACAGCTCTTTCCTCGAGGAGCGGGGTATTCCCTTCTAAGTTCAAGTGGCATCCAACTCAAGAGGAGGGGGTAGAGAAAAGAATGGACGGTAGCCAGTGTAGCTACCTATCCTGGGATGCAAGACCAGTGTAGTCAAGTCATCCAGCTGCAGGCTCACATGGTATAACTTTGATGCTCAAGCTTGCTTATTTTCTATACAACATATATACATACTCCGGCAGGCATTTTATTTTTTTTACAAGCCTGTCCACTTTTTTTGGAGTTCCATTTTCATTTTTTTATTATATGTGACTATTCCTCAAATTTATTTGACACAAATTTTTCAAACAATTTTTGAAAACTATAGTCAAAAATAATTTTTACAAATATTTTTACAAGCATGTACACATTTGAAAATCATTTTGCAAAGGTTTTTCAAAACAGTATATATAGATTTTTCAAAATATTTTTGCAACCATTTTTCAAACCATTTGCAAATCATTTTTTCAAACATTTTATTTCACACAAAGAAAAGAAATTTTTACAAACCACACATTTTTACACAGGTTGAAAACATGTAACAAAATGTTTTCAAAATAGTTTTCAATAAATGTTCACAAAGATTTTCAAACTATTTTTCAAACATTTTGCAAAAAATATTTTCACCTGATTTATTAATCAGTATATACAAAAAGAATTTGAGGAATAATCCCATCTTTTTATTAAGGGTTTTTAATGAATTTAAAGAATTATTAGCCATATTATTAAGAGAATACGAAAGTACGAGTTATGGCTAAAGTATATACATAGTATATACGACCCCCCTATACTTAGCTTGAGCTATGTCCTCATAGATCGGAAAAGAAAAGAGAAGACATAACTCGTACTGAGTATAGACAGGTCTAAAGAATATACGAATAAGAAATAAACGAATGAGAAGTTGACCGTCCCCCCTATACTTAGGATCAAGTAATCCTAAGTATAGCAGACTGTACACAAAGCAGGGAGGGTCAAGGGTGGGAATAAACAGATCAAAGATTTAACAAATCAGGGCTGCACCCCCCTATACTTAGGACAAAGTACGTCCTAAGTACAGAAAACTGACATAAAGGGGCGACGCCTTTTATTTAGATACAGAAGATAGAAAAGGAAAAGAAGAAAAGAAGAAAAGAAGAAAAGATGGATATATACAGATAGATGAAAAGATCGTGAAGAATATACACATCACTCCCCCTATACTTAGGGTGAGATATCCCTAAGTATAGGAAAGAAAAGGAGTGACGAAAAATGTGCGAGGAAAGAACAACTCAGTGTGTGCCCCCCTATACTTAGGACAAGGTACGTCCTAAGTGTAGACACAAAGATATGGCAATAGATCTAGGGCACACATAACATGCGGGAGAAAGAATGAACAAGGCACACATATATACAAGTGGTGAAGAAACTAGTGAAGTACAGGACGGTGTCTGGTAAGCGACAACCGTGCTCTCGTCGTCGTCTCCCTGTGAGAACGAGGACGCAGTCATAAGGTGAAAAGACACCCGAATATGCAATCAAGTGGGTGTCAGCTACCGGGGACAAACAGATCAGGAAGTAAAGATATCAGGTCTGGTAGCATGAAGCAGTCAATCGGCTCATAGGGTCAACATGAGGGAACAAAGCCGATACCGTAAGACCAGGACGAAGAAAGAGCAGTACAGACTCCTCCGGTCAATCATGTCTCAAGCAGATATGGAAGATAGATAATAGGAGACACCATGGTACCCGATGATGGTGAGGTAGAAAGATCATAAGTACACACCGAATACCGCAAGCCATGGCTCAACCCTGCGAGGGTCCTCAAGGTGAGCGGGCTCAAAGGAGCCTGATCCATCAGACGGATCACATATACAGTCTCGGTAGGTAATAGATCGGCTACCAACAGAAGAGACCAGAAGATTGGAAATATGTCATAGTCTCCCGCAGATAACCCTCGGGGAGCTACGAGCTAGGCATGGAATAATCAGGAAAGTGGAGCTCTGCCTTGCGAGGACCGTCAAGGAGAGCGGGCTCAGATGAGTCAAGTACATTGGCCTCGTGTACTGACAGGTCAGGTACACAATCACAGGGGGAGGCCAATCAGGCATATCAACCGACTCGGCTTCAGGTCCCATCATAATGGCGACCGAAGCAGTGAATGAAATCGCAGTCCTAGAAATTGTCGCATTCTCCCGCAGATAGTCCTCGGGGAGGAATGCGAGCTAGATCAATGTAGGTCATGGGAATGCTGGCAAGTCATCTCAGGTCCTCAAAAGCAATAAATCATTCAATCATTTGGAGGGCATAAGATCATGCAAGGGAGCAAATAATCATGTCATTCACCAAACATCCCTTGGGTCAATCCAGTCAGCTGAGATGGCACGAAAAATAGTCAGGAATCCTCTAAGTGCCAGGGTGGATTAGAGAGTCAGGAGATCAAGGATGGGTCAATCAGGAAGATGAGAGATCATGTAGGATCCGCACACCCTTATCAAGAAATCTAAAGTAGAATAATCAGTCAATCCTCAAAAATCAAGATGAGTGGAGCCTCAAAGAGATAGATCAATCAATGCTCATGAAATCTTCATCGAATCATTGCATCACATCACATCCTTAATCCGGTGTGCGAGAGCTATAATTCCTCAATAATGCATCACACCTATGCTCTATGCATCATCAAAAATCTTCAAGAAGCCCATATGTCTGTATCAAAGATAAATCCACCAAACCAATCTCAGCAACCTCAACATCATTGGCCCGACTTTCATAAATAATCTGTAGAAACAATCCTCGATGCGGGCCTCATCAATATGCACAACATTCCCGGGCAAAGGGAGAGGTGATACGGGGTACACGAGGAAGATGGATAAGAAGGGTACACGATGGGGTGGAGAAGCTGATTGAGCGGACGTGCCAATATCATGGGTGGTAGAAAAGTGATACAGAGGGTACGAGGAGGGCGGGCAAGAAAATCGGGATATTGACAAAATTGGGTGTTCCACACAAGGCGGGAACACCGTCAAAATTGCGGTTCAAGGGGAGGGCTCTCCCTGAACCAGAGAATGATGATGGTACAGAGAATACGAGGAGAGTGACGAAGAAGAGGGAAACACAGGACTTGGCGAAGAATGATTGAGCTCAAGCGCCAATATCATGACTCGATGCAAGATGAAGAGATATATGTATAAGAGGGATAGAGAGACTCAAAGATGAAAAAAAATGTGTATATGCAACGGCGCCATTTGATGAAAAGGGGATTCAGCCGAGATCGTATCTTTCCACAAGGCGGAGAGACAGTCGCTGAGTTGACCTCAGACAAAATCCCTAGATCAATCAACAATTAACCCACAATAATATATGCAATGAATATCCAAAAATGTGGAGTTAAAATTTATTATAACTCTACATGCAAATGTGTATAGATGTAAGTACAGGTAGAGGTCGAACACTGGGAGGCGAATGGTTGTATGTGATGTATCATCCAATTATTCGATCAATTGTTCATGTCCTTTTATTGTTTTAGTGGGTTTTGGGTTTTGTAATTTTTTTTATATTTTTGTTTTTATAAATTTTTTTATTTTGTTTTTATATTTTATATATTTTTTATTTTTTTATGTTTTTAATTCTATTAGATATAAATAGATAGATATATATATATAAGACATATATATATATAAAGAGATATATATATAAGAAGAGAGAGAGAGAAGTACTATAGTCTATAGATATATATATACTTAAAAGATATATATAGATATAATTTTTTGGCTTTTTAATATTTTTCTATTTTTTTTGTTATTTTTCTGAAATATTTCTAATTTTTATGTATTTTTAAATTCAAAAATGTCCACAATATAGGACTCAATCAATGGCCGAATATAATTTGGGTTTTAAAAATATAAAATAAACTCCAAAAATTCCCAAATTAATTTTAATACATCAATAATAATATATAGGTAATTATAAAAGAGAAAAATATATTTTTGGGGTTTTTTAAGGATTTTTCTATTTTTTTGCTGGATTTTGGAGCTTTCTGATTTTTTTAATTTTCTTTTTCATATTTTTAGAGTTTTTCAATTTCTGGACTCAATATATACATAATTATACCATATATAATTTTTTTGGAATTTTTCAAAAACATTTTCTAATTTTTTTGTATTTCCTAATTTCAACAGTACAAAAATGGGCTTCTTTTCATTTTTAGTAATTAGGAGAAATGCAAAAAATGTGAAATAAAGCATGGGCGTGAACAAGCAAGGCATGGAGCATCTATCCTAATTTTTGTGAATTTTTAGAAGCACGATGGGTATTTTTAATAAATAGATAAAGACTCAAAAATAAAACTGCATGGCAGGGGTATTTTTGCAAATAAAATAAACTCCAGGGGCTTCAGTGCAAAAATACAACAGAAATAAATATTTATTTTAATTTTTAGAACTATTTAACAATATACAAAAACCGCCAGGGGTTACATGCAAAATTTCTCGTGCCTCACGTGGGACTGCACGTGAGGCGCGGAAGGACCTAAATGTAATTTCAAGAAACTCAGGGTCCTTTCTGCAAAATTTACAATTATTTTATAACGTGCAAAAATATTTACAGAATTAAATAATAAATACAAAAAAGGCGGGGGTTAGAGGTGCAAATTACCCCCAACATGGGCGCTGATGGACGGTTGATCTGCGTTCACTAATACACGTGGCGCCTCCACGTGCGCCAATGACGCTTCGCCGATGAGCGGAGAGGATTGGATCTCGCGTGAGATCTGATGGTCGTAGCAGCGCTCCATCGGACGGCTGTGATTAGAACTGGGGCCTTCATCTTCATCCAACGGCGGGGAGCTGGCGTGGAAGAACAGGGAAGAAGACTCGGCGGGGCGAGCTTCCTCCGGCTGGATCTCGCTCCTCCGCAGTTCATCGCCGCACCTGAAGGTCCACAAAGCTTCCTGGCAGGGTCTTCTTCATGCTAGAGGTATTAGGTCGGCCGGAGGTACCCTGGAGCGTCGTCACGAGCTCGAACAAGAATAGCAGCTCCAGGTACCTCCGCCTCGTTTGGAATCGACTCCTGGTGCGCGTCGGGGCACCTAACCTGCACAGAAAGATAGAGGGGCTCGAGGGCGTCTCCCTCGACCCGGGGTTTGAAGCTGAAAGCACAGGAATGAAGGTGGGCGAAGAAGCTCCGGCGAAGGGTGGTGGAGGAGCTTCAATTCGCGGATCCAGAAGTGAATCCGGTTGGACGAGGTGGCTGGGAGGTGGAGAAGGCGTAGGGGAATGAAATGGCAGTGGAATGGTGGTCGGAAAATGTCGGGGTAACAGTGGAGAAGTCGCCGGAGCGGAGAACTATCTAAGAATCGTAAAAGCGCAGCTCTTATACCTGGGGGCCGCCAGGGAGCAGGATGGTCGCCGGAGCGCCACCACGACAAAATTTCCCACCTCCTTGGGCCTAATCGAGGTGCTGGGAAGCGCCTCCTGTCACGAGGGCTCCGCCGGGAGCTCATTCAAGCTCAAAGAAGGGGATGAAAATGGCCAAATTCAGCCAAGGAAGTGGGAGGAGTTATTTATATACATTCCAAGGGACCCCCAGTAACCGGCGATTATTAAGGAATCAGGGCTATGTACAAGGGTTCCAAGTGATCGGCGGGGATCAGGGATGATCAGAGAATAAATCTCGTGAAGGGACTGTTGGTGATTGATCACTGAGCCACGCGGGAAAAAGGCAAGAAAAGAGGGGAAAAGACAGTCCGCGTCAACTCAGGCGCCTGGAGGTCAAGTTGACCGGGGTCAACTCGCGGAGGGACCTGATTGGTCCACCTCAGCCGCTAAACGCCAAAACAGGGAACCTTATTAGAAAATGAATTATTTAACATAGTAAATGATTTTATTAATTTTTGCTTATAAAATAAAAATGTGTATTATTTCATGTAGTATTTATTTATGATTTTTACTGAATTTTTCGAGGTGTTTTATTATAGTTTTATTTTAATAAGGTGTATATGTGTATATTTACATGTATTTTTGTGTATTTAATTTTTAATTTTTTTATTTTCTTTTATTATTTTATTGACTTATTTTATAAATTTATAATTTATTTTTGTGAGTATGAGTATATTTTTATTTGATTTTTACGAGTTTATTTACATTTTTAAATAAATGTGTTTGTGTATATGTAAGTGTACTTATAGGTATTTTACCTGTATATTATATACATTATATTTATTTAATGGATTTTATTTGTTTTTATTTTAGCTTTGTATTTTTAATAAGTTATATATAATATATACATTACTATAAAAATATAAAAGAACTAAATAATTAAAGAATGTTTTCCTCTTTTATTTATGTACATACTCCTCATAGGTATTTTGTCTAAGTATTGTATAGACTTATTTTATTTTACAAATTATTTTGGGTTTTATTCTAATGCTAGCATGCACATGAATTATATACATTATTTATAAGATCCTAAAAATATAAATTTATAAAAATAATGAATATTGAATAAAATGAATATTTTAATCAGGTATTATGTACAAGAAGGGCCAAAAACCTAACTTTCACAGATGGACTCCAAAAATTATGAAACCAATTTTATAAAATAGTTTATGAAATGCTATATACAATTAAAGATGAGTTTGGGTGATTTGGAGTTTTTATTTGCAAGATATGGGTCTGTGAAGTTGAGATTTTGGCTTTTTATTTTGTGCATAAAATGTACACTGGGTATTATTTTTACACAAACTCAATTTTATATTTTTATTTATATTATTATCTACAACTTTTATGTACAAAGTTTCTTTATTTGATGAATAACTAATTATGTACAAAATAGGCGCCAAAAATGCATAAATAAATAAATTAATAAATGAAGTATTTATTGTATATTGGCCCTTATCTCCCCCTACTTTATTCCTTGTCGACCAATTCCATGCTGGCCTTGGTCTCGGGGTTAGGGTCATAAAATATTTGCAATATTTTATTCCTTTTTCTTTTCTTCTCTTTATTCTATAATTTTGGCATTAAAAACCTTATTTTATATACAATTAATACAATAAATAATGAATGCTATTATGTACAAGTAGATGCTATTTTACATGCATTTGCTAGGGTTTTTAAGGCCAAAATGATAGAATAAAGGTGATGAAATGGAGATTCATCAGTTTGTGAGAGGAAGAAGGATCAAAGCTCTAAGGAAAAGTGTATGCGATGCTTTATAGAGGGAAACTTTGACCAATTAGAATGCTCGACTCAGTGGACCAAAGTCCAAAGAGCCGCGCTCGCGTGAAAGCTTGATGGGATCGAGGAAGATTTTTTCGTGAAGAGCGCATTCCAAATTGTTGTAGGGGAGATGGAAGATCGATGCAAAATGGGTCAGTGGCGAGGTCTGATAGACCTATGTGCTTGGGGAGAAGAGTTGACTGGGGTCAACGCTTGACTTCCCCTAGTTGGTTCACGTGGACCCACCAGAAAAAGTTAACCTAAAATTTAAGTTAAAAATAGGAAATGTTCTTTAAATTTATGTAGTATTTTAATATGATTTTTATTTATTTTTATGAGCTTATTTATTACTAGTTAATTTTTAAGGTTTATTTATAGGTATATTTACCTATGTTTTGTACACTTTATTTTATTTTTGATTTTATCATTTTATATACATAATTTATATATTTATAAATTATTTTTATATACATAAATATATTTTTATTATATTTTTCTGAGATATTATGTATACTTAAATAAATAGAGGTATATATTATATAGGTATAAGTATAATATATTCATCTATATATTTTTGTACATTATTCTATTTTAGTATTTTATTTATGGTTTTATTCTATTATAAATATGTACATATATTATAAATAATATTTACAAAATTATAAAAAATATAAAAAATTATAAAATGATAAAGAATAAATAAAATAAATATTTTGATCCGATATACTATACAATAGTGGTACAAAGCCTAACTTTTGTATCTTAACTTCTAATTGGATGAAATCACCTTCATTAAATTGCTTATTAAAAGTTTTATATAATTAAAGGTGAATATTTTGAGTTCATATGGAGAAGATATCGGTCTGGGAAGTTTGAGTTTTGGCTTTTTATTTAGAGTATAAATGTACACTATATATTATTTTGTGTAAACTCAATTTTGTATTTTTTATATTGTTATCTATAACTCTCATGTACAAAGTTTATTTATTTGAGATTTATATAATATAAAATAAAATAGGTCCCAAAAATACAATATTGATGAATAAAATAATAGGGGTTTTAGTGGAGGCCCTTATCTCCCCCTACTTTATTCCTTGTCGACCCAGTGATCAAGATGCATAGGTCTCGGGGTTTAGGGTCATAAAATACCTTTGGAATTTTATTCTTTTCTTTTATTTTCTTTATTCCATAATTTTGGTATTACAAGTTATATTTTATATACAATAAATGGAATAAATAATGAATGCTAATGTGTACAAAATAATGCTACTTACATGCATTAACTAGTATTTTTAAGGTCAAAATGATAGAACAAAGGCAATGAAATGGAGATTCATCAGTACCTATACACAAGGATGGGGTTGTTCTCCCACAAACAATGATATTCAATCTTATTCCAATTATTTTTTATAACTTTGTTTAGCAGTCCCCTCATTCTAATTTGGTTATAACTTTGAATTTTCATGAAGATTGAAACATGTCTACACAAGAATTCCAATTCCCTTTAATTCCTTGATGAATGAAACTGGGGGAGAATCGTAAAAGTCGTGTAGTGGGAAACATGATGATGAATGCAAGTCAAAAATAGCTACAGTGATTCCTCGTAAACTTTACGGGGATGCAATACAGAATTGAAATTTTCCTAGTTAGATATTTCTAATGAATGCATGGGAAATCGCACCTAGAACAAGAATTTCTATTAGCGAGTGAAAAATAAGTTAATTTGACTAGATGAAATCCGATATAGTACGTCTAACTAATGTAAATGTGTGGTCCTATTCTCATAAGCTCAAAAAAATCCTATTAGCTCTAATAGTCACAGTGCAATCCTAGGACTACATCAATCACCACAAAAATATGGCCCAATAGGCCGAGTGTCCAATGCCAGCGTACAAGTGTGAGTCTTCAAAGAAAGATCACTGGAAATAAGAAATTATTACAAATTATTTACAAAATAAATAAAATTACTCTCTCCACATAAAACAAAAATTCTTCGCACCTCCTCAACAGGCTCGGTCCACAAAATCGCCTATATCTAGTTGCTTCAGCCTCCGAGAAAGCCCCTTCGAGTCCACCAGGTGCCTCACATGAAAAAAATAAATGTTAGAGATATTCGCAAGAAATATCTAAAAAATGAATACTAATAAAAAATATTGAAAAATAAATAGAAGAAAAAGTGCATAAGAAAATCGAGAGTCAGATTACCTGTAGGTGGAAAACTAAAATCTAAATTGCTTAAAAATTAATCCTAAATCGTATACTTCCCCAACAACGGTGCTGTTTTGACATCATGAAATCATCCTATTTAATTCGTCATTTTGTTGTACACAAGTAATTCGAGAACTTTAACAAATGATGGCACCAAGAGAATAATATGAAAGATTAATTCTCATTATGGTCAGATTATTTATTTTACGTGGGTAAGTCCCAAGGTCGAACTCAGAGAGTAATGCGAGGGTTCATAATTAACTCTCAAATAATTCGGAAATTAGGTTTTCAGAAGAAGAATAATTTTCAGTGTTTTTGTATTTTTTAGATTTTTATGTATTTTTAAATACAAGAGATATAATTAACTAATAAAATAAATATGATGCATCAATTTTACAAATATCTTTATGCAAGAATAATGCCATGTAATGCGATCAATAATAAATAAATAAATGCAATGCAATCTGTTTGTGAATCTTAAATGATGAACAAATACAATGCAAAAGATGCATGTACAACAAGACAAGACAAGCAAAGAGCAATCCAAAGTCAATCAATTTTTAATCCCACGAGTCCCTTCCTTAATTAATTGCAGATATAAATCTCAAATTGATTACCCTATTTTTTTACAAATTGTCGAGCAATAAAGAATTAATGAAAGAGAGTAGATGCGCTCAAAATATCTGAATACCCTCTTCAATTAATTAATATCCAAAAATATCTCTAAATGGTTAATTACTTGATATATATCATAGAGAATTAAATACGATTCAATTCAACATAAAGAACATAAAAATCGGACAATAGATGCTCAAGTTATAACTAAATGAATTTCAGGGACCAAAATGCAAATAAAATAAATAAAATCTTTCACTTTGGACCTTCTAGAGGGCTTAATTGCAATTTCCTAAAGCCAACTGGAGCTCTTTGATATTTACCCTTTGACGGGGCCAGAATCACCTAAGATAAAAGAATTTACTATCGAGTCCTGATTTTCGCCTCAGGGGTTAGCGAAATCACCTCGAAACCCAGTTGCTTCTGGAAGAGGAGTAAGAGAGGATTTGCTATCGACTCCTGATATTTACTGTAACATCTCGGGCTTAGGTTCCCGGTCCGTTATCGAGGAAAACTGGCCCTGACAACTTGTTGGGTTCGGACCTAAATGGACCCGTTGGCAATCACCCAAAATGCTTAAGCCCAAGTTGTCAAGTAGTAATCCCCGCCACTTATATACCACACCCACACTTCGCGAGTTTTAAGTATGGCACTATGTTTGGGGTTGGGGTGTTACAACCTCCCCAACTTATATTCGCAACGTCCTCGTTGCGACATGGTCCATCACTTATTCCCAGTGATAGTGGCGGTTGCACGCTCCGGGTAGCCATTTCCTCCAATCTCTTTGTAGGGGTGGCTCCACCACTCAGGTAGCCCTTTCCACTATCAGAGAGAATTTGGCTCTGATACCATTTGTAACATCCCAGGCTTAGGTCCCTGGTCCGTTATCGAGGAAAACTGGCCCTGACAACTTGTTGGGTTCGGACCTAAATGGACCCGTTGGCAACCACCCAAAATGCTTAAGCCCAAGTTTTCAAGTAGTAATCCCCACCACTTATAAATCATACCAAACTTCGTGAGTTTTAGGTATGGCACTATATTTGGGGCCAGGGTGTTACAAATGGTATCAGAGCCAAATTCTCTCTGATAGTGGAAAGGGCTACCCGAGAGGTGGAGCCGCCCCTGCAAGAGGTTGGAGGAAATGGCTACCCAGAGCGTGCAACCGCCACTATCACCGAGAATAAGTGATGGGCCATGTCGCAATGAGGACGTTGCGAATATAAGTGGGGGAGGTTGTAACACCCCAACCCCAAATATAGTGTCATACCTAAAACTCACGAAGTTTGGGTATGGTTTATAAGTGCTGGGGATTACTACTTGACAACTTGGGCTTAAGCATTTTGGGTGGTTGCCAACGGGTCCATTTAGGTCCGAACCCAACAAGTTGTCAGGGCCAGTTTTCCTCGTTAACGGACCGGGGACCTAAGCCCGGGACGTTACATTTATCTTTTTTGTTTTTTATTTTTATCAACAATAGTGGTCAGAGCGTATCTTTTTCTTTAATTTTCTGATTTTTTATTTTATTTTTCATGTAATTAGTTAAAATATTAAATGAAATAAAGAATGAAAAATAAAATAATAAAAAAGAGTTAAATATGTACATGAAATAATAAGCCAAAATCAGTGAATATGTACAATGCATAATTAGGTCCCAAAATCAAATTTTCACAAAGGAATTCTGATTCTTTTGAATTTGATCTTGATTTCTAAATATTGTAATGTACATTAATTCAGAAGTGAGTACAGTGAAATTGGACACTGTGTGAGAGAGATATCAACGTTTACGTCTTTTTATCCTGAATTTAGGGTTTTGGGTTTATTTTTAAATATGTACATGTTAGTATTTTTTTGGATTTTCATGATTAAGGTTAGTGATGTGTACATAATGGAGTAAGTTTCAATTAGCATGGATTAATTAAAATGCTTGAACTTAGGAGAAAATGTATAGATGATTATGAATGCAGAATGTAATGCTAATTTATGCAAATTATTTACAAGTGTATGAATGTTAATTTTATGATGTAAACATGTGAATGTGTCTAATTTCTTGGGACAAAGCTCTATTTTCAGCTAATTCGAGTGATGAATCACATATTCATCAGGAGGTAATGAAGGGAAGCATAAAGAGAGGGTGAGATAGTCAAGACATGAGGTCGATTTAATTGAGAGGAGAATAGATGAAGAGAATAATAGATGGAGATGAAGGAGTACACAATGAGGAAATAGACAAATAGGAATAGGGCGAATGGGTAATACCTAAACGAGGAAGGAAGAATAGTTGGTTGACGGGAATGGTGCTCATCGTAGCAATAGGTCATTGCCTCAATAATGATTATTGACTGTGAAGCTAAGCAACTCCAAGGATGAAGATGCAACAGTGATGAAGTTCACTATCATACCAACACTAGGATCAAATCTTGTCGATGCTCAACACCAGTGGAGAAGCTTTCACATGCATTGGATGGTGTTGGAGTTGAGCTCTTAGCGAATGGCGAATGATGGGGGGCTCAAGTTGGTTGAAAAGTTCATATATTTAGGACTTCATGGCTGTTACGATAATGTGAAGGACATGCCCCTAGTGAAAGGAGCATGGGGTGGAGCAGGTGTAGGAGGTGATGATGGCGACGTAGGAGCATGGATTCAACATAACAATGACGTAGTTGTGAGGAGCTAGTGATTGAAATTATAGAGGAAGCGAAGACGGCACTGCATAAAACACGGAAGACCTGGAAAGCTTCACATGCTCAGGTGAGACAAGGCAAAATATGGAGGTGACTGAAGTCAACAATGAGAGAATGATGTGGAAGAGCTCCACGAATGGGCGCGAGCCATGAATCTCCAATGAGGTAGTCATGGTCTTGTTGACTGAAGTTAATGAAACCAAGTGACATGGCAATGAAAAGGGCAGTAGAAAATGACCAAGTACCACCTAACACTTTGACTGTTGGAAGACTGGTACATATGCCACTACGAATCCAAAATAAAATATTAAATAATCTTAAATAAAAAAGTTATCAATATGAAAATTGCAGATCTTAAAGAGGTCTATAAGTTTACGAGGACAAAAATGTAAAATGTGTAATTTACATATAGAAATTTATATTTTTATGTATTTTATTATTCTAAAATACCCATTTATCAGTAGAAAAATTGCCACTTACATTTGATGGAGCTGGAGGTTGAGCTCTTGGCGAATGTGGGGGGAGGGGGGCTCAAGTTGGCGGAAAAAGTTCATATATTTTGGACTCCATGATTTGTTAGGGTTATGAAAGGACATGCTTTGAGTTAAAGGAACAAGGGGTGGAGTAAACATAGGAGATGACAGATGACAACGCATGAGGAGCATGGATTTCAACATAACAATGACGTGGTTGGGTGAGACTGGTGGTTGCAATGGTACATGAGGCGGAGATGGCACAAAATAAAACATGGGTGACCTATTGAATGGACCTGATAGGATGCTCAAGTGAGACAAGATGGAAAATGGAGCCGACTGAAGTCGATAATGAGAGAATGATGTGGAAGAGTTCCATGAAAGAGCGCGAGCCATAGGGCTCACCATGGGGATCCAATGAGGCAACGGAGATTAGGTCATGATATTGTTGAATGAAGTCAATGAAACAAAGTGACATGGCGATGGAAAGGGTGGAAGAAAATGACCAAGTGTTGCATGACACTTTGACTGCTTGGGGAGGCGGGAAATAAAACACTAAATAAGTTTAAATACAAAAGTTATCAACATGAAAAGTGTAGATCTTGAAGAGATCTACAAGTTTTACGAAGGACAAAAATGTAAAATATGCAATTTACATATAGAAAGCTACATTTGTAGGTATTTTATAGGTGTGAAACACCTATTACCAGTACTTTTGTGTTTTTTTGTGTTTTATCTTGATAATATATGCATATTTTATTCCTATATAATATTGTATACTATTTACACATTATTTTATTTTTAATGACTAAGGGAGAAATAGAAATAAAATACATAAGTTGGTATTTATAGGTGGATGTAACTATATATAGATAAATCTTTTGGTCATTTTCAATGATTTTATGAGTTTTTTAGATTTTAATTTCTCTGTGGTTAGTTACATTACAAAACAATAATAAAATTCTAAAAGCAATGAATTGAGAAGAGGAAATTGTGCATATGAAATAATGATATTCTGGATGGACAATTATACTATATACAATAATAGCCTAAAATCCAAGTTTCACATTTGAACTCCAATTTGTTTGAAATTGGACTTGTTTTGTAGATATTGAGACAATGTTTCAATGGTGAGTAGAATTTCATAGGTATATATATGTGAAGGATATTTACCTTCTAATTTTAGACAGACTCTGACTAGGATTTGGATTTATGTTGATATATTTTTTCTTTTTTTTGCATTTCCATGCATTTAAGTTAGTTAAATATACATAATAAAGGTGGTTTCATGTTATTTGGAGTTAACGTTAATTGATCAAAATCTGTGAAGTTTGTGATGTATATAAATGTAAATATATACATTTGTGACTTGTATTTTTAGTTGATTTGATCTTTTCTTTTTTTTTGTTGAATCAGTCATATTGTCCATATCTCTTAGATTAGGTGCAATAAATATGACCGGCACCATTTCTATTCCTTATGTTATGTTAATCTGCACATCCGCATCCTTTTTTTATTTTTTTGATTTTGTAATTTCTATTATTGTTATTTAGTGCGTGTAATTCATATAGACATAAAAATGGCAAAGCTTTCACCCCTTTATGTAGGTTCGGCTACATGGATTCTTATCAAATCCATATTGAAATATATAACTATTTTTACGCTGGTTGTCAGCCACCTAACATAACCCTCATGGAAGGGTGATTTGAATGATGATAATCATGACTCATGTATACATAAAGCATAAAAATTATAATTATAATATTTTTTAGGTGTGCTTGTTATGGAATTGAGCTTAACAAGAGTAAGTGTAGACGAATCTAAGATTCATTAGAGACATATATGTGACCTTCCCAATCTGTATATAGTGAAGATCATATGAGGTATCAAGGGCCACATGTTCATGTTATTTGCTTTGACTCTGACTCGAGAGTTCAATTTACATTTCAATCTTTTTGTTATGGAATTATCTGATAATAAATTATATTAGTTAACTAATCTATGGTTGAATTCCATATAGGGTGCATATATGAATGCATCGGTTCATTTGTTAGAATTGTAATCAACCACGTTGCAGTGGTTACAAAAACCTAGGAGAGGATTTTTCTTTCCCATAGTTGAGTGACCTTCTTCGTCAACCTTCTCATTATTTTCTTCTCTTATCTACAATTTGGCTCTTTTGAGGTTCTTTCTAGAATGATCGTAAGCATCATGCACCATGAATGAGCATGGTTGAATATTGGAAGTTGCATGCTTGACATCATATTTATGTACTATTGCAAAACATTTTTTCTCTAACGGGCATATGTTCCTTTCAAATTCTATGCAGCAGAGGGGACATGGAGAGCCATATGTGCATGCATTCTTACTTTGTTTATAATTTTAGAGTTCAATTTGGATCCCGATCTCGTTATGTTTTTTTTTAAATTAATTTGCTAAAATAAATGGTTAATTAACATGTGTATTCTCATTTACGAAACATGCATGAATACACTTGTTTGTATGTCCAAATTTTGCGTAATCGTGCAGTGGCAGTTACAAAAATACATGCGTTTCGCTACAGTCAAATTACCTTTTTGTCGATCTTTTATTCTTCTCTTCTCTCAAATGGTGATTCCTCTGAGGTGCCTCTGAAGATGGCCATGAGAAGCATGCACCGTGAAGGAGCATCATCGAATGTTGGAAATTACATACTAAAACCTATATATTTATATTATAGGGAGCAATGTTTCTTCAGGAGGAGTTCCGTTGTGAGTGCTTCAATCAATATAATCTTTTTGACTCATTCTTTGTGTATTCTATTTTATGTCGCATCTTCATTCAATCATGGATCTATTATATTCATTTTTGTTGTGATTTATAAGTTATTTCATATTAATCTTAATATAATTCGTCATTTTATCGAATGATTCATTTGCGATTGTTCTATGCAAATATATTTTGGCATATTTTGTAGTATGCAATGTCATGTTTTAACCCTAATAATATCTATTGGTGTACATTCATTTATCAACCTTGACTTCAAATTAATTATCAAGGTAGATGGTAGTTTTTGCGACGGTCATGCTGTCAAGGTCATGCTGCCAATTTTGCTATTTATTACAACAAGCTCGATTGAATCTTGAAAGAAAAAATGCCTCTTACAAATGCAATGAGCATGGAGGTTGCTAAAGCTCTTGCCTTGTGGGAAGGTAATGCCTTTGGAGACCATTTTAAAGGCTACTTTATCCATGTTTATTTTAACAAGAATGTAATTGAAATGCATCTGACCAGGTAAATCACCTCATGGAGATCAAGATGGATCGTTGATGAATACGGCGACAAACTCAACTGATTACACTATATTTTTGCATGTTGGCACAATAAAATCAAGGTTATTCTTGCTCATTCACCATCAAAATGTTGTCTTCCCATTTAGGGACACTAATCCACTCTTGATCTTCCCTTTTTTGTATTGTATTGTGTTGCAAATAAGATTCTCTTATCTCGGGGAAAAATATTCTAGAATAAGCAAATCTCCATGTAAAGTGGAAAATATGCACCATCCATTATTTCTCCAGCTATAATATCTATCATTTTCTTATTTATCAAATTAAGAGATAAATCGCTCTTTCTTCCATGTTACCTAACTTTCGGTCAAACGGTGTCATGAAAAAAATGCGTAAACCTGCCCTTCTTTAATGTTTGGATTATACTCTTTCCTTATTACATTTGTAACATCTTTTGATGATTTCAATGGAAGCATGTAAAAACTACCAAAAAAACAAATCTTTCCCAATCTTCGACGTTGATATCAATGACATGAATATCGACCATCATTTCTCCCCCTGTCTCACTCACATCACAGATCTATCGTTTCACTGACCAAAAAAACTGACCATCATTTTACTCCCACAATCGTCGAACGAGGACACATTCACAGATCCATAGGAAGGGAGAGCACAGAAGAGATGATATAATAAAGAACGAGGAGGCCAAGGAAGGACCGCTGCTCTCTGAGCGCAGACCCCACCAACACTCTGCCGATCACACGTGCCCCATCCTCCTCGAAGCCCTCAAATCGCCCGTAAAGGCCAAATCTTTCTCCCTCAAATCGACTGGTATTATGCCTCGTCCTCTTCCTGTTTCATCTGTTCTTGATGCTGCTGCTGTTCTTCTTCCTCTCCTTGTCGTTTGGTGACGAAATCGATAACTTTGTTTTCTGATCCGTTTCGGAACTCGAGAAAGATCGTTGCGAGCGTATTCAAAAAAGCCACGGATAATCGAGATCAGTTAACCCTAAACAGTAAACACACTTTATATGATATTGGTTTCGTGTTTTGGCATATGGGTATTGCTTGAAACGATTAAAAAAATGTTCTTTTATTGAAAAGTGATCGGGCTTTTTAGGCACTACCTTCTGAAAATTTACCGGAATTGGGGTAGTGTCCTGTGAGTGGGATAACTGCTCAAAAGTTGGGGGGGGGGGGGGGGGGGGGCTTATCCTCCTCAACGCCCACCAGCAACATGTTTCAGAGATGAGTGGTAAAAAGGTGCCTACTTGGTGTTGGGTGGAGATTCCATTTTTGTTGGTCTTCCGTCAGGCGGAGACAGAGAGACGGGAGAGAGATGAAGGGACAGTGAGGGAAATGGAGACGGGGAAGGGGACGCTTCTGGGTGAGGCATTAATTCCACTACCTAAAAAGAATAATAGAATTGAATGCCATCTCCTATTTGACTTTATGAGGGGCCTGACCCACTGCCATTAGATCGATATCCTTTGAGGTATTAGATTATAATTTTCCGACATCAACCTCTCTACCTCCCAACCACATTTCTCCATCTATCTCCCGTCCCACCCTCCTGCTGCTAACTCGAAGCACCTGGAACTTTGCTGGTCATCATAGGAAGCAAAGGTGGGAAGGGAGGAGGTGCCAGGTGGTTTGCCTTTGCTTTTCAGTCTTTAGCAGATCCGAGATCTCGATTTCTGGGTTGCTTCCTCTTGGGTTCTAAAGTTGGTGTTTCTTTTTTGTTGTTTTTCTTTTTTGATTTTTTGGGTGACCGTATTTTTTTCTTTATGGTACAATTTATTCCTAAGTATAGTAGGGCTCATCACTCATCTCTTTGCTTATGATCTTGTTTTCAGGAGGAGGCGGCAGATGGAGTACCTCTATTTCGCAGAGATTTGGAGTTTTCTAAGTAAGCATGGTTGCTGTAAAGTTAATCTTCACTTTTAGGGCTTGAGCTTTTCTTAATCATTGTTTCCTTGAGTTCTTGGATCTGTAATCAGTGCTATCTAAGTAAACTTTGGATGCTTCTGTTATATTTTAATAAAGGGCATCCAATTTTTTTATCGGGACATGTGGGGACAGATGGAAGCACGGGCTCGATTGTTTGTGTTCAATCTCTTGGCCATGTATTATTATATGCAATAATACCACCCACAAGAGCACTGCACTGCACCTTAGGGACAGCAGTTTCTAATCATTATATCTTTTCATGATTAAACTAATGCATATGTGCTTAGTTGACTTGTGGAATACCTTTTTTGGTCTAGAAATCCGTTCGCTTTTTTTCTTGATCCATCTCCACCGTCTCTGTATCCTGCCGTAATAGAAGATGTACTTCAGTGTTGTTGTTGGTTTTGGTTGGGGCAGTGATGTAGTATGGGTTGATTAGTCCTTCCATTGATGTCGGCCCTTGTTAGGTTCTAGGGTCCATGGTCACCAAAGTTATGGTGGTATTTGATCTGAAGAAACCTTGCCCCAACAATCTCTTACTCGGTTGTCTTTTGCTGGCAAGTGGTTACAGCTCACAGACTGCGGTACCGGTCTTCATGCCAGTGGTTCCCCGTAGTTCTGTTTCCACTTTTTTAGACATTTCCAGTACTCGACTATCTACAAGATGGAATGGGTGGTCTTGATTTGAGGTACTGTATTCGTTCTAGCTTTAATGTTCAATCTTTAATGTTATCTTTTTGCTTGTGTTCTTGACATCTTGTTACCCTTCTCACTATGACATTTTGAGTAGCATAGTAGCTTCTGTAGTTGTTAGGTTTGGATTGCTACCTCTTTCTTGGAAGTCTATTATCAATGACTTATAAGACATCATTCAAGGGGTTCCTCCCTATGATAAATAGGACACACATCGTTGCTGTAGTCTGCTTGTTAACTTCAGTTCAGTTCTTCTCTTGATTGATTGACACAATTCACACTTCTTTTTTAAAATTTGATGGATCAATTGCCATATGATGCAACTGGACGAATATTTGCCAGTAAACACTTTAAATCATACTGTTACACTTTATTCAGAAACTCGCATTTGAAATAGTTATTCTATTGATTTCTTGAATTTATTAAATTGTTACTAACAATTGCTGTTTTCTAGAACGTCTGCCAATGCTGTCTTTATGTGAATATAGATGAAATGAATACTTTGGACTCCTGAGTCAGACATACGGATATTCTAAGAATGAAATTCGGTAGGGATGTATCCTGCATTTCCTTGTTATTCATTCTGCTTATTTTGTTTTCTATCTGAGTGGCTTTGCTTTGACTTCGATGTAGTTATGATATGATTATTTCTGTTAGCTCCACCCTCCTAATTGACAAATTGTTTTTACCATGCATAATTTCTCTCTTTCACCTCACATTTCTGATGTAGATTAAGCACATGAGATCCTTAATTTTTTAAACCAACAACCGACCTTATGATGATGTTAATTTTTTAAACCAACAACCGACCTTATGATGATGCTTATAGTGCCAAGGACGTGCACATATTAATGTATCACCTATTGGGATGGGGGGTTTCTAGGAAGGGGCATAATAATATGGAATAATGTACTATGGTCACCAAATCTGTCCTTTAAGAGCTAGGCCAAAAATGCTAGTGCTCATGTTATACATTTTACGGAAGCCTCTCGTGTTGGCACACGTGGTTTGTTAAGTAGTAATCATATGCGACACTGCAGATATCTAGTGGCATGATCTTTTTGTATAGATCTTACATCAAGAATTTTATTTCATGCGAATAGACCGAGCTAGATAACAATTGTGTTTTATTTCTTACCAAAAAAACATGAGCAATAATAAGGTTATCTACACACATGATTTTTTAGGTGACTATGTAATTTTCTAAATTACTAAGTTAGAAAATCGATTTTTAGGCTACATCGTGTTTATTTTTCATCTTTTCTGTGAAAGGTAATACCTAAGACTATCATTTGAGTTGATTCACAATAATATCATCACGATAATTCTAGTATGAAAAATTCGTTCTTTTTGTAATCTTATATATCATATACAATGCCAAGTCATATAATAAAGGTGAGGAATGCCTATATAGCGTTATATAATAATTGAAAAACCTAACAAAGTTGTATCACAAAATGGAGCTATGATTTGTAAGCCTTAGGAGTACGTGGCATAAAATTTTCTAGTATATATGCCTTAAGGTACTCACATTTATTGCATGTATTTTTACCTACACAACCTTATACAAGGCCTTAAATGTCGAATTTCGGTTTCGTTTAGATAAAGGCTAGAAAGAGAAATTTGGTGGAATTTCACTAGAAATGATCAGAAATTGGGGAAATTACTCGAAAACTTATTTTATTTCTAAAATTAAGATGTTTAGTAGTCATTAACTCAATAAATGAGATAGAAATACACAGTTTTTTGCTTATTATTAGATACTAATATGATATGTTATATTAAATTTCCATCCAATCGCTCCAACAGTTAAAAAAGTAGTATGCTGCTCATAACCAGAACCGGATTTAGAATTGAAATCAGAAGCCAATAGTTTCACTTCTTAAACGTGAAGAGAATGATGACACATGCAATAATAATAGAGAAACATAGGCCAACAAAGAGCTTTAGCAAAATGATATCTTATGTAAGAAATTGAAGATCAAAATGATTACCTAGAACTTGTATCTAATCAAAATACTTTCAACATAGAAAATATTTAATTTTAAAAATAAAATAAGAGTCACGCACACATATATACATAAACACAAATCTTTCTAACATTTATGTTTAATAAATGCATTGTATAGCTTGCGATCATAAAATATATGCTATAAAATACACAAACAAATCAATTGACATTAAGAAACTACGTAGTAATCACAAACACAATCTATATCCAACCTGATAGTTGACAAATACTTACAGTCACAAGAATTGTAAGGTTTCTAACAACCTAGCACTCGCACATACTCCTTTTAGTAGAGAGAAGCCATAAGAAAGTAAAGCTCTAAATTTCAGAGTTTAGTTTCATTTCACCAATTCCTGGAAGAGAAATATCAGAGAATTTTGGTGAAATCATTGGAAATCTTGGAAATGACTCTAAACTTGTCTTATTCCAAAAACTAAGGGTTTTAATATTCCTAAGTCAGTAAATAAAATAGAAATGCACAACTAAAATAGAATTGTAAATATATGTTTTGAAGTAGTATTATCATCATAACCATCCCACATGTTGATATGTAGAACAACGTGTTGCCTAGAGTCAGAATTGTATATAATCACCTTGTTAATAAAAATGAGGTGACACATGTCACATATAATAATTACTAAACAATATATATATATATATCAAAATAAAGAAAGAACAAAAAATATAAAGCTCTTTAGTTAAAACTTGAATTTAACTCTTCAATATTGTATCTAATTGATTTGGTTTGGATTTAGACCTAAATTTTAGAAACTAAAGAAACTTCTTTAAACAATGTAAAGCACACTAACAACTCAACACATCAACAAATAAGTGAAAAGTCATTAATATATGCAAAATTTGATGGAAGTGAAGGGTAGATTCTATTATTTTTATTATATCATTGAAATGACATGCAATATTTCGTTGAAATCCTGAAAAAGGAAATAAGGTAGCATTTTGATTTTAGTGAACTAGAGAAATGGATTTTTCGGAGAAATTTGGTGGAATTTCATTGAAATTTGAGGCTACGACCATATATACTTTCATATATATATATATATACATTTCGACTTCTCTATAATTTGTATTTATACCTGAACTCTTGTATGATGACTAACCATTACATGGTATACAATTATGTTAACTTCCATCTATTTGTTCGTTAACTTTGATGGTACCCTTAAATATTGACAAACTTGTCATTCTTCCTTTATCACATTTGTCAATAATACCCCTCCTACTCCTCCCTATCCCCCATCCTCCTCCATTTCTCCTCCTCCAGCCCCCACCCTCTCCCAAACACAACCCCTCCTTCCTCCTTAGGCCACCTCCCCTCCCAACCATGACCCTCCCTCAGTTCTGCCTCAACTTTGCCACTACCTCCACCTCTTCTCCTCCCTTGATTTCCAACAGCAAATGCCACATATTTTATTATCGACCTAATCCAAATATTTGACTACTTTAACATGTATGCCATGTTTTCATCTTTTTTCAAGTCCTAATACTTGATTTTGGTTTTTTGGCCAATTGAACACCACATCAATCCAAATATAAGCACACATATACACATGCACCTCATTTATTAACACTTCTTTTTCCTTTTAACTGAAATTAATTCCCTAGAAATCAACAGTGAATTCTCATGATTGTCAATAGTCTATGATCTTTGCAAGCATGGAAATTATGGTACTTTTCTAGCTTCGTGTCACGAAGGGGATGTTTCTGAGAGAGGAGGAATGTTGAAGCTATCTCATGATTGTCAATAGTCTATGATCTTTGCAAGCATGGAAATTATGGTACTTTTCTAGCTTCGTGTCACGAAGGGGATGTTTCTGAGAGAGGAGGAATGTTGAAGCTATCTGTATCTTGACGAGTTTCTCCTCCAGATGGGGTTAGGAGCATGTTGGGGGTGGGTGATAGGGGGGAGGTCGGAGAAGGTGGCTGTTGCGGAGTTGTGGGTTGAGGGAGGCGGTGGTGACGGTGATGAGGGCAAAGGAGGTGGTGGCAACATAAGGGTTAGGGGAGGTACGAGAGGGATGAGGAAAGGGGAGGCAAATATCAGGAAAAGTGGTGACGATGACTAGGGTTAAAGGAGGCGGTGGCGGAGGTCTGGGATGGGTAGGTATAGGGGGAGGAAGGAGAAGGTAGTGGTGGCGACATTGTGTGAAAGGGGAGGGGAATGGGGTTGGGGGTGAATAAAAATAAATATCTTCCATTGGGTTTAGTATGATTAGATTGTTAACTCAAGAGGTGGTTAAGTTAGTGGAGTAAAGTAACAAGGTAGGATTTAAGGCAGAGATTGTCTAGGGGTTTAGATGTAAATGCCTTTACGGAGGGATCATAATGTAATATGAAATTGCATTTGGGTATGACTATGAAAATTCACAGATTGTACTTGATTTATAACAGTTTCATAAATCTCAAAATCATTAAATAACATGCATAAATTCAATAAAATAAGTATATTAACTAAGTGAACAATAATGTAATCAATACATATAATGAATAATTTATTTATTCCATGCATTACTTATACAATATTAATAACTTCACAATTTAGTTTTGCTTGAAAATTCCTTCTAGAATGTTCATTGCTATTGTCACCTTATTTGGTTAGCCCATGAACTATTCATGGTCATTATGGGAAAATCCTTTACGAAGGGGATACATTAGTTATGTTTATATATATATATATATATATATGTATATATGAAAAATCGAGATATGGTTACATAACCCAGGTTCTTTTAGAAGGGAGCAAGTCTTAGAAGTGCGTTCGATTGATTCAATATAAATGAATCTCGAAAAGAGGGTTAAGGGTACCAAGAATTCTTGGAATCCCTTGAGGGTTCTTGATTGGTGTTGAGTCGGCCACAGTACAAAGTCATCTCTCTTTGGCTAATAAGATCCAAACGGTTTATTAGTCATAGGGGGTACATATTCATAATAGGCATATAGAGATTATTGCAAATTTAACATATTCTCTCATGCAACGTTTCCTCTTCTATCATCCTTAAGGTTCATGCTTCTTGATCCACATAAGAAATCAAATTTACATGCGAATTCATAAAAAATTTAATACATAAATTAATAAATTGATGAAGAGAGGGAGAGCATATTAAAATAGCCAACGAAGATTACTTTTGGGAGTCGCCACTCTGGAGGAGAGTATGGAGAGTGGATGAAGGTTTGTGGGAGGAAGACAATGGTTCTTGTTGGGAAAAGATACTTCGTTATTGATTCAGAAAACCCTAGGCTCTCTTATATAGGGAGAGACCTAAAGGGTAAATTACAGAGAGGTCTATATAAAATAAAGAAATAACGATAAACAACATAAAGAGATAATGAAACTACGAACTATTTCTACACTCCCCCTCAAGGTGGAGCATAGATATCTATCATGCTCAGCTTGGATGAACATTTTTGAAACGGTCCTCTGAGTAGTGGCTTGGTGAATATATCTGCTGTCTGATCTCCCGAGCTCACATGGGCAGTAGATATCAATCCTCTCTGGATCAAGTCCCTCGTGTAATGGCAGTCAACTTCGATATGCTTGGTCCTTTCATGGAAAGCTGGATTGTTGGCAATAAACAATGCTGTCTGATTGTCACACTGGAGCTTCATAGGCAGGGGCACAGCTACATGTAGATCTTCTAGTACAGAGCGAACCCACATCATCTCCGTGCTGGCTTGAGCCATGGCCCTATATTCAGATTCTGCACTGGACCTTGCCACTACAGTTTGTTTCTTGCTTTTCCAAGAAACCAAAGAGCCTCCAATAAACACTGCAAACCCTGAGGTTGATTTTCGGTCCTTAGGACATCCTGCATAGTCTGCATCTGCACACGCTGAGACAGATAAGTCTGTGTCCTTCCTGAATAGTAGCCCTGACCCTGGAGAAGACTTCAGATATCTCAGGATCATGTGTATAGCATCCATGTGAACCTGTCTGGGCTGCTCCATAAATTGGCTCACCCTGCTAACAGCAAATGCAATGTCTGGATGAGTAATGGTAATGTAGAGGAGTTTTCCCACCATTTCTCTATATCTCCTCTTATCCACTTCATCTGTATCACCATCATATAACTTCATGCTGGGGTCCATGGGAATACTAGATGGTTTGCACCCATCCATGCCAGTCTCAGTCAGGAAGTCAGTAATATACTTCCGTTGTGTCATCACCAAGCCTTGTGCATTCCTTGCAAATTCCAACCCCAGAAAATATCTTAGGGTTCCAAGGTCCTTTGTAACGAACTGACTGCCTAGGAATGCCTTTGCCCTCTTTATGCCATGAACATCATCTCCTGTAACAAGAATATCATCCACATAGACCATAATGACAACCGTACCTGCCGATGACTTCTGGACAAACAATGAGTGATCGGCATTTGACCTCTTGAATCCCTGTTGCTCAATCAGGTTAGACAACTTCTGGAACCATGCTCTGGGACTCTGTTTGAGACCATATATCGCCTTGTGAAGTCTACAAACCATGTGCTTCTCCCCCTCAGCAGTAAACCCAGGTGGCTGCTGCATGTAGACTTCCTCCTGTAGGTCACCGTACAGAAAGGCATTCTTCACATCCAGTTGACATATGCTCCAATCACGTACCACAGCAACAGATAATAGAATACGAAGTGTAGAGTGCCTCGCCACTGGAGAGAAAGTATCCATGTAATCCACACCGTAGGTTTGTGTAAACCCACGGGCAACCAAGCGTGCTTTGTATCTATCCAACGTGCCATCTGCATGATATTTGACTGTAAAGACCCATTTACAGGTCACAATGGATGCATCAGAAGGTGCAGGAACCAAGGACCAAGTGCCACGAGACTGTAGTGCCCTCATTTCGTCCTCCATTGCTAATCTCCAGCATTCATTCTGTAAGGCCTCCTGGTATGTCCGTGGTATATCCACGGAAGACAAGGCTGTGGCAAATCTCTGAAAATCCCCAGTGAGACGGTGAAAGGAAACCTGTGAAGCGAAAGGATACGAGGCACATTGCCTCCTTTGCTTCCGAATAGCAATCGGAACATCAAGATCATCATCTGCTGTACTAGATGGAGTAGTGTCTGCCTGCACTGAAGGATCCTGCACATGTACCAAATCTGACCCGTCAGTAGTAATGCCATCTGAACATACCTGAGGCGTGATGATCGGCTGGAGTGTAGTCTGAGCAGGACCCGACCGACGTTTATAGAACATAGGTAATGGTGATATGATGGGCCGTGGAATGGGTGGAGGTGGAGGAGGTGGTGGGGGTGGTGGAGGATGTGCTGGCGTGGAGACAGACACAGGGGAAGACTCAGGTGTACTCAATGTAGGTGGTGGAGGAACATAGATATCATCAGTGGTAGTGGATGGTACCATTCTGTCACCTGCAGGAGAGAAATACATGACAGACTCAAAGAAAGTGACATCGGCACTCACAAAGTACCGCTTAGTTGTGGGATCATAACACCGGTAGCCCTTCTGAGTTCTGGAATAACCAACAAAGACGCACTTGACTGCTCTAGGAGAGAGTTTGTCAAGTCCGGGAGATAGACGATGCACAAAAGCAACAGTACCAAAGACACGTGGAGTTAGTGAGAATAACTCCTTATCTGGAAAAATAATGGACATAGGTATCTTTTCACCAAGGACTGAGGATGGCATTCGGTTGACCAGATAACAAGCAGTAAGAACAGCATCGCCCCAGAACGAAATAGGGGCACAACTCTGAATCAACAATGTACGAGTAATATCTAAGAGATGGCGATGCTTCCTTTCCGCGACACCATTTTGTTGTGAGGTATATGCACAAGTGGTTTGGTGAATAATGCCCTTTGATGACAGGAATTGTGAAAGTAAGCGTGTACAAAATTCAAGGGCATTATCGGTCCGAACATATTTGACATTTGCAGAAAAGACATTGAACACTTCATTAATCAAGTTTTTGATCACATTTCCTGCTTCAGATTTATTTTTCAAAAGAAAGACCCATGACACACGAGAGAAATCATCCACTACCACAAGATAAAACCTGTGTCCCTGATGATCGGGAACACGACTTGGACCCCATATATCTATATGTAACAACTCAAAAGGGGAGCTACTGCTCCGACTCAGACGACGTGGGAAGCTCGACCTGTGATGCTTTCCCAACTGACACGCTTCACATTGAAACGAAGAACTAGGAGAGATCTGAGGCAGAAGATGGCGCATTTTCTGAAGTGGAAGGTGACCAAATCGGAGATGCCAAATGTACGGAGAGACTGGTCCAACAGAATGAGTGGAGACGCCAGCATATGAATCCCGGACCAGCCGATATAAACCATTCTGCTCAGAGCCACAGCCAATCACCTTGCCCGTGAGTATGTCCTGAAAAATGAGAGAAGACGGGTCAAATATGGCACGACAATTCAAATCCTTCGTAATCTGACTAATAGATAGCAAATTCATTGAGAACTCAGGAGCATGCAGAACATTCTGTAATTGCAAAGTGGAGGACAGGAAAACCTCCCCCTGTCCAATAAGGGGCGAATGGGTACCATCTGCTATCTGCACTGAACGACCGGGAGGAAAGTCCCTGTAGGCCCGTAATCTACCTCTATCTCGGCAGAGATGATGTGTGGCTCCAGAATCAATAATCCAGTCAGATATATCATGAGGTGTAGTAGATCTACCTGAGGAGCTTGCGGCTGCAGAAGAACTGGCAGAGGCAGTGGCAGCAATATCTGAGGAACCACCAGACGAATCACCAGAAGCATGTGGCATAATCTCTCGGAGACGGGCCACAAGTTCGTCAAATCGACTATCTGCAGTAGAAATCAGTGGAGACTGAGAGTGCTCTGCAATACGTGCTGATGCTGGAAATCCATGCTTCGAATAGCATGTCTCCTCCGAGTGTCCTGTGCGATGACAATAGGAGCATGTCTGACTAAAGCGACCACCCCTCCCCTGGGGTCCACGGCCACGTCCACGACCACGGCCAGATGGTGGTCCACCTCTCCCACGCGAGACTGCCATCGCTGAAGGAGGTGGAGTAGAAGAGCTGGAGGAGACTGGAATGCGGCTAAGCCGTCTGTAAACATCCTCAACTGGAGGAATAACTGCATCAGCGAGAATCTGAGATCGAGCTGCATCGTACTCAGGGTCAAGAGCCGCAAGTAGAACACCAACCATGGTGGCGTTTCGAAACGCCTTCTGCTGCTCAGGAGTTGCAGTCAGAGGGATGATACTGTATAACTTCTCGAACATCCCTCTTAGGGATGTATAAAGAGAATGGAGAGGTCTGCCGCTCTGCTTCATTGTGAATATGTCGTGCTGAAGCTGCAACATCTTCGTCTCATTTCGCACTTGCGAATATGTGGCGGCAAGAATTTCCCACATTGCCTTAGCAGTGGGCTGATGGAGGACGTCGTTGGCAATCTCCGTCGTTAAGGTGCCGGACAACCAGACCTTTGCATAGGAATCATCAGCCTCCCATGAGGCATAGATCCCAGTCTTCTCTGCGGGCTCATCCTCGGTAAGAAGATGTTTCTTACCATTCGACTTCATAAGGCTCATGAACTGCATAGCCCAGAGCTCATAGTTAGACCCGTCCATCTTGACTATTGGCGCAGGACCTTTGAATGCGCCGGTGGAGGGCATATCAACTTTTGATTCTGACATACTGCCGCTTGGAGAAGAGCTAGGATATGTAGACGTGATGCTGGATGTCTACAAAAACTGCATCGGATTAGAGTGCGTATGTAGACGTTACGCACTCAAATCCATAGAACGGATGTGGAAGAAACTAGGGCACGCCTAACAAGAGGCTGACAACCCTTTCAGCGGCTAGGAGCCGCTAGAAGACCTTGTGCGTGTTGCTGTTCACGCACCCGGAGGACGTGCGCGGGCAGCAGATGGAGATGCCGCCTATTGGCGGAGGCCGCTGGGGGCTGGGATCCCCTTCGGCGGCTGGCAGGGGCTATTGGCGGAAGTCGCTAGGGGCTGAGATCCAACCAGATGGAGGGCTGGACCCAACCGCAGCGATGGAAGGCTGGCGCTGGAGATGGAGAAGGAGATAGCGGCGGCGATTGAGGGCTGCCGCTGCGATTCCGAGAAGAGGGAGGCGGGTGGGGAAGGGACGGCGGGAGGGAGGAGAGCCCTAGGGTGGCTCTGATACCATGTTGGGAAAAGATACTTCGTTATTGATTCAGAAAACCCTAGGCTCTCTTATATAGGGAGAGACCTAAAGGGTAAATTACAGAGAGGTCTATATAAAATAAAGAAATAACGATAAACAACATAAAGAGATAATGAAACTACGAACTATTTCTACAGTTCTAGAATGTTATTTACAACTAGTATTCACTATCTTATCTTCTCTCGCACCACCTCCTTGTCTTTCATCCCCAAGATTCATGCATCATCTCTCTTGCATCATCTTCTCGTCTATCATAAAAATTCAATTACAAAAATTAAATAAATTGATGAAGAGTTAGAGGGAGAGTAGATTAGGAAAATAGTTAATAAAAATAACTTATGAAAGTCTTTAGTTGGGCGAGGAGGGTGTGGAGAGTGGGTGAAGGTTCGTAAGAGTATAACAAGTGTTTCCAAGACCCTTCCCCCCAGACACATGCGACATGGCCTTGTTTTACTGGCCCTGGTATCTTGCCTCACTTTGTGCGGTGTTTATTGGGGGCATATTGTGAGGTCTTATTAGGACTCACTTATTTACTTCTTATATGGGAAGACGAGTCACGAAAGGACTGTGCACAATATCGAAGGTTTGATAGTCTTGACCTTTGTTAAGGTTGTTGTTCTTCCTTCTTGTTATCAACATTTGGATGCCACGTTCTTAGGGGAAGTGTTGTATGATGAGGTATGCATCTGGTCGTTAATGTTGGTGGTGGGATAAGTTTTTGGAGCATCTTTCAATAGTGATATCATATAGTGGGAAGGTTCCCTTTATTTGTTTGAGGGGGTTGGCAGAGCTTGAGGTCCATCTTCTTTGAGAGGGTAGAAAGTCAGATTGCCATCTGAAGGTGGTATTGCAACACCCTTTGCATGAGGATAGAGTGATGCTGCTTCCGCAGCGTAGGATGATCATGATTTCTTTGAGGATGACTCTATATATGGTTGGGGATGTGGTGGAGGCGGTAGGGGATGAGCTTTCATGGAGATGCTTGATGGACCTTGTCTCAAAGGTTATTTACTCGTAAATTCATTATTGATGGTGCTTACATTCCATTTACGTATGAAGAGTTATGATTGATTATTGTGGCAGTTGTCAGGGAGCATGGGCGTCGGCAATACCTAATATCATGGCATGGTCTATGTCGCTTGTTGCATTATTTAAGGCACCTTCGGAATTATTAACCTTAGAAGAGGAACAGTTGAAGATCATTCCGTCTTAAATGAGTAATTTTTATATTTGGTTTCTTACGTGTTAGTTTACATGGGACCATCCTCTGCATCATTCTTGTAGATGGAGGAGGAAGTTCATGTCCTACAAGTATCTAAAGTTGATTGTAGTTCACTTTTGGTGTCTGATTAGGACCCATGGCATGTTTCATTTCAAGGGACTTGGGTCCTCTGTTCTGAAGCTGGATAATCGACTCGTTGCATCGAGCCTATATGGATTGCAATGTATGATCGTAAGAATTATGAGTATCCAAACTTGATTACCTTAAACCTTTAGGTTCGGTTGGGATTCATGACTCATCTCTCTCTCCAAAAAGGCCTTGGTTCTCCCATTTTGAAGCGGTATGATCAGCTTGTTGGTTGGACCTACGTTGACCATAATGTATGGTTGTGTTTGCCCATTCTTTCTTGTGACGATTATAGCTATGGTGGTTGTGAGCACTATTGTTGGCGACACAGTGGATGCTTCGACAATGACTTGTGGGGTGGAGTTCTTTAGATTACTGATGTAATTTGATGGGAGAAAGGAAATGGTTGCATTAAGAAAATATGGGCAGCGGCTATGGGGGGCTTACTTTGGGTTCGTGACTTTATGGTGTGCTTGGTCAATGGCTATCAGGAACGTGCAAGTGCACCAAAGGAGGGGGTGGGGATTGGTAAGAACTCGGTTGGTGTGGCTTGAAGTGTTGTAGAAGGTCGTGGTATTTACTCGTAAGTGAGAACACTCAGGGTATGCAAAGTTCTTGACATTGGAGTTTGAGGCAGAGACCATTGGACAATGGGCTCTATAGTGATGGCAACATGCCAATTGGAGGGCAAATAACGATTCCGATAGATAAGGGTTACCACAAGTCAGTGGCCGACAATATGGGTGTTGTTGGGTTGTGGGCTTTACCTTGTGTTTCCAGAAGAATATTGACATATTGTCACTTGGAATGCTTGGGATGTGGGCGAGCCGGAGAAGAGGGCAACAATAGATAGCCAATTGTCATAATGGATGGTGGATGTGGTGCTTTTACATGATACAAAGGTGAGGAATTGGGATGACAAGTTGTGAAGGATTGTCCGGGGTACTAGGTTATCAGATTTTAGGGTAGTGGACTCCGTTGGGAGTTTCAGGGGATTCTCTTGGATTGTAATGGGAATGCCTTTAAGCTGGAGGAGGAGGTTATTGGTACCAGATTGCTTTTGATGATGTTTCATAGGAGAGCATTTGATTTATCTTTTTAAGTATGGGTATATGGTCCTACCGAGCTTTAAGGGAAGATCTTTGGGAGAATTTACGTGTGGCTAGATCGTGGTTCGAAAATGTCTTGTAGTTTGGGGGAGGGGCTACAATGTAACCCTCATGTTGGGCAATCAGTCGTAAGGAAATCACGGTTAGGACCCATGGTTGTATGAGTTTAAGCTTTTGATTAGAGAGATGCATTTAGAAGTCATGGATGCATCAAAATATTAATATGTGAAAAGAAATCATCTTCGAATCACGTATCAACCACCTTTTCAACTTCATAGGGATGTTGCAACCAGTGTTGCAAAAGTTGCTATTCGGTATTCAATCGGAGGGGTTAATGAATAGAGAATAATCGGTATTCGGGCAACTATTCAGAATATTCGATTTTGTATTTTTTAATTATTTTAAATATAAGATTTAATTCTAATACATATATTCTTATATATTTATACATATATGACCATCAATTAACAAGAATCTAAGGCAAAAGTACCAATTAACGAAATACATATATGAATCTTTGACATTTCTAGTAATATTGCTATAAATGGTAAGCCTTCGAAATTTAAAAAATAAAAATAAAATAATATAAATTCAGCAGTCGACCAAATAGTTGGTTAGTCGGCAGAATAATCAGACCGGCTATTCGGTCAAGCCGACTATTGGCCGACTATTTATTGTTCAATCAGGGACCCCCCTCACCGCATAGTCAAATCGACTATTCGATATAGTTGACCGACTATTGCAACACTGTTGCTAGTCTCGATGAAATTTATGCCCAAGTAATGTTTGAATTACATGCCCTTTGTTTGGGAATTGGGTGAGGGTCACTGTCCCAACTCTGGTCAAAAAGTTCATGGCTGTTAGAGGAGGTTTTCACGGACATGGTGGCATCTTTCAAGTGCAACTGGCTGATTAAGTTTTTGGCGATTGTGACATTAGGCTCCAAGTTGGTGGCACTTAGGCCGATGTTGTTTGTGTTTCGGTCGGCTATGCAAGAGAAGATTGAGATGCTTGATCATGTTGAGGACACCAGGGACCTTGTAAACAATGAGTCAGATGAGTGAAGGGGGAGTGACTTGAAAGTCACAATGGAAGAGGACAAAAAATGAGGTAGATTGGAGGCAGCATTTGAGGCAGAATTGATTAGGGAGGAGAATGCTGACAAAGACCTCTTTCATGCCATGATAGTGGAAGGCGGAGGATGATTTTGTTCAGTCCATTAATATTGGGGGGTGTTGCTTTAGGGTGGCTATTAGATTGGTTGTCCGATGATTTAAGCTCTAATAAGATAATGAGAGATAGTCATTTGCATTGGTTGGCACATGGTACTAGCAGGTTGTGACGAGCATACTGAGAGACGATTTAGAAGTTTGGGCAACATCAAGTTTGTGATGTGATTAGTAGGCTGTGTAGATAAGGCTAAACAAACTCTCTTTTAGATATAGTTGTAGATAGAAGAGGGAAAACGGGAAATGGATAACATGGTTAGCCATAACTCTGTTTTGGTGTATGGTATAGATGTTATCATCTTTAATAGACTATTTAATATTAATATGCAGTTTATCGATTTACATTTACTTAAAGCTTTCAAGAGTAATGGAAGGATAGATGGAGAATAGCTGCACGGCGATACGTCTCCACCTGCCATTGATTTTTTATGTATCATTCATTCTATATTGAATTGCACTAATGCTAAACACTGGTGTATCCTGTTATAATGCTAATATGTGGTTCTACATGGACAAATTTATTGGGTTTGTCTTGCCGTTCTTTCGCACCAGAACTATACATAAGGAAGAATGGGTTTGACTGGTTATGGGTGACGTCAACCACGGGAAAATGAGCGATGACTAGAAGAGGGAAGTGGAAAAAGAATTCTTTGGCATCAACAGAGGCAGAGAAGTTGGACATCCCCTGTTCATAATTGCTGTCAATCTTGTGGTCCTCTCAACAGAGATTGCATGGTCTTCTTAGATGTGTGGCTTGTCATTTGAGTGGCAGTGTGTGAATTTCTCCCTTGTTCACCTTCATATGAGACTAGCTGAGTGCGTAGTGAACTATGCATGGAAGAATCAACTTTCTGTATATGGATGAATAGAGAGTATTTCTGGTTGTAGGTGACTTCGACCAAGGAGAGAGTTAGCAATGGCTAGTGGAAGTAATTCAAAGAAGAGAGTTCCTTGGCATCCACAGGGATCCAACATGGATGGCCCTTGTTTTTTTTATTTCGATCAATCTCATGGCTATCACAACAAAGATTGTAAGGTCTTCCTAGTGTGGCTTGTCGTGCAAGTGGCCAGTGTATGTCACATGAGAGTGTAATAAACTATGCCTGGAAGTTGCCATACTATATGGTTATTGTGAAAAGAAAAAATGAAGTTGTATTATGAGAAAATTACATAATGTTGAGATGTTTATTTATCACCGTACTATATTTACGGTTTATGTTTTCTTTGGTATCACTTATGTAATTAATTCATGGCTCTTCTCCTGTATAAGAGAGCCCTGGGATCTCTTTTCTAATATGAATAAATTTTATCCCAACATGGTATCAAAGCAACGGTCCTAGACCGGAGTTCTCGAACCAAAACCCTAACCCTAGCCCCACCCGCCGGCCTCTTCCCGCACCCTCCGCGCGCCGCCGCGCGTCATCGCGCCCCTCCGCGGTCCTCCGGGTGGCCTGTCGCGCCCTAGCGCCGCTGCAACCACCCTCCAGGCGCCGCCGTAGGCCACCTGCGGCAACCAGGACCCCTTCCAGGGGCCGCCGCCGTGGACACCCTCCGGCCACCGCCCCGACCCCCTGCGGCAACCCAGTGCCACCGCCACCCCTTCCAGCACCGCCGTAGGCCCCTGCGACCTCCCCTTTGCCCTCATAGGCGCGTGGCTTGATTCATAAGGGGTCCGACACATCTTCGGCGGCTTTGGGTCCCCTCGTTTGATTCCAACAGACCCTTGTTCACGTGCGTCGAGGTCTGGACTGATCTGCGAAGGGTGATATAGTCTGATTTCTTCCTTCCTTTGCGGCCTTCGACCACAAACACAACATTAGGGATGAGTGTATAAGTCTACAGATACATCTCATCCCTCATTTGATGCTGTAGACAAGACTTTTGCGAGATCTTCACCTCTTGTTCCGTATTTTGGCATATTAAAGAATGTCAGACATCAAGGGTGACGTGTTCTCCTCATCCGGTGCCTTCAAAGGATCGACACCTATCGTAAAGATGGACGGGACCAACTATGAGTTATGATCCATGCAGTTTCGTACCCTGATGCAATGTCAGAACAAGGAGCATATTCTGACTGATTCAGAGCTGGCGGACAAGACTGGGGCCAACGCATCATGGAAGCAAGATGATGCATATGCTCGTATATGGCTCTCTGGGACGCTTAACACAGAGATTGCTAATGATATTGGCAATCAGCCTACTGCAAAGGCCATGTGGGACATATTGGCGGCTACCTATGGACAGACGAAAAATGAAAGTAAGATACCCCAACTTCAGTTCGACATTTTCTCGACCAAGCAAAATGGTTGACCTTTACATGCTCACTTTTCACATCTGAGGGGCATGTTTGAACGACTCCATATCTTCATGCCTATCACTACCAGCGTGGAACAACAACAGGCGTATCGGAATGCCACTATGACTGGCGTTTTCTTGTCCTCTCTTGACTCGGAGTACGATGCCGCTCGTACTCAATTTCTGACTGGCAAGACCATACCACCAATGGAGGAGGTCTACAAGCGGTTGAGCATGATTACTACCACACCTACATCCACGCCACAGCCGACTTCCTCGGCTATGGCTGTTTCTCGTGGACAAGGCAGTACGTCCCAGTTCCGTGGTCGTGGACCTCGTGGTAGAGGTGTAGGCCGTCAGCATGGTCCATGTTCTTATTGTCGTCGTCCTGGCCACTCAGAGGAGACATGCTTTCACAAGCACGGCTTTCCAGCGTCTGCACGTGTGACGGAGTAGACTGACTCTTCACCTGCACCTACTACTGATGCCCGTTTTGACGATCTTATCTCGAGACTTCGAGAGATGGTGACCACTTATGTGACTCAGACTGCAGGACCATCAGATGCAGCAGCCAACGCCAGAGCACTACTTAGTTCATCAGGTACTTCATATGTGCTTACCAGCAACAGCAGTTCCGATGTGACAAATTGGATAATGGATTCTGGAGCGTCTCATCACATGTGTGGAGATCGGACACTATTTTCTTCATATACGACCATTTCTCCTGGGCGATTCATAATCATAGCCAATGGAGTTCGGCTACCCATTGTTGGTCGGGGGGAGATTGTTTTAGCCCCTTCTATACGTCTTCGGAATGTTCTACATGCTCCAGATTTTCAAATGAATCTTTTATGTATTAGTCAGATTACAAAAGATTTACACTGTCGTGTCATTTTTGACCCCTCTTCTCTTATGTTTCAGGACATACTAACTGGCAGGATGATTATTCATGGCCATGAGCAGAGAGGATTATACAAACTTGCTGTTCAATCATATGCTGGGGTGGCCTCTATTCCCTTTGGATTTGCTTCGCCTTTTCTGTGGCATCTTTGCTTTGGCCACGTTCCTCTCCTAAAGATGATACGTGTTCTCCCGCAACTATTTATTCGTACTACTCTGGACTGTGAAGCTTGTCAGCTTGGGAAACACCATCGCTCCTCCTTTCCTAGTTGTCCAAGTCGTAGTAGTAGTCGGTCCTTTGAGTTGTTTCATTTTGACATTTGGGGTCCAAGTCGTGTTCCTGATCATCAGGAGCATAAATTTTATATGGTTGCTGTCGATGATTATTCTAGACTTTCACGGGTTTTCTTGCTTAAACATAAATCTGAAGCAGGTGCTATAATTAAGACTTTTCTTATTGAGATCAACAACATTTTTTCTGCCAAAGTTAAATACATTCGCACCGACAATGCTTTGGAATTTTTTACTCTTCATTTGGCAGAATTTCTCCAGTCTATGGGTATAGTTCATCAGACTTCCTGCACTTATACATCACAACAAAATGGGGTTGCAGAATGCAAACATCGTCACCTCTTAGACATCACGAGGACCTTGTTGGTTCACAGTAGTACACCTCATTCTTTCTGTGGGGATGACGTCCTAACCGCCTGTTATTTGGTAAATCGCATGCCATCCACTATTCTTGGAGAGAAGAGTCCCTTCTCGATTGCGTTTCTCGAAAAGGAACTCTTCACACTTACACCTCGTGTTTTTGGATGGGCAGCCTTTGTCCATGACTTTACTCCTGGCCGTGACAAGCTCTCACCTAGAGCTGTCAAATATGTCTTTGTTGGCTATTCTCGTACCTGAAAAGGGTATAGATGTTTTGATCATGTTGGGAGAAAATACTATGCCAGTGCTGATGTGACTTTTTTCGAATCTATTATGTATTTCTCTCCTACAGGTGACACGCTGTCTACTACTGGATCTAGAGAAGATGTGGTTCGTCCACCTCCATCTGCTCCTTGTGATGTCCCGAGGTCTTCACCACCTATACCACCACCGCCGCTGCTACTTCCACCTCCACCTCCTCACAAAGAGTCTACATTCTTACCCTATGTTTATACTCGCAGGTCTTCTACTCGCCCCTCTGCTCATGCGCCTACCACATCATCCACCATGCCTAAGGTATGTCAGGAACATATTATTTCTACTGATGACACTGGAGATTTTGTTGATGAATAGGAAGAGTCAATTCCAGAGGACGGTGAGGCTGATGACTTGGAGATACCGATTGCTCTAAGGAAACCACGTCGTTAATGTGCTACTTACCCAATGGCTGCACATGTCTCCTTGGATCATCTGTCAGAGGACTATAAGAAGTTTATAGTGGGACTTTCTGCTGTTACTATCCCACGGACGTATCAGGAGGCGCTCCAAGACAGTAGGTGGCGCCTTGCTATAGAAGAAGAGATGGCAGCTCTGCGATCACGAGGCACATGAAGCATTGTTTCACCTCCACCAGGAGCATCTATTATGAGCTGCAAATGGATATTCACGGTCAAGCAAAGGGCCGATGGCAGTGTCGATCGATTCAAAGCAAGGCTTGTGGCTCGAGGGTTCACCCATACCTATGGGGTGGATTATCAGGACACCTTCTCTCCAGTAGCAAGACATTCTACACTACACATTCTGCTATCGGTTGCCGTTTCCAGAGACTGGCCTCTGTATCAACTTGATGTCAAGAATGCCTTTCTCTATGGGGATCTTCAGGAGGAAGTATATATGCAACAACCACCAGGATTTGCTACTGAGGAGGAGTCTTAGGAGGTGTGCCGCCTTCACAAGGCAATTTATGGCATGAAGCAGAGTCCAAGAGCTTGGTATATAAAGCAATCGGAGTTGATAGAGCAAAAGGGGTTTGTGCAGTCTACTACGGACCACTCACTGTTTGTACATAGGACACCTAGAGGTACCATGGCTATTCTTGTTTATGTGGATGATATTGTCATGACAGGAGATGATGAGCAGGGTATTCTTACCGCCAAGGAGTTCCTTAGTCAGCAGTTTGTGACTAAGGACCTTGAAAATCTTCACTACTTTCTTGGATTAGAGTTTGCCAGAAATCAACGTGGACTCGTGATGAATCAAAGGAAATTTGTTATGGACCTCCTATCTGAGACAGACATGACAGGGTGCAAACCTGCTTCTACTCCTATTGATGCAAGCATGAGATTGTATGATGAGGACGCCGAAGAAATTGACAGGAGGAGATATAGAGAGCTTGTTGGGAAGCTCCTATACGCCACTATTACCAGGCTGGATATTGCTTTTGCAGTTAGCAAAGTCAGTCAGTTCATGGAGCAACCCAGGAAGGTACCTATGGAGGCCATTCACATGATCTTGAGGTATTTGAAGACGTCACTTGGCTCTGGCCTTATGTTCAGTAGGGATGCATCACTTGAGGTGACATGATATGCAGATGCAGACTATGCTGGTTGTCACAGGGACAGAAAGTCGACTTCTGATTTTGCTATCTTTGTAGGCAGCTCACTTGTTTCATGGAAAAGCAAGAAGCAGACTACGATGGCCAGATCTAGTGCTGAGTCGGAATACATGGCTATGGCACAAGGATGTACAGAAATGATGTGAGTCAGATCAGTATTGACCGACCTTACTGTTGATGTTTCTCTTCCTATGAAGCTTTTATGTGATAATCAAGCAACTCTATTTATAGCCAATAACCCTGCTTTTCATGAGCAGACAAAGCATATCGAGGTGGATTGTCACTACACTAGAGACATGATCCAGAAGGGCCTTATATCCACCTGTCATGTTTCCACAGGAGATCAGACTGCAGATATCTTCACAAAGGCACTGGGCAGAGATTCATTGATTTCAGAGATGCTGTTCCAAGCTGAGCATGATCGATATTTATGCTCCAGCTTGAGGGGGAGTGTTGAGATGTTTATTTATCATCGTACTATATTTACGATTTATGTTTTCTGTGGGTATCACTTATGTAATTAATCCATGGCTCTTCTCCTATATAAGAGAGCCCTGAGATCTCTTTTCTAATATGAATAAATTTTATCCCAACACATAAGATAAACTGAAAGATAAACAAATATAAATAAAGACCACGATATATAAGAATCTCAACACTCCCCCTCAAGATGGAACATATATGTCTATCATGCTCAACTTGGAACAACAACGATGAAAAGGACCCCTCGCTAGAGCTTTGGTAAGCATGTCTGCAATCTGATCACCTGAAGCAACATGAGTAGTGGAGATCATCCCTTTCTGGATCAAGTCACGAGTGTAGTGACAATCTACCTCAATGTGCTTTGTTCTCTCATGAAAGGATGGATTAGCAATGAACAATACTGCTTGATTATCACATTTGAGGTGCATAGGAAGGGGCACCTCAATAGTTAGGTCAGTCAGAACGGATTTAACCTACATCATTTCTGTACTCCCTTGGGCCATAGCCCTATATTTTGATCCACTACTGGATCGAGCAAAAATTGTCTATTTCTTACTTCGTCGTGAGACCAGTAATCTACCAACAAACACAGTGAAGCCTGAGGTAGACTTCCTATCCTTGGGACACCCATCATAATCCACATTTGCACATCCAGTAACTGTGAGAGATGTATCTCTTCTGAAAAGAAGACATGCCCCTGGAGAAGATTTCATGTATCTCAAAATCATGCACACTGCATCCATGTGAGCCTGTCTGGGCTGCTCCATAAACTGGCTGACTCTGCTGACAGCAAATGATATATCAGGCCCTGGTAATAATAATATATAACAACTTTCCTACCAACTATCTGTAATGTCTCTTATCCACCTCTTCAGAGTTATCATCATAGAGCCTAGCATTAGGATCCATTGGTGTAGTAGCAGCTCTGCATCCTGTCATGCATGTCTCATATAGAAGGTCAGTGACACACTTTCTTTGCGTCATAACCATACCCTGTTGATTCCATGCAAACTCCAAGCCAAGGAAGTAACGTAGTGTACCAAGGTCCTTGGTCACAAACTGTTGTCCAAGGATATCGTTAGCTGCTCGAATGTCCTGTTCATCACTACCAGTAACAATGATGTCATCAACATAAACCAGAACAACAACTGTACCTCTCCGAGTTCTCTTAACAAAAAGAGAATTATCTGCAGTGGATGGACGAACCCCTTCTGTTCAATCAACTCTGAGAGCTTCTGAAACCAAGCCCTCAGACTCTGCTTAAGACCATATATGGGCTTATGAAGAGGACACACTAAACTGGACCCCCCTCAGCAGCAAACCCTCGTGGCTGTTGCATGTAAACCTCCTCCTGCAGGTCACCATACAAGAACACATTCTTTACATCTAATTGGAAAAGCTACCAGTCACGTACCACAACAACAACAACAAGAATTCGTAGTTTAGAGTGACGCACAACGGGAGAAAAAGTGTCATGGTAATCCACCCCATAGGTTTGGGTGAACCCTCGAGCAACCAACCTAGCCTTATATCTATCCACAGTGCCATCCGCTCGGTATTTCACAGTAAACACCCACTTGCTGCCAACCACATACACACCTGGTGAAGTCTGTACAACGCCCCATGTGCCACGAGATTATAAAGCTGCCATCTCCTCCTCCATAGCGAGGCGCCAATGGCTACTTTGCAACATCTTCTGATAGGTCCGTGGTATTTCCACAGAAGACGGTCCCACAACAAACCTCTGAAAATCCTTGGAAAGACGATCCAAGTAAACATGTGAAGCAAGAGGATGAATAATACAAGCCCGCTTCTGCCTCTGTAGAGCAATAGGTATGTCTAGATCCTCATTACTTGTAGAAGATATAGTATCCATGACATCCTGTACCTCAGTCTGTACATGCATATCACCAGTGCCATTAGATGAACTCAAATGTTCAGTATATACCTTGGACGTGCTCGATGATGGAGGAGGCACATGAGCATGGGGTCGACGTTGGTAAATCTACGGAAAGAAAGTAGGAGACGGTGGCGGTGGAGGTTGCGGTGGAGGAGGTAGTGGAGGTGGTGATGTAGGCGGAGTAGAATGTGGTAATGACGGAGGAAGAGGCATATAGACCTCTTCTCCATCCTCTGAAGGAGTAAACTGTCACCTGTGGGAGAAAAATACATAATGGACTCAAAAAAGGTGACATCTGCACTGATGTAGTACCATTGTCGAACATGGTCAAAGCAACGATATCCCTTTTGGGTATTGGAATACCCAACAAACAAACATTTGATAGCTTTGGGAGAGAGCTTGTCAATACCAGGAGACATTTGATGAACAAAAGCTACTGAACCGAAATACGAGGTGTAAGGGAGAAAAGATCCGTCTCGGAAAATGCAATCAAGAATGGGATCTTCTCCCCAGCACCGAAGAGGGTATACGATTTACCAGATAGCAAGCAGTTAGAACTACATCCCCCCAGTATGAATGAGGACCACGACTCTGAATCAAAATAGTTCTGGTAACGTCCAAAAGATGGCGGTGTTTTCGTTATGCCACACCATTCTGTTGGGAAGTATATGCACAAGATGTCTGATGCACATTACCATGAGACCTAAGGAATTGAGAAATCCGAGTACTGCAAAATTCTAGTGCATTATCAGAACGTATAAACTTGACTTTTGCTGAAAAAATGTTCCTTATTTCATTAATAAAGGACTGAATAGCAGGACCATCATCAGACTTGTTCTTAAGAAGAAAGACCCAAGACAATCTCGAAAACTCATCAACTGCAACAAGATAAAACTTGTGTCTCTGATGATCTGGGACACGACCGGGACCCCAAATATCAAAATGGAGCAACTCAAACTGACCGTGACTACTTCGACCCCAACGACTCTGGAAAGTTGACCGATGATGCTTCCCAAGCTGGCGGGCCTCGCACTGAAAAGTAGAGCGAGGAGAAATCTGTGGAAGAACGTGACTCATCTTTTGTAGAGGAAGATGACCAAATCAAAGATGCCATATATATGGAGAAACAGATCCAGTGCGAAGAGAAGAGGCACCGACATATGGAGATTGCACTAGTTTGTAGAGTCCCCTTTGCTCACGGCCAGCTCCAATCACCCTGCCCATGATTATATCATGAAACACAAGAGCAGATAGATCAAATATGACATGATAATGTAAATCTTTGGTGATTTGACTAATTGATAGTAAATTCATAGAAAATTCAGGAGCATAAAGAACATTCTGAAGCCTCAATGCGGGAGTCAACTGCACCTCCTCCTGACCAGTAATGGGGGAGTGTGTCCCGTCTACTATCACAACAGATCGTCCAGGTTGAGTCGAACGAAAGTCACTAAACTGTCCTCTGTCACCACAGAGATGATGGGATGCTCCGGAATCCATGATCCATTCTGACAAGTCTGCCATGTAACAACTAGTAAAGGCATATTCTATACCTGACGTAGATGCTGATGCTGAGGCAGCTACCTCTGTGGATCCTGAAGGAGAGCTGGTTGATCCAGAAGTAACATGCATAATCTCCCTTAATCGCGTGACAAGCTCGTCAAATCTCTGGTCAGATACATATGATAGACTCCTAACCTGTTGTGTATGCTTTGCAACTCGAGCTGAAGCGGGAAACCCATGCTTAGAATAGCATGTTTCCTCAGAGTGGCCTGGCTTGTGGCAGTAAGTGCACGACTGGTGGGGTCGACCACCCCATCCTCTGCCCTGGCTAGGGCCTCCCCTACCACGATATGGTGTAGGGCTTCCTCTACCACATGACACCGCCATAGCTGAAGATGTATGAGACTGTAAAGTACTACCAAATGATATAGATAGTCTACTCAATCTGTGATATGCCTCCTCCATCGGAGGTATGGTAGCATCAATAAGGATTTGGGCACGAGCTGCATCATACTCAGGGTCAAGGGCTGCTAGAAAAATCCCAGTTATCACAGAGTCTCTGTATTCCTTGAGCTGCTTTGGTGTAGCAGTCAAGGGAATGTATCTATGTAGCTTCTCAAACATACCGCTCAAAGAAATATAGACGGTATGAAGGGGGCGGCCATTCTGCTACGATGTAAATATATCGTGCTGGAGCTGCAGTATCTTTGACTCATTCTTCGTCGGAGAGTATGTAGCGGTGAGAATATCCCACATAGCTTTTGCAGTACGATGACTCAAGATATCATTAGCTATCTCCATGGACCCAGTCCTGGATAGCCACACACGTGCATATGCATCATCTGCCTCTCATGAGGCATTTGTCCTAGTCTTGTCACGTGGCTCCTCTGTCGTGAGGATGTGATTCTTGCCATTGCATTGCATTAAACTCATGAACTGCATGGCCCACAGTTCATAATTGGTTCCATTCATTTTGATGATGGGTGCTAGACCTTTGAAGGCACCCATGGATGGGACTTCTGCTTTGTTGTCAGACATGATGACAACTATCTCCAAGACTGGGACATCAACAAGAAAGACCTGCGTCGACATCGACATACAGGAAGATGGTTATGGGTGTAGACTGATACCTCAACCTCTTACATTCTTCTGGAGATTCCTTTGGGTTAGATATTCACGTCACACCCTAAGTACCCAAGAACACGGTGTTGAATCTCTACTTGAGGTACAAGGGCAGGGATCATACGGTCCTCACGGGCAGCGACACACGAGCAACCGCACATGGTGCGGCACATATATGAGCATGCTGGTGGCTCGTGAGGCACACATGCAGCCCTGGAGGCACACGACGATGCGCGGCTGCGCTGGTGACACGCGGGCGGAGGTGCCAGAGGCGCGCGTCGATGCACAGGCCGCACGAGGTGACGCGCAGGCGGTGCCGACTGTGCAAGGGTGGCGCTGGCGTGAGGGATGGCGCAAGTGCGTGGGCGGCGCAGGCATAGGCGAGCGGTAGGGTTTTGGTGGAGGGTAGGTCTCTAAGGCATAGGCTCTGGTCTAGGACCGTCGCTCTGATACCATATAAAAAGGAAAAATGAAGTTGTATTTCACGAAGCCCTAGAGCTCTCTTATATAGGAGAAAAGCTCTATGGTAAAATTAGATAAGATAAACTGAAAGATAAAAATATAAATAAAGACCACGAGATATGAGAATCTCAATAGTTATCTCCAAATCAATAAAAATCATGTGGAGATTCTTCCTTTTAGCCCTATAAATCTCCATTGTTCTCCTCAACAAGTGGATGTCTTCAATAGTTGAGCGACATGACATGAATCCGAATTAATTTTCTTTTACTTTGGAAACTTGCTTCAACCTTCTTTCTATCATACGTTCCCAAATTTTCATAGCGTGACTCATCAGCTTGATGCATCTGTAGTTTGAACAATTTTCAATGTCTCCTTTGTTCTTATAAAGAGGCACCACGATGCTTCTCCTCCAATCTTCAGACATTTTCTTGTTTTGCAAAATAACATTGAGTAAATTTGTAAGCCAAGTCAAACCACGCTCAACTAAAAGTCTCTATACTTCTAAAGGAATTTCATCATGTCCACCTTTCTCAGGTCTCATAACCTTCAAAGCCTCCTCTACTTCCTTTGTATTCGTCTATAGTTTGCAGAATTCAAGTAACTTTCATTGCTAGCTAGATCTCCCAAAGTGATATTTCTATTTACTTCCCCAATGAAAAGCTTATGGAAATACTATTTCCATCTAATCTCTATATCTTTATGAGTAACAAGCACGTGGACTTACTCATTTTTAATGCATCTTATATGAGAATAGTCTTTCTTTCTCTTGCTTTGACTAATTTGAATATATACTTCTTGCCCTCCTTAGAATTGAGATTTTTGTACAAAGCTTCATAAGCTTTTGACCTAGCTTCGCTTACAGCCTTCTTTTCTTCCTTCTTCGCTATTTTGTAGTTTGTGACAATTTCCTCTGTTTTATCCTTAGACATAGCTTTAAAACATGCTCTTTTAATTTTGAGCTTCTCTTATACCCCTATACTCCACCACCTAGCCCCTTTTGACCTGGAGCTCCTCCCTTTGACTCACCTAACATCTCTTAGGCTACCCTTCGGATACAAGATGCCACCGCATCCTACATCTCATTTGCACTTCGTTACAATCCCAAAGTCTTCTAAAATCTTCTTCCTGAAGCTTGATTGCGTCAATTGAAGATTCTACCATCTAGTTATAGTTATCTTGGCAACCCTCATTTTCTTTACCAACCCTTATATTTGCACATCCATGACTTATAAGCGATGTTGGGTTGTCAAACTCTCTTGGGTTGTCAAACACTCTCTCCTGAGATTACTTTGCAGTCTTTACAACACAACCGATATCTTCTCCTCAACGCAAAGTAACCTATCTGTGTTCTAGTCAGGCCACTCTTGTAAGTAATTAAATGCTCCTCCCTCTTCTTGAAGAGTGTGTTTGCTATGAAAAGATCATAAGATGTTACAAAATCGAGAATGACTTTTCCCTCTTCATTTCTATCCCCGAAGCCATGGCCTCTATGGACACTAGCATACCCTGAAGCATCCTTTCCCACATGTCCATTAAGATCTCCACCTAGGCAAATAATCTCTCTTTGTGGGATTCCTAGCATAATCTTATCCAAATCCTTCCAAAAAGCTTGTTTAATCCTTTCGTCTAAACCAATTTGCGGTGTATAAACTGAGATGATATTCAGAATTTCTTTTTCGAGCAGCATCTTTAGCAAAATAATCCGATCCCCGAATCTTTGCATCACAACCACACAATCCTTCTAATCGTTATGAACAATCACCCCGACACCATTTCTGCCCTTATCTTTACCTGAATACCGAAGTTTAAAGCATGTCATCTAGATCTCCCTTGATTTCTCTCCAACCCATTTTGTCTTTTGAAGACATAGTATCTAAATCTTCATTCTTTCTATCGTATCTACAATCTCTGTCGATTTTCTAGTCAAAGTGCCAATATTCCGACTACCTATACATAACTTCCTTTGCAACCTCTTTTGGACTAACTTCTTTACTCACATGTGTCCATTATGCAATAACTCTTGCAAATTTTGGACTGTATCCGGGCAGCGATGCAACGGAACTAGCTTATTTACTTGCACACGTTCCTCATGGGAGAACCCTTGCCAATTTTGAACTACATCCGGGCAGCGATGTAGCGGCTCTTGCCAACTTCTCATTGCATTCAGGCGATGCGGCACGTCGTTAGTTGGGAACACCTCAACAAAATCTAAAATATTTGATATCCGGTTCCTTTTAAATTAAGTAAGAAATTCTTGGGTCTTTTCTACCCAATATATTCTGGAAATATGTCATTTCCTCCTTTGTCCATCCACTATTGATAATTCCATGCTTCTTCTTATTGCCATCTTGTTGGGCCCACTATCACCCATCAGGCATTTACTGGTATCGATGGTCACTCTAACGGTGACATGACCCATGTGGCGTAATCTAAGCCTACTGAAGCTACTCAGATTGTGTACGGTGACATGACCCATGTGGCGTAATCTAAGCCTACTGAAGCTACTCAGATTGTGTAGCAATTCACGATAGACGATGATGGTCGACTAATACAGCTCCGGCAGAACAAATCCTCATCTACTATAGATTTTGCTATGGCTAACTTAGCCATTGTATCCAATATTATTGCTCACTCAACCTTCATCTATTCTCTTCATTTGATTGTTGGTTAAGATGCATCTAATTATCTATAAATAAAGATACTGCTTTTATTTATTCTCAACCTTTTGTTCATATACAGACAACTATATTGGCTAACAACTATTATAGGCCATTCTTATTTATGCTAGACGTTCTATGCATGTGTAGATAATCGGGTTTGCTTTTGACTTATTCATCGATTACCAAGTCGATAGTGTACATTTTATCAAGAAAGCTAAGGATCTTTTGTAGTTTATGGTGTCCTTAGTTTCCTCTGAGCTTAGTTTTTGTGTTTATGTTTATTGGTCGCTGAGTTTTTTTATCATTTTTCTGCTATTTCTAGGACATTTGAACCCTGTTGGATATTGGTGGGTTATGAAAAGGATATTTGTACTGGGATGTCTCGTCCAACTCTCTTTTTACTGGTGTTTCCTCAATTTCAATTGATCCTCTCTAACATTTTCAGCTTGGTCACCTTTCTACCTCTGCATTCTCTTTGATGTTTCCCGAACTTTCCTCTCATATGCCCTTTTATTGTGTGAAGTGTGCTAGTCAGAAAACATCATTGATCCTCCTTTCCTCGATGTATGAAAACTTGTTGACCATCTTGTTTTGAGTTGATTCCTTGTAATATTTATGGTCCTTGTTATTCTTATGAGTTTGGGAAATTGATATTTTATTTGTTTTTTTTGATGACTTCAAATGTGCTACTTGGGTTTATTGGATAGAAGATCGATATGGGATTTAATGTTATTTTACTTTTGTTTTCTTGAAGAGAGACATCATTTAGTATTGCATTTTAAATTTTTGAATTTGAAAATGTTCTCAAGTTTATGTAGAAAGATATGCTCACTTTCTTTACCTTCGAAGGTACCTTGCATCAGACATCCTATCCCTATACCTCCCAACTAATTGGGATTGCAGGGCAGAAAATTCATTACCTTCTTGATGTTGCTTACCCTTCTTGGTCAGATGAAGGTTCCCGAAACCTTTTGGGGTGACACTCTTTTAATAACCACTTATCTTATTAATGGGGTCGGGACTCCATTAATCGGAAGTGTATCATCCCTTTTCTCTGCTATATCCCAACATCGATTTCTTTTCCCTACCTTTTCGTATATTTGGATACATGGCTTTTGTTCACCACGATTTTCGTCCCATAAATAATTTTTTTGAGAGGACATCCCATAGATAAATTGTTACATAGGGCTATCAAACTATGTGTTTCTTGGATTATTTAGAAGCAACAAAGATATTGTTGTTATGATTCTACATGTTGTCAATATTATATCTGTATTGATATCATTTTTAATATACACAAGCTACACAATGACTTTTTTATATATTTTTTTGGAGTTCTGATGCAATTATTCTTAAATTGAAGGGTTGAATCAAATTGAAGCAAATTGCGAATTCGAGGATTTCTCAACATTAGTGTTCATCCTAAATTAGTTGGTCGTATAATTTTATTTCTGCTAAATAAATTGAGATTGATTGTCATCTCAACCTTTTTAATAGGTTGAATTAGTTGGTAAATTAGAGTCCAATTATGATTTTATTTAATTGCTATTTTATTTCGTTACCAGGTCTCTGGTTAGACCACCTCTCGATATAAAGGGATAGTAGTCCATTGCATGGTAGATCTTGTGATGAGTTAAAGTTTTGAGTGTTTTGATTTGGAGAGTGCCTCCACCATTATCCTCCTCCCAAAATTCTAAGATTTCTCCTCTCAACCCCGTTCCTCCCTTAACCAGCGAAGCACGTTATTGTTCTAATTTCTCTTCTCGTCCCTTTTTGATTTTTCGTCTGCATCATTTGGTATCAGAATGAAATTTGAGTTCAAGTTGAATTAAATTTGGAGTTACTCCATTTTTCTCCCCTCTCTCTGCTCCCTCGATGTGATATCCATGATTTTTCTTCTCCAAATCCCTTACAACCGACAAGTGTTCTCTTCTTCTACCCTTCAATTTTCTTCTTCCACCAAATATTTTTCCACCATTAGAAAAAATTATTTGGTATCAGAGTGAGAGTGTGACAACTGAGTTGTTCTTACGATTCAACGATTCGATCACATATTGACGGATGGAATTTGATTTGTGTTGTCTCGGACATGGTTCACGTTCGCGTTTAAAGAAGTTCAAGCAGCGTCTTATATCAAGCGTCAAGGTACAAGTATGGTTGGATTCATGATATGAGGAAGGATACTGCATCAATAATAAGATTTAGATCGTCGCCTCTTCGATACAATTCGATTTTGATCCAGAAAATAACGATATTTTCTTTTTGAAAAAAGATTTTGATAATAGAAATTTGTCACAAGAAGAACAAGAAGAAAAATAGCCTATCTATGATGAAAGCCTGGAGGATGAAGAAACCGAAGTGCTTGATCTATTCTCATTCGAAGTTGCTGTCCATGAAAGAAAAGAGGCCATCTTTTTGTTGAAGAACTCAGAGTTCTAGATCTTGCTGTCTCCGAAGTTGTTGTCCAAGCAACCACTGTTTCTCCATCGCCTTCTCACTTGCGGAAAATAGCCTTGGTGATGTCAACCACATTCCTATATTCGGTCACGCGAACCCCTCGCTGGTCCAGCATGGCCAACCAACACAGGATTCACATCGACAACCCTCGTTGCCCCCACGAGACCCTCCAGAACCACCCATGCCACCGTCGTTGTTGTCCAGACTTGGGGCTCCCCCTACACCCCTTTATTTGTCGTTCGAACGACCGCCATCACCACCCTGTGGCCGGCACGAGGGCCATCGTTGCTGCCACTGCTAATGGGGGTCCTGCTAGCTAACTTGATGCCTCCACGCCACCTGGTGGTGGGCTTCCTGCCTTTGCCATTGCCTTCATTACGCGCATGAATGCTGCGTCAATAGGAATCCCCCGACACCAGCGCTGCCCGTGGCCTCCCTTCCTAGGTCGCCACTGTCACTGCTCAAGGGGAAACAAAACCCTAGCAGCCGTATTCGAAGGTTTCTCTCAAGGGAGAAACGAATCCCCACAATTTAGGGGTAGGGAATTGATTTGGGTCCCATCTGATTCCTTCTTCCGCAATAAAAAAGGAAAGGAACTGATTTTGGGAATTTTGCAGGAAGTTACCTCCAACCAAAACCTCGTGTTTAAAGGTTAAAGTTAGCGGGAATTTAAAAGGAATGAATTTAGTTCAAGGGGTAGAAAATTTGCACTTCCATCTCCTGGAGCAAGAATATTTGAAAAGAAGTGTTGAGAACATGAAATTGGAGCATCCTCCTTATCCAATTAGGATTAGGAATGTGGGCATTACCTATATAAGGACCATATGGTTTAGTACATTACCCTCATCTCCTCTCATCCTAGACTTGTGCGCCATTCATTCTCTATGTCTCCTTCAAATTCCGTGGTTCTTGAGATGAAGATGCCTCATCAATTCTTCAATCACAATATCAGGAGTACAACTTCTCTTTGGATGCCACCTTTTGTACTGCATATGTTCTTCCAGCATGGAGCCTCAAAAAAAAATGTTCTTCCAGCATGAAGTTGATGGCTCCATCACTGCACCAAGGACACATGGACCCCGATGTATGCTCCGCATTTGTTCTTTCGACATGCAATCAAGAAAGTTAGAATTAAATCATCTCGTCTCGAGCCTAAAGACCAAGCAATTTATCAGGAGAAGAATTTGCTAAGCGGTGGAGAATTGATGCAATATTTTTCAGATTGACAGGTCAAGCAAGATTGAAGCCTTTACAAGTTTGGGGATTTTTGATAAATTACTGTTTTCCATCCCTAATTGACTAGTTTCATTTATTCGTTTATCTGTATGTATGTTAAATAAATTGAGAATGATTATAATCTCATTATTTATGGTAGATTATATTAGTAGTGAGTCAATTATATTCAGTTAGAGCCAATTTGGATTTTATTTAATCCGATTTTGATCTTCTTTCTATTTTTGTAATCACCTCTCATTAATAAAGAGGATGGTAGTCCTTTGTTTAATTATTCCATAATATATGAAAATTGAGAATTCTCTCTCCTATTATCCTCTCCCTCCACGCGATCTTCGTGATTCGTCTCCAAAATCTTGCGCAATCGGTATATTCTTCTTTTTCTTCATCCCCTATCTAAATTTCTTCCAGCAAACAAAATTTTCCACCCTTGGATTTTTTATATGCATCAAGTTCCAGCCTCCACTTCATGTTTATCAGAGAAAGAAGCATCTTGAGTCAACCTATGTTTCCCTGCCCATTTCTCATGATGTGCAGGTTCATTGTTGACTACTATACCTCATGAAGTCTTGTTGTGAATGATACTCTGCCTTCCTTTTTTACCACTTGTTGCTCTCAGGAAAAGAATAAGATCGTGTACACTTTATCTCATTACCCAGTATAACCACTGATGGTTTGTCTTTTGTTGATAATAATTGATGTTTTGATGACCATATCTATTCCAAGAGACTATTCTACAGTGACAAGATTTTGGATAGTGGTAGGCTATAGATGATGAGATGGAGGCCCTTATTTCTTGTGGCACTTAGGATATCGTGCCTTGTGCTCCCATGTATTTCTCTGATACTTGTATGTGGTATAATGTTGTTTTGAGTGTTATCGCTCCATTATCTTCAAAGTATATTTTGCGTTCAATGAAAAAAATGATGTTGATGGTAATTCCTTTATTGGAGATGGTTGGTATTATATCAAACTCATGCTCATCTTATTGGGCGAGCACTATTGTGGTTAAGGATCCACATACATCTGGTCCTCTCTTAAGTCCATGGGCTGCTGGGCATGAACTCTAATGTGCATTCTGTTATGCACTCGACCCATGGTGCAGGGATTTGCCAAGCATTGGTTTCCTGTTTGAATGTGGTGTTTGCATGCTCACTTTCTACTGTGGAATTGGTGGATCCACCTATGATAATGGTGGTGGTTGATGGACGCTTTGCATTAGTTTCTCTACCCGTGCTCAAGGAATCATAGGTAAAAGGGGGGAGAAAAGGCAAAAAGTGGGGGAGTTGGCTATGTTGGGAAAAACAAGCGAGATGTTTATTCCATAAGCCCTAGGCTTTCTTATATAGAGGAGAGACCTATGGGTAAATTACATATGGTAGACAAGAAGAAAAGAAAATAGATAAAGGAGTACTGCAATATAGAAAAAGACATATATATCTACACTCCCCCTCAAGATGGAGCATAGATATCTATCATGCTCAGCTTGGACGAAAAATGATCCTCTGAGTAGAGCCTTGGTGAAAATGTCGGCCGTCTGGTCTCCTGAGCTGACATGAGATGTAGAGATGAAGCCCTTCTGAATCATGTCATGTATATAGTGACAATCGACCTCAATAGGTTTTGTCCTTTCATGAAAGACAAGATTATTGACAATGAATATAGTAGCCTGATTGCCGCATTGTAGCGACATGGGAAGAGGTGCATCTATATGTAGATCTGTGAGGATTACTTGAACCTACATCATTTCTGTACATGCTTGTGCCATAGCCCTTTACTCTGACTCAGCACTAGATCTCGCAACTACAGTTTGCTTCTTGCTTTTCCATGAGACAAGTGAATCTCCAACAAATATAGCAGATCTTGTTGTGGGCTTCCTGTCCTTGGGGCATCCTGCATAGTCTACATCTGCACATGTTGAGATAGTGATGGCGCCTCCTCTTTTAAATAGCAGCCATGTACCTAGAGATGATTTAAGATACCTTAGTATCATTTTTATTGCATCCATGTGTACCTGACGAGGTTGTTCCATGAACTGGCTCACTCTATTAACAACAAATGAAATATCGGGTCTGATAATAGTAACATAAAGGAGCTTTCCCACTATATCTCCCCTTGTCGACCTCATCAGTATCATCTTCGTATAGTTTCATGCTTGGATCCATTGGCGTGGTAGCAGGTCGACATCCAAGCATACCCATATTGCTCAGCAAATCAGTGACATATTTTCTCTGAGTCATCACTAGCCCATGCTGATTTCTGGCAAACTCTGGTCCCGGAAAATATCTAAGAAATCCAAGATCCTTGGTAACAAATTCGCAGCCTAGAAATTCTTTTGCCTTCTTTATTCCTTGTGTATCATCTTCTGTAATAAGTATATCATGATGTCATCAACATATACTATAACAGCAATCATACCTCTAGAGGTTCTCTGTATGAAAAGTGAATGGTCTGCATTCGACCGTTTGAGTCCCTGCTTCTCAAACTAATCTGAGAGCTTCTGGAACCAAGCTCGTGGGATCTACTTAAGGCCATAGATTGCCTTATGAAGTCTACACACCTTTGAACACTCCCCTTCAGCAACAAACCCATGTTGCTGCTACATGTAGACTTTCTCCTGAAGATCACCATATAAGAATGCATTCTTGACATCAAGTTAAAACAAGGGCCAATCTCGAACAACAACAACATATAAAAGAACTCTTAGGGCAGAATGTCGAGCAACATGAGAGAATGTGTCAAGATAATACACCCCATACGTCTGAGTAAAACCACATGCTACTAGTCGAGCCTTGTAGTGATCAATACTGCCATCTGCATTCTGTTTCACTGTAAATACCCATTTGCAACTTACTATAGATGCCCCAACAGGGGGCGAGACCAAACTCCAAGTGCCTCTGAACTGGAGAGCCTCCATATCCTCCTTCGTAGCTACATGCCACCTGCTATCTGTCAATGCCTCCTGGTAAGTGCATGGTATGACCACAGTATTCAACACAGCTACAAACTTCCCAAAATCACCCTTTAGATGCTTAAAGGTGACATGAGAAGCAAGTGGATACGAGGCACATGAACGCTTCTGCTTCCTAATAGCAATTGGTAAATCCAGATCATCATCATCATTTTTGCCACCAATCTGTTCATTAACCTCCTACGATAAGCCCTGTTGAGAGACAATATTAATCCCATCATTAGAAGTAATGCTATCAGAACAAGCCTGGGGCTCGCTAGGTGACGAGCCATGAGCATGAGCAGGAGCATACCGTCGACTATAGTGATGTAGTAGTGGTGGAACCAGAGTAATGGGAGGTGGTGGGGCTGACGATGATGATGGAGGAGGTGGTGTTGGAGGTGGTGAGGAAGATGGCTGACGAATGGGTGGAGGTGGAATATAGACCTCACCGTCCGAATCTGAAGGTGTTAACCTGTCATCTGTACATGAAAAATCCATGACAGACTCAAAAAATGTTACATCTGCGCTGACATAATATCTCCTATATAACAGATCATAGCAACGATAGCCCTTCTGAGTTCTGGAGTACCCAACAAAGACACATTTGACAACACTAGGAGAGCTTGTTAATCCTTGGAGACAACTGATGGACAAACGCAACAGATCCAAAAACACGAGGTTAAGAGAGAACAATTCCTTATCAGGAAAGACAAGTGAAAAAGGAATTTTCTCCCCTGCCACCGATGGGGACATACAGTTAATGAGATAACATGTTGTAAGAACCGCATCACCCCAGAATGAATGAGGGGTACAACTTTGGATCAGGAGAGTATGAGTGACATCAAGAAGGTGACGGTGCTTTCTTTCGGCAACACCCTTCTATTGAGATGTGTATACACAAGAAGTTTGATGAAGGATACCATGGGACTGAAAGAAATGAGAAAGCACATGAGTACATAATTCAAGCGCATTATCCATCCTTACAATTTTGACTGAATTAGAGAACACATTCTGCACTTCTCTAATGAAATTTATTATTGCATTTTCAGCTTCAGATTTTATCTTCAACAAAAAGACCTAAGACAGACGACTAAAATCATCCACAACAACTAAATAAAATATACGTTCCTGATGATCGGGAACACGACTTGGACCTCAAATGTCAACATGGAAAAACTCAAAAGGGGAGCTACTACTCCGACTCTGATGACTAGGGAAGACCGACCGATGGTTCTTCCCTAACTGACACGCTTCACAGCCGAAAGATGAACGAGGTGAAATCTAGGGAAGAACTTGACACATCTTCTGAAGCGGGAGATGATCGAAGCGTGTGTGCCAAAGAAAGGGAGAAATCAGACCAATGGATTGGGATGATAGACCGACATATGGAGTTTGATCCAGTCGATAGAGTATGCCATGCTCACGGCCATGACCAATCATCTTGCCCGTAAGCTCGTGATGCTGCCCGACTTGGACCTCAAATATTGCTCGACAATTTAAATCCTTAGTAATTTGTCTGATAGATATTAAGTTCATTGAAAAATCAGGAGCATGCAACACATTCTGTAAGCACATAGATGGTGTCAAAGTGATATCCCCCTGTCAGAATCGGTCCCATCAGCTATGACCGTAGTCCTTCCTTGAGGAACCTACCGATAGGCTATGAGATGATCTCTATCTCCACACAAGTGGTGTGTGGCTCCATAATCAATAATCCACTCTGATATGTCTGAACCAGCATAAACTGTAGATGTATAAATACTACCTGAGGTACTGGCTCCTGTAGCAGCGGCAAAATCCGAGCTGGTCTTTGAAGTAGGTGCTGGTGTACTAGATGGTGGCATGATGTCTCTCAGTCGAGACACACTGTCATCGTATCTCTGATCTGATGTGGGTGGTGCAACTTGCTGATGATGGGCCTGCTCTGCTACACATGCTGATGCTGGAAACCATGCTTAGAGTAGCATGTGTCTTCCGTATGTCCAGATCTGTGACAAAAGGTACACGATGGTCCACGATCACGTCCACCTCTACCTCGTGATGTATGTCCACGAAACTGAGATGCGCTGCCTCTTCCATGAGAGGCTGCTATAGCAGAAGAATTTGGCACTGGAGTTGGAACATCGATCCTGCTTAATCTCTGAAAGGCCTCCTCCATGGGAGGAATGGTGGATCAACCAATATATGGGAAGATGCTGCCTCGTACTGAGAGTCAAGAGAGGCCAGGAATACTCCAACCATCGTAGCATTCCAGAATGTCTTCATCTGTTCTGGAGTCGCTGTGAGAGGCACAAAGCTATGAAGCTTTTCAAACACCCCACGCATGGTGGTATAGTGTGCATGTAGTGGTCGACCATTCTGCTTAATGGTGAAGATGTCATGCTGTAGCTGTAGAATCTTCGTCTCATTCTTGGCTTGTGAATATGTGGCAGCAAGAATATCCCACATGGCTTAGGTTGTGGGCTGGTGCAGGACATCATTCACTATATCTGGTATAATGGTACCAGACATCCATACTCGTGCATAGGCATCATCAGCCTCCCAGGAGGCATACACTCCTATCTTCTCCGTCGGCTCTTCCTCGGTAAGAATATGCTTTTTACCCATCGACTTCATTAGGTTCATGAATTGCATGGCCCACAACTCGTAATTCGACCCATCTAGTATGACTATGGGTGTCGGACCTCTGAAGGTGGTCGTGGTGGGAATACCGATCTTGTTCTCTGACATCTTGTCGATCAAAGAAGACGAGGATCGTATACTTGAAGAGATAATTGCCTACACTGACATAGGGGCATTTGGTTGTACGTGTATACTTATCATGCAACCAACCCCATCAATAGGAACACGCTCAGAGAACACGCACAAAGAACAGGAGGCATGGTTACATGAGGCCGCAAAGAATATGCGCAAGGATTCCATGTGCTGGAGGCACAGCTACAGCCGCAGGGAAGCCCACGTGGAGGAGCGCAACAGCAGGGCTCAGGATTGCGACGACGGCGGGCGCATCGGCGATGGAGGGGCTGCAGGACCGTTGGCTGTGCAGCGCTCACGGGGGGCTATGGAAGGTGGGGCTAGGGTTTCGGGTACAGGAGCTCCGGTCTAGGACCGCCGCTCTGATACCATGTTAGGAAAAACAAGCGAGATGTTTATTCCATAAGCCCTAGGCTCTCTTATATAGAGGAGAGACCTATGGGTAAATTACATATTGTAGATAAGAAGAAAAGAAAATAGATAAAGGAGTACTGAAATATAGAAAAAGACATATATCTCTACATGCTAGAAGGGCTTGGGTTAAGGAAACTCCAAGCCGAAGGAGGTGGTAGTATTCTCCAAGAAGAGCCTAGGTTGTTGGTATCGAGTTGGGAAGTGCCTTCTGCTAGTGGAGAAAGGTTGGGATGGGTTGATACTTCGACATGGTTTCTTAAGGTAGAGGTAGAGTTGAAAATGAAGCAATACATAGAAGAGGTTATGGGTACAAGGAGTGGTGCTGGGAACACCATTATCTCGACGAGGGATGATGTTGGTGGTGGGACCCTCTGCTCGGAGGTGGTTGGTTGCATGGGGGGCATTTACTTAGGATGACCCCCATTTGTGATTCATGAAGATTGTCTCTTGAAATGTCAGGGGACTGAGGTTATTGGAGAAGAGGGGGAAATTGAATCGATTTTGGGGTTTTGGTGTGCTCACATAATTTGCTTACATGCAACAGAGATGGCATATACGGATTCGAATTTATTGACTGAAACATGGACAATATGGAGGCGTCCGAGGTTTGGAGGTTGGGTCCTCATCGTCGATGGTGTTGATCTGTTGGGTGGATCATGTTGGGTTTCTTTTCTCTGTAGTGCATATCCCTTCTGACTCGACTCGATGGGATGTAGTTGTGCAATGGAGCATAGGTTCTTGGAAGTGTCATGGTTGATTGATGGCAACTTCAACGTTTCAATTTATGTATTTACCTAAGGAGCGGGTTGATCAGGACCTTGGTTCGCATGATTTCATGGACCTTGTGGGGATTTCTACGTTGGGGTGCTTTATGCTTGCAATTTCAAGTACACCTGAGAAAGCTCATCGTCTCGTTCTTATATTGGTCATTTCTTGGCTTCTATGGACCTTATCGGGGCTTTCTCCCTACTTCCTGATCTCGATGAGATTTTTGTCGTGCTCCAATTCAAATCATAACTCTGTGTTGGGAGACATGGGAGTCCAGCGGTTTGGGAGATGCCTTTCACTTTGGGTGCTTGTAGTTGTTGGAGTGTTTTGAGATCAGGTGGTTGAATGTTGTCTCGGGGTCTCTTGGTTGGATTATGTTTCTCGAAACATGGTGACATGCCTCAGTGCTCTTCGACAGATGTTGATGGCATTCAAGAAGGACCTCAAGCTGGAGAGGGAGGAGAGATGGGATGCTATATAGGAGGAGGGGTTCACGCTCGATAGCCTATATGACTCTAGGGAATTGGTGGAGTTGGAGTAGTTAGCTAGGGTCGAGCATTGCGAAAATGTGTTGTAGGAGAGCATGAAGCGAGAGATGGAGTGGAGGCATCTCTTTAGGCAAACCTGATAAAAGGAGGGTGGCACTACTACCTGCTTCTACAATATGGTTGTTAATCGTAGGAGGCGCCATAACCTCATCTATTCCGTCAAGGTTGGTGGCGTGCAGGTGGAGGGTGAGCATGAGATCGAAGCTGCGATAGTGAACTACTTTCATTGCATTAGTGCTAATGGTTCTATTGGCTCGAATGGTTTCCCGTCTTCTTCATTTGGGAGTTCTAGGAGTTGGAGGAGAATGTAGTTGTGGTGCTTGAGTTGAGAGGCAAGAATCATGACTTTGAGCGACTAAATCACTCTTTGTTCTTTCTGTTGCCCAAGGATGCGATGGCGAGTCATGTGTAGGGCTCGATTGCCTTTTCTAACCACAATTTATTCGATTGTGGTGAAGGTTCTAGCCTATCATCGCCGTAGGGGGTGTTTGGATAGTGGGTTTAGGTGGGTTAAACTGGTTGCAGGTAACCCATTTTTGGGTTTTGGTGTTTGGATAGAGGGTTAAACTGGAGGTGGGTTAGAAGTGGGTTTATTATGATATGATTGTATTGGAGTTTGAAAAAGTGAGTAGTTATTGTGATGTGATTGTATTGAAGTTTGAAAAAGTGAGTAGAAGTGGAGTAGTTTATATTTTTTATATGAGATGATGGTATAATATATTATTTTTTGATAGGATTGATGTAAATTTTATTTATTTAATTTTTTAAAAAAGGAATAAAGTGGGGCCCATGTGGAGGGAGAAAATATGGGTTTGGAGAGTTAAACCACCCCGGGGGTGGGTTAACCTTATATCCGAACACACCCGTAGAGTTTTGAGTACACTTGCTGCCAAGTGGCAGATGACTTTCATTCTAAGAAGGCACTTGATGGATGGTGTTGTCTTGGCCTCAGAATCACTACGTTGGAAGAAAAGGAATATCAAGGTATTACTGTGGAAGGAGGATTTATCTAAAAAGTCTACAATTGTGTGAATTAGAACTTCTTTTGCTGGATGCTGGCTTCCCTGACTAGTGGATTTGTTGGATGAGAGAGATGTATGATGACTCTGCCATTTTTGGTGTTGGTGAATGGCTGAGGAGAGGGGTTAACCTAATTACAGAGGAGATGAGGCAGTGTTGCCCCTTGATGACTCTCCTCTTTGTCATGGTCTTAGATGCATATGCTAGGATGGTTTCTCATGCAGATATGTGTTTTCTGCACGAGCTTTTGTCTAGATGGCCTATGAATCCTTTTTTTTACTCTATTCAAATGACAACATCTTTGTAGAGAGGCCGAACATGAGGCAGCTAGGATTGCCATTGTTCTTGAGCTTTTAGGAAAATCTCGGGTCTCGAGATCAATGGGGAGAAGTTAACCTTTGTTCTCTTCGACATGGAGAAGGCAGAGGTGGAGGCATGCTAAGTGTTGTTGAGGTCTTACCGAGGTTCCCTACCTATGACTTTCCTGAGCTTACCCATGGTTAACTGTTCGTTATGGTAGTCGAATTGGTTCCCATTAGTGGAAAGGATCGAGCGGAAGCTTGTGGGCTGGAAGGCTACGTGCTTGTTGATGGGTGGCTACCTTGTGCTATTGAAGGCACTCCAATCTGCTATCCTAATTTTCTTCTTTTCTCCAGGATACTTCATGTCAGAGTTCGTGGGAAGCCACACTCTCTAGTGCATTATTTTTTGGACATGCTTTGGCGTCACTCGGGCATGTTGTTGGTCAGTTGAAAGAAGATGCTCCTTTTTTGGACATACGATGGTATGGAGTTTCATGGCTATGAATAAGGAGTTGCCTCTGAAATGGATTTCTTGTATATGGGGCAACGAGTCCGATCTTTGTACTGTGCTTCGATGATCTATGGGGTTTCGATCAATCTTTCATTGCATGGAGTGGATTTGGGTACCTTTAAGTTTTTGGAAGGGGATTTGCTTGGTTCTCTCGCAGATTTATAGTTCCTTATGACTTGTTATTGGGGATGGTTGTTCATTCCCCTTTTGACATGACAACTGGACTGGAAAGGGCACTTTGACATCATGGTTTCCTAGGCTCCTTACTTTACCGAACGAGTATTTGTTAGTGTGGATGGCTTAGGCTGACAGAACATAATCCTTGACTTTTCGCTGTGAGCTTTCCTATGAGCAGGGACTAGACTTCACGAACCTGATTGGGTCCCTTTCCGTGTTTTCGGGGCATCCTAATGGACACGATCACTAGCAGTGGTTCAACGAGCATTTCCTTGTGAAGAAGGGATACACAAACTTGTACAACTCTTTCGTTCTTGATCCATGCGTCAACTTGAGTTTGTCGAGGCATATTTGGGGATGGATGGTACTTCAATAGGTCTAGGTTTTCCTTTAGTTGTACAGAACATGGTGATGATGGGGGCTCAAAGTTCCATTTTTGGTAAGGTAAGTGTTTTTTACCCAAGATGTAATGGGAGTATGAGGACTGGATCACCTTTTTTGACCATTCTCAAGTTGCAAGATAGATGGATGCGCCTCGATCTTACTAATGTCGCCACTGTGTGTGCTTGCTCTTTCTGGGACTTGCTTGGGTTGCATGGGGAAACCATTTTAGGTGTTTAAATTCATGCAACAATGGTTCTAAAGGTGTAATGGCTAGCTAGAGGATACATTTTTCTTCATATGAGGGATTATGGAGTGTGAGGGGATTAAAGCGGTACTTGATATTTTCAGAGATCTTTCGAGTTTGAGGGTTAATGGAGCCAAGTTAGCCTTTGTCCCTTATGTACTGTCTGCTGAAGTGGTGACTGCTTGTGAGGCAATTATGTTTATCTCTTGACGGAGCTTGCCTATTATGTATCTTGGAATACCTTTACTATGTGGGAGGCTTAAATGGACAGACTGACTGCCAGTGATTGAGAAGCTTGAGAAGAAGTTGGTAGGCGGTGATGGTGAGGGGATCTTTCAAGTTTGAGGGTTAATGGGACCAAGTCAGCCTTTGTCTCTTTTGGACTGCTTGTGGAAGTGGTGATTGCTTGTGAGGCAATTCCGTGTTTCGCTCGAAGGATCTAGCCTATTACTTATCTTGGACGACCTTTATTGTAGGCTTAAATAGGCATATTATATGCCGGTGATTGAGGAGCTTGAGAAGAAGTTCTATGGAATATAGCTTCTTGTCTTATCTGGAGGGGGGCGTAATGGTGAAGACAATCTTTTCTTGTGTTGGAAAAGAAAAGAGCCCACCCATGTGTTTAGTACCAGATGGGGGAGCGGTCACTATTGGGTCTGTCCGTGGGGCTATATAAGGAGCCCCACACCCCCTGTACTCATTGAGAAAGTGAATAGAAAAACACGCCCCGTTAAGGGCTTCTCCCGTGGTTTCATCCCACTCCTCACGGAGTAGGGTTCCACGTAAAATCATGGTGTTCCCATGTTTATCTTTCTTGTTCTTAGCTCTGTTTATCAATTGCTTCCGCATTCTTCATATTTTACAACATGGTATCAGAGTGGGTTTGATTCTCGTGGAGTTATTTTCTTTTATCATGTATTCGAGATGTATTATTATTTTTTGAAAACTGTTCGAGAAGATTTTGAGTTCTAGGTTTCCTATCTGGATCCCTAATCCCTGTTCAAGTTCTGCCCCTCATCTTCATCTCCAAGCAACATTCTCCGATCTGGAAACCGAGAAGACCTCCTTGTGATTCCAGTGCTCGGCCTTTGGCCTTTGACGGACAGTTCCAATCTCGCAAGGCGATGACCAGACGCAAGGCGAGGTCTCGACACCTCCAATCTCCAGGATCCGGGAGCATGCGCAGTGCCCCATCACCATGCAAACCACAGGCGATGCAGCCCAAACGCCCTATTCCCCAGATCGTGCGCAAAAGAAAAAAGGGAGGGGAGCCGCCCTTTCCCCGAGCTACAGGCGGCGGCAGATTCCCTTAGATCTCCTCCAACAGAGGTGGAACCCCGGCGTGGCGAGGTGAGCCCCTTCTCTGGACCACTCCAGAGCCTCATCGGGTGGCGAGTTCAGCAGCCAAATCCTCCAGGTGTTGTGCGACTCGCAGCACTATCCCTGCGACAAGCACAACCCTCCTTCCAAGGCCTCCAGTGGCGCCGCCATCCATTGACTTTCCGCGCGTGAAGACCCCTGCGCGTGGTGCTCCTCCCTCCATCGCCCACACCCGCGCGCCCTCCTCGCTCTCTCTCCATCGCGCGGTGCCTCCGAGTCGCATCTTGCCCCCTCGCATGCCGAGCCCTTCAGGCGGTGAGGGCCTCCTCCGCGCGAGTCGCGCACAGGCTGCATATCAGGAAACCCCAAAAGGGGGGCGGCGGTGGCGCGTGAGCAAGTCCCCCGTTGGGGGCGGTATGGTTTTTCCAGAGAGGGTTTCCTCTTGGGAACCCTAAAGGCTGATTAAAAAAAATTGCATATTTTGGGCCCAACTGTACGGGCCGAGAGCTGCGTTGAGAAAAAAATTGGGAGGGAGCGGGAGCTGTGCAATTAAAAAAAAAGGAATAGAGAGGGGCCTCATTAAAAGAGAGAGAGAGAGATGTCTCATTAAAGAAAAAAATTGAGAGAGGAGTATGCGCTCTTTAGGTCCAACGGACTTGTACTGTTTGCTGTAAGGGCTCAATCAAACTTAAAACAAAAAAAAGGAGGGGGGAGAGGGCCAAATTGTACCGTAAGTTTTTTTTTTTTTAAAAAGAATTTGAAAAGGCACGTACACACACAAAAAAAAGCCGTACGCATATGCTAACAAAAAAATCGAAAAAAAGAAAAAAAAAGTCGCGTACAAGAAAAAAAAAGTCGTACGCATAAAAAATGTGATTCATATTTGCTTCTCCCAACTTGTCTATTATTTTCATTATTCTCACAAGTTTGGGAGAAAGGGGGAGTAAAAGCCATATGCATCCTACATCATTGACTGACAGACCAAACACTCCGGATTTCACAGAATATCAAGCCATCTTCACTGTGCATCGATCTTCGTCGTGGTGTCTCTATCCTCGACATCGACTACGCACTGGATTTGTTTTCTTCAAGGCACGATGGAGACAAAGTTCGGTGACCCGCAGGCACGACTGAGACAGAGATCCGGTGACCATGCAAGCACGACAGAGACAGTCCGGTGACCTTCCAGGCACAACAGAGATACGTTCCGGTGACCTGATATACCCGTCAGCAAGCGGGTTTGTCTACCAGTTGCGGATACATACGTTTATTGTGGTGATTTCAAGTGAAGATGTAATGGTGTATATTTTTCTTTATTGTTGCAAGTTGCAGCTGTCCCAGCTACCAACTTGAGGGGGAGTGTTGGAAAAGAAAAGAGCCCACCCATTTGTTTAGTACCACATGGGGGAGCGGTCACTATTGGGTCTGTCCGTGGGGCTATATAAGGAGCCCCACACCCCCTGTACTCATTGAGAAAGTGAATAGAAAAACACGCCCCGTTAAGGGCTTCTCCCGTGGTTTCATCCCACTCCTCACGGAGTAGGGTTCCACGTAAAATCATAGTGTTCCCATGTTTATCTTTCTTGTTCTTAGCTCTGTTTATCAATCGCTTCCGCATTCTTCATATTTTACAACATTTTGAAAGCGAAAAGGGCCTCTACCGTATAGGTGATTACCCAAAAACTTCACCATTTAATCACCAAAAAAGTACAAATTTACATGATCGCATATTTCAAATTTCGGCCAACACCTTGGCATGAGCCACAACATTTTCAACATAAAAATGCTCCCGACAAAAGAGAGCACCATTTCTAGCTAACTAAATAGCCCAAATCATTTCTAAATGGTGTGTTTCTTCTCAGAGCCACGTCCTTCTGCCGCAGTGGTCTCCCAGAAATCCAAGATTCCATTAGTATGCATCGTAGGCCCCTCGAGGAGCTCCCAAGATGCCACCGAGATCCCACACTTGAAGAAAAGGTGCTCCGCATTCCCTACATTCTCATTACACCTCTGACATAGTGGGTTCGATGTCTCAATGAATCGTGCTAATCTCTCTCCCGTCAGCAGTCCCCTTTTTCAGAACAACCACATGAAGACCTTCACCTGTGTTGGGATCTTCCACATCCATATTCTTCTACAATCCACCGTGCTTCCTCCGGGATTGTACACCGTTGGTCCTTTCAGTACCTGAAGGTGCTTCCTTCAGGGACCTTCACCCGTATCGCAGCCAAGATTGTCTCCACCGTTTGTCCCCGCGGTACTAATGTTTTCTTTCTCATTACGAGCGTTACATGTTGGACTTCAGAGGTGATTTTTATGGTCTTCATCCCGCGCGGGAAGGGCACCGCTGTAGTGGTTTGGGACGTGGTGGCAAAGCTATTCAAGGAGGGGGAGGTGGCTAGGAGTTCTATGGTTAGAAGATATGAACAAGGTGTTGCTTACAAAGTGAGTGATTCAAGTCTTAGGGAATGACTTTGATGTGCTATCCATGATGTTACGATCTAGTTACTCTATCTTAACATGCCTCTATGTACGTATAGAAGTGGTTGCATCGCCTTCCACGTTTTGGAGGGGTGTTTGCTTTGTTTTGCATGACACAATTGCTTCACTTTGACCTGTGATTGCTTGCAAGGCAAAAATTCAGTTGTGCCACTTTTTTAGAAGGAGCTTGCCTATTATGTTCTTGGAATGCCTTCATTATAGGCTTAAATAGACAGATTTTCTGTTGAGAAGCTTGAGAAGAAGTTGGCAAGGTGGATAGCTTCTTGTCTCTTGGGGAGGGGCGATGGTGAAGGCAGTCTTGGTAGCGAGTGATCTTCATTCCCCAATGGCAAGGGAGTCATCGCAGTGGATTAGGACGTGGTGACAAATCTTACCAAGGAGGGGGGCCTTGGAGTGTTCTGACTAGTTGACATGAGCAAGTTATTGCTTGTAAAGTGGGTGATTCGAGTCTTGGGGCATGAATTTGATTTGCTATTCAGGATGTTATGGTCTATTTACTATATCTTGCCTTCTCTTTGTGCACGCGTGGAAGTGGTTGCATCACCTTCCATGATTTTGAGGGGTATTTGCTATGTTTTGCATGATGCGGTTACTTCACAATGACAAATGATGGGCGATGGAATAGGTTTCTCATTTTGGTAGGATGATTGGACGGAAAAGGGGACTTATTATGACATCTTCATGGACTTCTTGATTTGGCAGTTGACAAGGAGGCACGTGTTTCAGATGTATGATTGGAAGGGTCTTGGACACCGATCTTTATGACATAATTATATGATGAGCGAGCTTAGGAGTTCTTGTGTCTGTTGAGCAGGTTGGCTGTAATGGAGGAACTGTCGGAAGGTCGGAAGTCTTGGTGTTGGAGGGATATGTTGTTCATGGTGAAGAAGGCGTATATGGTTTTAACTGTCCCGTAAGTGTTGGAGAGTGACAATGTGGCTCAGGATTGTGGAAGGTGCCCATGCGGATTAAGATTTTCTTGTGGTTGCTTATAGAGGCTAAATTTCTATGGAGTTAGAATGGTGATGATTTTTGCGGGGCACAGGGGAAGATGCCAAGTGTATGAGGTGGCAACGAAGGATATCAATCACATGATCTTTCAATGTCGTGGGTCCAAGGAGACCTGGGTGGCGACTGGATTACCTGGAGTGCATTATGACAATGTGGACTCGTTCTGGAGCCTGATTTTCAATTATTGGAGGGGGTCACTTAATCGCGGGATTAGGTTGATTTTGCATATCTTGGTCATCTGACTTGCGAGGAATGTTGTGTTTTTCAAGGAAGAGTTTTTACCATAAGAATGTATCTAAGCACGATAAAGTTCTATACGAAATGTGATACTTTAAATTTCTTAATGAATATGCAAAGTTTGGGTAGATCTCTTATGGAGGTTTGTCCTTTTATTTCTAAAAAACATATGAACTGAGCTTAATCTATGAAATTCCATGCCCAACACTCTGTGGTCTCTTGCTCACCTCATTATGCATCGACTTTCTGGAAGGGGATTCACACTGTGTTGCCCCACTTCAGCATTTTTTTGCCCATTCTTGGGTTACGGATACTCTTCTGCTCTCTAGACAAATTACTAGACCGATGAGGGGTAGTTGGAAGAATGATTTCCATGCCTCTTTTCTTTAGTCGCGGATAGTCGCTTGTTGGTTCTGGAAATATGGATGGATAATCCTTAACTTCCAACATTCCACACCGATTTCTCAAGACAATGCTTTCAGGAGTTTTTATAGCGATTAGAGGCCACTAGCACTTTTGAAGGGCCAACTGATGGTCGAGATCATTGGAGGTGGCGAGCAGGGGAATTCTTAGTGCACCACACCTAATCAAGCACTTGATAGAACCCCATGTCCCTCAACTTCAAGAAAGCTGGTTTGAAATTGCATATTCATATGGTTACATGCATACTTTGTGTGAATCATGGTCTTCCTTGGTTTACAATACATCGACATATTATTAACTAATGACTCAAAAAAGATTATTAACCAAGGAGAGATTGTGAAATTGCACCCATGCAATCAGTGATGTAAAAAACGGTCTAAACGACCGTTTAAATGTATGCGATGCTTGACCGCATCGTTTAATCAAAAGCGGGTCCATAAACGAGTGGGCCGCATAAACTATCTTAAACGGTCGTTTAAACGGCCTTTTGAATGGCCTTTTAAGAACATGGATCTACTTTCTTCAAAGGATCACCATTATTATGACTTTTTGGACTCAATATATGAATTGTAATTGTTTATGTGTCTATTTTGATATTTGGCTATGAATTCTAGTTGTTTATGTTATCTATTTTGACATTTGGATGAAACATTCCTTGAATTTAACAATATCTGATCTATATTGTGAATCTGTGATTATATTATATGTATGTAATAATTTTTATTAATTAAAAATGCAAAACCACATAATCCGTTTAATTTCTGTTTAGACTCCCGCATACTGTTTAATTGGTAACCAGTGACCATACCAACTGAACACCTCATACCACCTTTTGCAACTTTGCATGCAATGCATGACAACAACTGCTCCTTGTGTGGGGAGAAGATTGAGATAATGGAGCACCTTTTCTTAGTACATAAAATGGCGAAAAATATCCGGCCTGCGTTGGGGGCCTTAGAGGGGCGGATACGCCAAATCTTGACATATTATGGGATTCCCTCTTTCATGCACGGTTTCGATCCAACAACCCGCTGCTAATGCTGGTTGCAATCCGTTGGGCAGCTTGGCTTACCCGTAATGGTGTAATCTCTCGAGTTAAGCTTTTTCACATAGAATATGTGCTTCATTTTGCCAAGACTCTTGCTTTTGTAATATGTTTGCTTGGTTAATATACTTGGGGTGGACACCGTAGGATGTTTCCCCTTTTTTGGTCCATAAAAGCATAGACTAAGTTAGACTTAGTGGTTGCAAGCAGCATAAGAAACAGTGAAGAGGAGCAGTGAACCAACAACCTTTGTGGTGGTAACGATTGGAATTTCTTTCAAAATGACTGTCGGGGGGGGGGGGGGTGCGTGATTTGGTGTGGTAGCGGTCTGGCTGATAGCAGGATTAGCTTGAGGGAATTGCATGCAAAATGTGTATGAGAGCTAGTAGAAGTTGTAGATCTCAAATACAATCCTTTACGGCTTCAATATTTGGATATCGGGGTTCACGTGCCATGCATATAAGCGCATATGAATCCTTTCCTTAGGCAATGGTCCATAACTACCTCGGCTGCCTTGCTTAATTGAGGTGTGCACATCGCATGCACTTACTAAGGCTATAGCCTGGAGGCATTTTTCCTCTTAGCCTCGAATGTCGTTTATTGTACCTTATTCTTTTGTATAAAAAAACCTCTTCCATAGAGACATACTTACGTTCCTTACAGCTCAAAATTTTCAGCTTTGCATTGATGAGGCATGTTAAAGTGTAGTCTCACAGTTCAAATCTTCAATATACTGAATTGTGCGTTTTCTGCAGAAAGTGTGCCTCAGCATTTCTCTCTGACAAAAGAGCATATCTCAAAAACCACTGAAGAAAAGTGCAATGGTAATCACGAGTCCAAAACCCTGATGTTTGATGATGCTGCCAGATCTGAAAGTAAATGCAGTTACATAACACTGGCAGAATGCCTAAGTCGTGAAAAGGCTTTAGAATCATCTCATGAAACATATGATTTGGGAATTGGTGGCCGTTTAACAGATAACCATAGAGGAAATGTGGTTGCCCCTACTTATGTGCCACTGCCTGAATTTGAAACAGTTGGAGAAAAGAATGTTCATATAGACCAGACTGTTGTACAGATTGAACATCCCAAAATCATATGTTTTGAAAAGGAGGAGAAGCAAGTTGTCAAAGACATACGTATTGATGTAGGTGTCCGTTCTTCAGGTAGTTCCTTTCAGCATAAAGACATGGAAAAGAGGGTGAAATTTCTTACTGTTTATTCCAATGTTGAGGAGTTCGGCAGTGCACCGGACGAGGTTTGTGATTCTGATGTTTGTAATCTTCATTTCTAAATGTAAACCTTTAATACTTGAATTTTAGGATGTTATACAGGATTTTACCAAATATGCGGCGATAAATGTTGATAGCTCTGCCACAGAGGATAAGGTTTCAGATAACCCATACAATGAGGTTGGTTGTCATATTTTGCCTTCAAGTCAAGATGTTGGAAGGGATTTGCTCGAAATTCCATCATCTGATACTGAGTTCGCCAATCAAGAAAAGATGCCCGCTGTCAGGGACAATATTCAACTGCAGAACTCATGGAGTGATGCTGACCAAGATGGTCACCAAGCAAGATCTGCAATCAATGACAATATTCAGCCCTTAGAATCAAGTAGCTCTGGTGTTCATGATTTTCCCAATCAGGTGTTGCCCATTTCTTCAGCTTCTTTCTTTACTACCTTTTAAAGAAAATACGCTTCTTGCTTTTATCTTAGCTGACTGAATATCTTAGATGACTGAATGAATTACCTGAATATGACAGATTTTGTGGATATGTGCTTTCTTACGTCTTTTATGTACTGGATGCATGTTTGTTTCTCTTAGTTTCTCGCGGACAAAAGAGGTTGTGGTTGGTGGAGCTTTATTATTAATAGTTGGCCGTAGAAGGCTGGACGAGCTCTCACAAGAGGTTTTTCCACGAGATTGCACATAACAAAGAGAGAGAGAGAGATAGAGAGAGTAAAGAGACAGAAAGATACAAATCCATTTCTCTCTAATTTGATTCAAACAACAATCTCTTTCCCGAGCACCTTAATCTGCTGAAGTCGAAGCTGAACCTTCCAGTTTCTTCTGAATCCACTTTTTTTCCCTCATCTAAAAATACAAGCTACGCATCCAAACAGAGTGAGTTTGAACGCTAGTCTTGGATGAAGAAAAAAGAGGATGGAGGTAGCCTTTCCCCTGCTTGCTGGAAAGGTGTTCTCGCTTTCTCTTCTTTACTTTCCTGTACGCTGTGGATTCTTGGGTGTCTTGAATTGGGATTAGACCTTTTTGTTTGTAGAAGTCCTCACCACCGAGAGTTGGCTGAGGGTTGGTGAGAGGGAGGGATTGGTGAAGTGGGAGGGAGAGGACTAAAAATGTTCTTATTCCCAGGAAAAGGCAGTCTGTTGCCTCCATCATTATCTAAGGTCTCTGGAGCAGATTTGACCTTCAAAGAGTAACGGTTTAGGGGCTCTCCAAAATCGCGAGAAAGCAATTGGACTCATTTACACCTGTTGTTATGGAGAGTTCAGATATGACGGTCCCGATTTTCACTTATAGACCACTGCCAGTAAAGATTTAGAACCTATCTTTATGACCCCGTTGATGGGAACACAGACCTGGTAGCGGATGTTGGGGATACGAAGCCCCTCTCCCCTGGATACGGAAGCGGATGCAACCGCCACCACAGAAGCACGTAAAAGAAAGAACAACCAGATATAATGGTGGTTGGTCACATCTCGCGACTACCGGAGAAGAAAGATCACTATAAATTAGAACGAGTACAACTCTCTCCGTTCCATTGCTCTCTCATCTCTTTCTTCTCTCTCTCTCCCCCTTTCTCTAAGGGTTACATTGTTTTTGTGGTGGTATGGAAGCAATTCCTCCCACCCCCTCTATATATAGCCCAATTACAATCATATAGTCATATTCCTTTTAGGAATATAAATAGAATACAACTCAACTATTAGTAGGACCCATTAGGATTCCCAACCCTAATATGACTCTAATCCTAACAATCTCTCCCTTGAGTTGAATTCCATCATCTCGTAATCGTCTTGAGTCTACATTGGGTCATCCTCATCATCTGTAAGTCTCATTAGCAGGAACTCAGCATCTCTGGGTGATGCACCCATCGCTGGGTGCCTGCAACGTGCCACCTTGCACGATCTCCTTCCAGCCACCGTTAGCAGAATTCTTCGACGCCTCTGTTTGATTTCTCTAAGAGACCATCATATCACAACTTCTGAGGATTGCGCATCAGTTGCATCACGTCATCTTGTCGACATCGACCCTCACTCTTACCCATCACATTGTATCCCTTCAACAACGTTGAACCTGACTCTAATACCAGTTGATGGAAGCGGTACCAACTCAGCTCTGATACCAATTGTTGGGGAACAAAAGCGATACCAACTATGCTCATATACCGGTTGTTGGGACACGACCTGCTGATATCAACTCTGCTCAGACATCGATTAATGAACCCACAACAGATATGCATGTGCAATCGACCACCACTACGAAAGCACGTGAAAGAAAGAACAACCAGATATAACGGTAGTCGGTCACCTCTTGCGACCACGAGAGAAGAGAGATCACCATAAATTAGAACGAGTACATCTCTCTGTGTTCCCTCGCTCTCTCATCTCTTCTCTCTCTCTCTTTTTCTAGGGGTTACATTGTTCTTGTGGTGGTATGGAGGCAATGCCTCCCGTCCCTTCCATATATAGCTCAATTACAATCCCATAGTCCTATTCCCTTTAGGACTATAAACATAATACAAGTCAACTATTTTTATGATTAGGAGTCACATCCTAATCCTAATAATAGTTGAGTTGTATAGTGTTTATAGTCCTAAAGGGAATAGCACTATAGGATTGTAATTGGGCTATATATGGAGGGGACGAGAGGCATTGCCTCCATACCACCACAAGAACAATGTAACCCCTAGAGAAAGAGAGAGAGAGAGAGAGAGAGAGAGAGAAGAGATGAGAGAGCGAGGGAACAGAGAGAGATGTACTCGTTCTAATTTATGGTGATCTCTCTTCTCTCGTGGTCGCGAGAGGTGGCCGACCATCGTTATATCTGGTTGTTCTTTCTTTCACGTGCTTCCATAGTAGTGGTTGCATTCGCTTCCGTATCCGGGGGGTTCGTATCCCCAATAACAGGTATCCGAGAGGATTCGATACCAGATTGTGTTCCCGTCAACTGGTATCAGAGCCGGGTTCAGCGTTGTTGAAGGGACACGATGCGACAAATAAGAGCAAGGGTCGACGAGGCGATGCAGCTGATGTGCAATCCTCCGAAGCAGCGATATGATGGTCTCTTGGAGAAATCGAATAAAGGCTTCGAAGAGTTTTGCTAGCGGCAACTGGCGGGAGATCGTGCAAGGTGATACGTTGAGGGCACCTAATGATGGATGTGTTACCCAGAGGCGGTGAGTTCCTATTAACGAGACTTGCAGATGATAAGGATGACCCAATGCAGACCTAAGATGATAAAGAGGTCGTAATGGAATTCAACTCAAAGGAGAGATTTTTAGGATTAGAGTCATATTAGGATTAGGAATCCTCATGGGGTGGGACTTCTAATCCTAATAGTAGTTGAGTTGTATTCTATTTATAATCCTATTGGGAATATGAATATGGGTTTATAACTGGGTTATATATAGAGGGGGGGTGGAGGCATTGCCTCAACACTACCAACAAGAACAATGTAACTCCTAGAGAAAATGGGAGAGAGAGAAGAAAGAGATGAGAGAGTCACTTTCTTCTCCGGTGGACGCGAGATGTGACCGACCATCGTTAATATGGTTGTTCTTTCTTTCACATGCTTTCGTGGTGGTGGTTGTATTCTTCTGTATCTGGGGGGTTCGTATCCCCAACAACTGGTATCCGAGAGGAGTCGATATCGGGTCGTGTTCCCATCACCCGTTTGGTCATCTATTTTAAATGTTTGACACACAAGCAAGGCGAAAACATGTGTGCCGGGTAAAACAAAGCATACCATTTTCTGACCAAAAGGAAGCATGTTAAAATGGCAGCTTTGTGCATGAAGCGCCTACTATTCTCTGATTTTGTAGAAGGTTGGACCGCTGTTCTGTTATGGGCAGCTCTACTTTGCATTTACATAAAATTGTTTCTGTAACTCGGAACTCTGGCCTGGTGCTGAGATGATGTGTAGCATTTTGTTGAGGATCTCCTTCCAAGGGGCAGCATATTTCTGATGCATAATCAGAAGTGCATCTTTGTAGGAGTGAAATATTTGAGTTTTAGCTCTCAAATTGAGTTGCTGCAAACTGTGTGTGCATGCAGATCTAACAAAAAAATATTTGATATTTTAAAACACCTTCAGACTCATGATTCAAAAAGTGACGAGAAATGTTCCGTACTGTCTTTTAATTGTGCTCAGCTCTTCATTTTGTCGTACCATAAAACATAGAAATTGAAGTGAATCACTTAGTTGTCTCTTGATTAAAACTTAATGAAGAAAATATCATCTTTCTGGGAAGTTCACTTCCAACATTGTTTGCTCCCGCAGCCATATTTACTGCATGAAAGTTGTAGAAATGCTGTCATTGCTTTGTAAAAGTTCAATTAATTGCACCGAATCAACTTCTTGAAAAAAACAAGAGGGTCAAAATGCGATAAAGGCTTTGATGTCCCCCTTTTCCATGTCTTGTTCCGAAATTTATCACTCGCTTCTGAAATCACAGGGTACTTTGGAACCAGAAAACTCCATTTCGCCTGGTGGTGGAGGTGAACCAGGATATGCCGACAGCCCACATGATGCTTCATCTGTTGATAAGCAAAATGTTGGGGGCATAGTTACCGGTGATGCTGATGTGCATTTGACTATGATCAACAAGGAGACGATGGTTGTCACCGGACATCAGCAGCGAGACCGAGCAATGATCGGAGAATCAACCTATGACAACCTTCCAACTATTTCTCAAAATCCCTTCCATTATGCCCAAACAGATGCTAGTGTTTATGGACCTCATGCACTGTCTGATAGAATATCTTATACTGGTCATCCTCCTTATTCTGGAAGCATCTCTCTTCGCTCGGACAGTAGCACCACCAGCACGCGCTCATTCGCATTTCCCATGTATGTATTATTTCATCATCGTATATCAAAAATCGTCAACTTGCTAAGTTATTTTTATTTCGTGATCATATTTTGAAAATCATTAACTTGCTATCCTAAGTTATTTTTCTAAAAATCTGCTTCTCCTAATTGATGAATTTGCTAGCTTTCTTCCATGTGTATGGTTGGCAAAGAATTCTCAAGAGGATTGTTTAGGAATTTGTTAATAACCTGATTTCCGGAACTACATTATATGCACATTTTGAGATCAGCTTACTTTACTTTAGGCCATTGTAGTTTACCTGTATTTTGTACTTGTTGCATTTTCCATATATAAGTATTTATCTAAAGGTCTTTTCATCTTTTTGGCATTTTAGATTGCCGACGGAGTGGAACAGCAGCCCAGTCAAAATGGCAAAAGCTGATCGTCGTCATTACAGGAAGTATCGTGGGTGGAGTTCCCGCATCCTTTGCTGTAGATTCTGACACCGTCTCCCTTTGACTTAAATTTATTATTATAATGTGTGCCCAGGCATACAATAGCGATGTAAATCTCCTATATATCTCTTCCCATCCATCCTGCCTTCGTGATTGGTCCTGCAGATCAGAGTAGCTACTGGTGTTGCATCAAGGCTTTGAGTCATCATGTATTTAGAAATTATCACCAAAGTTTTTTTAGTTCATTTTTTATGGTTCATTTTGTTTGGAGCCATCATACAGGAAACTGCAGTTTGGTGCTACATTTGTTCTTTATTTAGTTAATGGATCTTCATTCTCTTAAATGTGTCATGGAGCATGGAATCCTTCTTTTTGCAGCTAACCCAAGTATACTCCTGTGAGATTGAAAAGGAATTACTTTTATGCCTGTACCTAACATGCGGGCATTACACCAAAACTGAAGCACTGATAATATGAATCTTTATAGTCTAAGTTTATAACCAATTTCTTTGCTTATGTTTGCCACTTATGTTAATGTGTGTATCGGGCATGTCTGTTGATTTACATGGCTGATTATGTTAACCGGCGCTTTGTGTAGACCTTCACTGATAGTATATGTAGTTGGTTTATATGATTTACGTTGTGGCTTGGGCGAGTTTGCATTCTTCCATGGTTGGTGTAGGGTTCTTACATGCTATGCCAATGAAGTTTTCTCAGGATAACAAAAAAATTCTAGTGCATGTGTGGTTAAGCTGCTGGTATGCAATGCCACACCGGTTTGCTATTCATGATATGCCAATCAGTCGTCTAAAGTGCTCCTCTGCATGTGAACCTGTGCTCTCTGGACAGTTCTGAAATGGTATGTTAATGATACTTCCTGGCCATAGCATGGATAGTGGTGAATGAAGGGCTTTTTCCAAGCATGCAGTCTTTGTCTAGGTAGATGAATAAATCTCTTCCTGTTGATGACAACCAGAACTGGGCTTGTAATTTTGTATTTGAATAACTTGCCTCCCAATACTATTTGGAGATTGGAGTAGCCTAATTTTAACTCACAAGTTCATTCTGGCAGCAGTATATGGCATGATTACCAGTCAATGTTTGCACTGCAGAGAGTTTGCAGGGCTTCTCTACAAGGAAGTTTCGCTGAAGCTCTGCTGAAATTCCATACTGAAGTTGAGTTCGTTGGAGGTGAATTTGATAAGCCTACTCTTGAACTTGCAAGATCTTAGGCCATAGCACCAAGCCGCACGCAGGGGACAGTGGTAGACACCATTCACCTCTTAACGTCAGCTGGGTAAGATTATGTAGATATTTTCCATGTAACAGAAATCATCACTGCCATTGGTGGTGTTCCATTGCCGAGCATGATTGTCATTAGGTCATTAGGTTAATAACTGAAAGCTGTCCTTTTCGCTAGGTATACATAACAACATGGGCTTGCTCAATCCTATATATACTGTTCATCTTCTTCAGGATATAAACGATTTTATAAAATTTGGTTCTTTCTTCGCTAGTCATGACTAACAGTGGTCCTTTGAAACACTCCACAGCATGGTCTGAACACAGAGTAGAGTCAGAGGGGGGTTCCCATTAATCTTTGTCGAGTGACATGTTAAGGCCCGTCTATTTGTCTGGAAGCCCAAAATGGAGCGTGAAGTAAACATTAAAAATGATAGTTAAGGATAATATGGCAAACCATCATTATAAAGTCCAACACTTTTCTCACCCAAGTGTTCATGATTAATGGAAGTATCCCCATGACTATGGTTACTGTGACACCTACAAATTTCGTGATTGAGAATGTTTGTGAATACATGATTGTGGAGGCATGTACATGAGCAATGTGGCACACTCTAGGATGAGTTTGCTTGAGTGTCTAGCTTGAAGGTTTTCCATTGGAGTCTTGGAGACTCATCGCCATCAAATGTATGCGGTGCTAGAAAGCGTTAAGAAGGACACTAGTTTGGATGCAGAGTGTCGGGGAGCTCATGGTAGAGCGGGCACAACAACTATATGCAACAATGCAAGATATGGCGATAAATGTAGATATCAACACATATGCATGCATAGAGTGGTACGTGTGATGACGCATCAGAGACGTATGTGTAGAGATGTATTACCACATAAGGACGGGCATTGCATGAAGGTCCAGAGGCCCAGGTTCCGTTTGCCTCACTGTTAGGCGTTTGATGACATTTGATTGGAATTTGACAAAACTGCATCAACAAGTGTTGGAGCGTAAGTGTGCCGATGATTCGTCGGGTGGTGTTACGTGATCCAGAGAAGATGAAGGGTTAACAAGGGAGATTAAGAAACAAGAACGCGAATGGTTACCATGGAAGGTGAAGGGTGGCCACGGATAACGAGGAGTCTTGTGTTTCATTGGTTTTATTAATTAAATGTAATAATTAGAGTTCCTTAGCTTTTCCAGAGTCTTGTATATAAGGAAGGGATGTGAATCATTCTCCACAATAGCTCCCTATCCTAATTGTGTAGTCCACTTATGAATAAGAAAGTGGAACAACTTTGATCTGTTCCCCTAGTCGTGCTTGTGTTCTTGTGTTTGCACATCCATGTGTGAGCAAGTGAGAGCACAAGAAAAGTTGGAGCACGTTCGTGGTTGTTCTACTCAAGAGAAGACTGAGAAGCTTACAGAAGCCAACACCTCACATGTTAATTCCAAAAGCAAGGATTTTGACCTTGTAATAAGTGATATCCAAGCATCGGATCTTCACTTCATCAGTGTGGAGTGGGATCATCTCTGAAGACAACGTTTGCATGAAGTGGTATTATAGTGGGAGGATACAAATTCATTAGCACGAAGATCTATTAGAGCTAAAGATGATAGCAAGTCGTTGACATGAAGTGGTATCAGAGCGAAGAAAATTCCAATTCGTCGGTAGAAAGTGATTTCAGAGAGAGTTGAAGCTTAAGTAGTTGTTGGTGCAATTTTTCGAGGAGCGAAGGATCTTGTTGGTGTGCAGATTGCTCTTCAACGCTTGAAGCAAATATGCATTGTTCGTGAGTATGTGGAGCATTTCACGTCTTTGTGTTGTACATTGAGAATATTTCCTAGGAAGACAAGCTATTCAACTTCATGGTCGAGTTGGAGACATGGGCCCAGGTTGAACTGAGGAGGTAGGGTGTGAAGAACATGAATTTGTTGATTGTTGAGGCCAACGATAGCCTATAGAGTCTATTTATTTCGTGCTAAGGAAGATGAGTTCACCAACGAGCTAAAGTAAATGTTGAAGGGTAAAGGTAAATGTGCATCCTCTTGTTTGTGCTTGTGTTTGAGCATTCGTGTATGAGCAAGTGAGAGTACAAGAAGAGTTGGAGCACGTTCGTGGTTGTTCTACTCAGGAGAAGACTGTTTAGCTTACGAGAAGATAACACTTCACATGTTAATTCCAAAAGTAGAGTTTGAGATTTTGACATTGTAATAAGTGATATCCAAGCACTGATCTTCACTTCATCTGTGCGGAGTGGGATCATCTATGAAGATAGTACCAATTTGTTAGGATGAAGTGGTATTATAGTGAGGAGGATACAAATTCGTTGGCATGAAGTGATATTAGAGATAAAGATGATAGCTAGTTGTTGTCATGAAGTGGTATCATAGAGAAGACTATTCCAATTCGTCAGTAGGAAGTGGTACTTTAGTGAGTTGAATCTTGGGTAGTTGTTGGTGCAATCATTCGAGGAATGAAGGATCTTGCTGGTGCACATGTTACTCTTCGATGCTTGAAGAAAATGTACATTGTTAGTGAGTATGTTATGTCTTTGTGTTGCACATTGAGAACATTTCCTAGAAGACAAGCTATTCAACTTCATGGTCGGGTTGCAGACATGGGCCCATGTTGAACTGAAGAGGCATGGTGTGAAGAACTTGAATTCGTTGATCGTTAAGGCTGTCAATTTGATAGCCTATAGTGTATAATTAGTTCATGCTAAAGAAAGTGAGTTCACTAGCAAGATGAAGTAAAGGTCAAAGAGTAAAGGCAAATGTGTTGCCAACGAGCCACCAACAGAGGAAAGAGAGTACTCTAAGAAGAGAGAGAAACCTAAGAGGATGAGACGATTCATATGCGATGGTTTGCATTGGGTGCAAGATTGCCCAAAAAAGGAGATGCCTAAATCTCCTCATGTGGACAAATACAAAGAACAAGGTAAGGTGCGATAGGGAACAATTTGTGCTCTTCGCAACCTCTAGCTCACAAAACTTCACAACGGAGCTATGAACTCGACAAAGAAAGGAATCTCTGCCATGAAGAGAGGGACTATGGAGAGATCCATGAGATTTGGAGGTGCCAACTCTCAATTAAGAATGCACATGAGTGCAAAGGTGCATGATGAGCACCAACATGTGCAAAAGAGTTGTATAGCGGAAGTTGCTGATAAGATAACATCCATGCATGAGAAGATGGTACAGAGAATTGATGAATAGCCATTCGGTCACCTTTATTCTCTTATTTTTGCTTTAAATCTCTAGTAAAATACATGTAAATATCACTAACTTGCATTAATTAATATTTGACATTAATATGTAAATTATGCATAAATACTTGTATTTAAACTCAAAATAAAAGAATAAAGAAAATAAACAAAAAACAAATGAAGTATCAAAGATATTGAATGACCCTAAATCACAAGACCTAGTCAATTATTAATTATGTCGATAAGGAATACAACAGGGGGAGATAAGGGCAAGATAATACATACAATTATACACATAACCCTAGAAACCCTTTATGTTCAAAACATTGTATACAGTTCATATTTACACTATTTTATGCACACTCATACATACCTCAAATAAAAATATTTTTAACATGAAATATGCACCAAATAATGTATAAAAAATAGAAAAATAACAGTCAATAAAAATCATGGACAATGCGCATGGTACACATAGATGAAAAAGCCACAAACATAAAATTGTTGATCAATATCTCCTCCATATAAACTCAAAATTCATCAAACTCAACCTCCATTGTAATTCAAATTAAATTATTATCTAATGAAGGTGGCTTCATTTAAAATGGAGTCAAGATACAAAAGTCAGTTTTCGAGGCACCATTGTACTGAGGCATCTGTATGTAATATAATATTATTTAATCTTTACATTTTACTCCCTTTGTATTTTTAGATAATTGTACATAGTATATAAATCATATTAAAAATACAAACATAAATTAAAACATTTAAAATAAATCCAAAATAAAGAATGGAAGTATGATACGTGGATATATTCTACCTATAATGTGTATACATGTAAGTATTTATGTACACAGATAAATAATAAAAATAAAATACAGATATGTAAATACATAATAAATGATAATGTAAATATATAAAATATATAAATATAATAATATATACATAATGTACAGAATACAAATAAAATATACAAAATATAGGCAAATATACCTATATATCTATATGTAGAAATTAAAACCTAATAAATAAGTCAATAAAAATAATTAAAAATCACTTGAAGTAGTACACAAAATAAGAAACAACTTTCATGTTTTAAATTTTATTTAATAAAATCAATTGTTACTTTATTTTTCATAATCTCCATTTCTAGCCCTATTGTCTTTTTGTGCATGCTAAGGGCCAATCACAACTCAGAGAGGTTGACCCCATGTCAACCCTCCCTTCTTCGTGTAAATATGCACTTTTGTCCTATCCGAGCCCTATTCGTTAATTTCATCACACCATTACTTGCGACCTTTGACCTCGATTCCTTCATGAAGAATGCACCTCTAACATCCAGGAACCACACCGGGATATTGCTTCCATTTGATCTTCCTTGAATGAGGTGCAAACCCTCGGTCAATCCCTCATTCTATCACCTTGTATAAATATTCTCCTCTAACCATCGTTTTATTTAGTCCATATTTGAGCCCCGTAACCCCTTGAATCCATCACTAGAGTGTCGCCCTTAGTGACATGAATGAGTGCCTCTCGACTCAAGGCAAGGAGAAGGAGATCCAACCACCACTAACCATCGCCAGAGAGCACTGGTGGTTACTCTGCTCCTAGGTTATCTCTAGCTTTTTCAATTCGTAGGATAATCATTAGTCTATGGTAGCATTTTGTTTCGTCTAATGTAACCCATCGTAGCTTAAAATTCAATATATATATATATATATATATATATATATATATATCGCTGGTTCTTGCTCCAACGACTGTCTTTACTGTGATAGACCCCTTTCCCGACTTGCATCCACCTCCACTCTCTGTCCCTACATATTCTACACCTGACTCCATGCCATATCCAACTCTGATCTTGCTCAGATTATGCGAAATCATCTCCATCTCCCATTCATCATCGCTGGAGACCCATTTCCCCTTCACCGTTTTTGTGCTCCTGTGTTATTTGTTGGTCGAGGGAGTTCCCATCGAGCACGAATTCATTTTCTGTAGGTGTAGATCTTAGAATAGCTCCTTCTGGAGCTGATCGTGAGCCTAGAACCCATCCCAGGTCCCCCAGAATGTCGAAGACCCTAGGTCTCTCTCAGCAAGACCTGGACTTATTTATGGACCACCATCGGATGCAGATTATTTCTAGGAAGCCACTGAGCCCTTTTGTGGGTTGATATATCACAATGGGATGTAGAAATCAGAGGTCAAACCTCATCGGGGAAGACGTTCTTCCCCGTTCTAGGAGAGGTTCCTAGATCCATCCGATCCGAAAGTCCTGACAGGTCATTTCCCAACCATTGGATTTGGGGGCGAAGCGATGCGCTCCTCTACCGTCAGATGAAGTTAAGTGAACTATTCCGAGCCATCCATCAGTGCATGATTGTGTATTTTGCATCTTCAACCAATATACATTTTGTATTTAATATCTAGTACTTAAACAATTCTCTATAGTGTAAAATAATTTTGTAATATTTATCATTAGGGCCCAATCTTTGATCTATTTGCACTTAGTTCCTCTGCTAGGTCACCTCACGTGGCTCTCCACGTGAGGTGCCTTGACATTTTGCATGGAACCCCTCCGTGTTTAGTGATTTCATTTTGGTCTCAAAATGTGTTAAATCAGTGTAATACTTTTGAGAAAATTACATGACTGGTCATGGAACTTTTTTATTTACAATTATAATCCTAATAGGTGCTTTTAAATGTAAAGTTTTTTTTAAATTGGGCAAATTGTGTGCTTGGCCCCTAGATTTTGTAACTATGTTATCAAACACATGAAATGTTCTTTGGAAATTGCATTCTAGTCCATGTATTGCTAATTTATTTTCTTGCTTGTATTTTAAATATTGAAAATAGTATTTTATGTCTAAAAATTATAAGGAAATTAACATAAGTGCTTGGAACCCATATATATCACATATATTCTTCACAAGGTATTTAAAATTATTTTTTATTTATAAAATATATGAACATTACATTTCTTTTAGTTTAGCTATTTAAAATCCATAAAAATTACAAAGTTCTTTCAAAAATTCCAAAAAATACAATAGTTGTATTTTATTCTATTTATCATTTGACCAAAAAACATTAAAAGTTTCAAAACCAAAACCTTAAAAATCATAAAACATAGAAAACCCTATAAAAATGTGCAAAAATTCTAGAAAAAAATAATATTTATGTTTTATATCTTTGTATGTTCTTTGATATATATATATATATATATATATATATATATTAAAATTAGTTTGGGACTTATTTTGCACTAGTATCTATTTTTAAAATCCTAAACACATCTTTGAGTTTTCTTTATTCACTATTTTGCAAATTTTAAACTTCAAAATCCATAACAATTATAAAAGTTCTACAAAAATCTCAAAAATAGAGAAAAATATAAAAAACCTAAAAATATTTTATTTTCTTTATTTTGACTTTATTTGTCTTATTTGAAAAATCCAAATCATCTCGTCTTTTATATTATTTATATAGAATATATAATAATTATATCTATATTATTATTTATCCTATATCTAAAACTAAAAAGAAATTAATTTTTAAAATAAAAAACATAAAAATATAAAACATTTAAAATATATAAAAATTTGTATATTAATAAAAACCCACGAAAAGACAAAAAGCAGAAAAAGAAATAAAACATTAAAAATCCAAAATATTATTAATTAATAATAATTAATATTATTTTTATCTGTCCTTATTTTGACTTTCTCGAGTTCGACACTCCGACTATTTGCCCTATATACAAATTCATCGGAGTTATTGTTGAATCTCCATTATCACTTTATTCTATCATTTTAGCCTTAAAAACCCTAGCCAAATGCATGTAAATGACACTATTTTGTATAAATTAAAATTCATCATTTATTCTATTTTTTGTATATAAAATATAATTTTCAATGCTAAAATTATAGAATAAAGAAAAGAAAAGTAAAAGCATAAAATGTCAAAGGTATTTTATGGCCTTAAACCCTGAGACCTAGGCATCTTGATGACTGGGTCGACAAGGAATAAAGTAGGGGGAGATAAGTGTCAAAAACACAATAAAATTCCCATTCTTTTTCTCCAATAAGTTCTTTTTGGGACCTATTTTATTTTATATTCTTTATACCTCAAATAAAGAAACTTTGCACATAAAAGTTGTCGATAAAAATATATATAAAATTACAAAATTTATTTCATACAAAAATAATATACAATGTACATTATATACTAAAAAAAGCCAAAACCCAAATATCCCATACTATATCTTCTCCATATGAACTCAAAATTTATCAAAATCACTTTAATTGTATATAACTTTTAATAAGCTATTTAATTAAGGTGGTTTCATCTAATTTAGAGTTAAGATGTAAAAGTTAGGTTTTGGACCCCTATTGTATAATTTACCAGAATAAAACCATAAATAGAGCACTAAAATAAAATAATATAAAAAATACATAGATGAAATACCTATACTTATACATATATATTTATTATATACCTATATTTACTTAAGTGTACATATTATCTCAGAAAATATAACAAAGATATATGAGGAAAGGGAGCCTACTTCATGAAGTAGGTAACCTTACCTACTTCATGTCCAATTTTTATAATTTTTTTATTTTTTTTAAAAATACCACCATGAATTTTCATCACTATATCCCTTTAATATGTCATTCAAATTTCGTTAGAAATAAATACTCCTATGCCCTCCATCTAGAACATGTAATTTTAACAGTCTTAGATTTGTTGTAATCGACATGTTCTAGATTAAGGGCATAGGAGTTTTTGTTCTAACAAAATTTGAATGACATATTAAAAGGATATAGTTATGAAAATCCATGGTGGAATTTTCTAAAAAATTAAAAATTGTATAAAGTGAGCATGAAGTAGGTAAAGTTACCTACTTCATGAAGTAGGCTCCCTTTCCTCAAGATATATTTATGTGTATAATAATATATTATAAATATATAAATTGAGAAAATAAAATAATAAAATAAAAAATACAAAATAAAAATAAAATACTCAAATCATAGGTAAATGTACGTATAAATGAAACCCTAAAAGTGACTTGTAATAAATAAAGCCATAAAAATAAATAAAAATTATATTAAAATACTATAAAAAATAAGAATAAACTTTTATTTTATAACTTTTTTAATTAATTAATTTATTTTATTATTATTTATATTTTTTCAGCCTGTTATGTCTCCTAGTGGCCCATCTGGACCAATTGATACACTACGTGAGGCTCCTCGACTCCTCAAAGATATCTTGACAACTCATTGAACATTCATGCAACCAATTTCCTTCCTCGTATGATCCTTCATTTCGTGTGAAAACCCTAGGTCAAGACCCCTCGTAGCTTCGCCTGTACATAAGCCTCTCTTCCTCCATTTTTGATCTTCGATTCGACTTTCTCCTGATTTAACCCCTCAGAGTGCCTCCAAGCGTCGAGGCTTGTGACAGAAGCCCTCCGCCATGCTTCACAGCGAGGAAGGAGCGACATGGAAGTTGTTCCCACCATCTTCGGCCATATTGATCGTGAGGTCCGATCTCGTGGCTCTTAGCCACTTGAGGTGGTTTTCTTTAGCTTGTTAGATAGCCATTAGCTTTAGGTTTTGTTTTTAGCTTTTATTTTGTGCTTTGACTACTTGTTTAGCCTAGGATTTGAACTTAAACCTCATCGGATCTTTCGAGCTCCGACCATCGTGTTCACGCTCAGGCCCCCTGTCCCGACTCCACTATTCATCTCATCTTCTCCTCCTATAGTTTCTCCACTTAATCGCGCCACCCATCCAACCATATCCACCATAGTTTGGATCTTCGAGGTCCACCTCTTCCACACTTCGTCAGACCTCGCTGCCTACACCCATTTCACGCCCATCCTCCACCAATAACAACCAGGCATGCCCCATTTTGTCGTTGTTTCTTTCATATACTTTATAGGTCCTGAGGGCGTGTCTGAGCACTATTTTTCCAAGAAAGCACTCCAGGCCCCCCTTTGAACATTGAGCTCCAAGGGCTCAATCAACAGCCTCAGACATTTTAGAGATCTCCAGGAGCTTTGGGAGGGCCTCAACAACATCAAGAAGCCATCGACTGGGCACCGGGTCATCGGAGGAGCGCACAACATTGAATTAAAACTCGCCACGCACGAGTTCGTCCTCAGTTCCCCCACCACCTTCCAGAGCCGTTGGATCATGGGACATTCTTCCCAAGGAGCAATAGCCGTTAGATTTTGGCATGCCTCTACCATCATATCTCTGTTAGAGATCTCATCCAGACCACTGTTGCACGAACCGACATCACGCATCCTCCGCCGGACGTGTGGCAAGTAAAGGGAGCTGCGTCGTTGGATAGCGCTTTCGTGGGTTAAATTACGAAATCCACCCTCGCATTTTTTGTCTGTTTATTTTAGTCATGTAATTTAATTAATTTTTTGTAAAAATTGCATGTGAACTCTGGAGTTTATTTAATATTGTTATTTGGTCCATTCTAGGTCACCTCAAGTTCGGTCCCACATGAGGTGGCCATTTTTTACTTAAGCCCTCACAACCTTTTGTATTTCATTTATAATATTAAAACGTTCATTTGTAGTTATATAATTTTGGATAATTTGCAGAAAAACAGTTGCCTTTATTTTTATTGCAAATATGCCCCAACTAGTTCATAAATTTTTTTGATTTGTATTTCATTTATTAAAAATATCATCCATACTCCAAAAATTCTAAAAAAATAGGTATTATGCACGCTAGTGTCTACTTTCAAGCCATATTTTTAGTTTTTAATTTAGACATTTTACCTATTTTCTAAAAATCGAAAAGAGATAATTTTGCCCATGTTTATATTATAAAATACCAAAAAATAAACAATATTTTTAAGTCCCTAAAAATATATTTTGTTTATTATTGTATTTTACAACTCTAAACCAAAAATTACTAAAAATAAAAAAAAGTCAAAAATTAAAAAGCTCCGAAACCCTTTATAAAAAATATAAAAAATTTCCAAGAACTCAAAAAATCTTTTCTACTTTATAATTTTCTTTATATTATATTATTTATTAAAATTTATTTGAAGATTTTTTTATTTTATTTTCTATTTTTAATCTTCAAATCAATTCGGCTTATTTATTTAATCCTTGTTTTGGGATATTTTTTACTTTAAAAATCCATAAAAAGTAGAAAAATTGTGTAAACAATCTCAAAATTGTAAAAAGTTATAAAAATACAAAAACATTTTATTTTCTATAATTTGAATATTATTAGTATTGCTTATAAAATATTAATCTATATTGTATATATAGCCTTATATATTAATATTATATTTAAAAAGAAAAAGGAATTAAAAATCAGAAATTATAAAAGAAAATTAAAAAAATAAAAAAATTAAAAAATACAAAAATTAAAATCCATAAAAGAACATAAAAAATTAAAGCCCACAAAAATACATAGACAAGAAAAACACAAATTTTGTGCATTATTGCCCAATCTATCTAGTTTGCTCCCTGTGTTCTACACTCCACACATACTTACACCTATACACAACATTTGTAGAGTTATAATAAATTTTAACTCTACATCTTATTTTTCATTATTTTATTTATATTGTGGGTTAATTGTTGATTGACACGAGATTTTCGTGAGCGGTCGCCTCAGTGATACTTTTATCTTTGCTTCTCAATGAAGATAATTTTTAGACTCTTGCAAAATTTATGTTATCAAATGACGTTGTCGGGCGGGGAGCAACGCCACATCGAATTTATTTCTTTGTTTGTATCTTTTTGTATATATTTTTCCTTTTTTATTTTCTATTTTATTTAATACTATTTGTGAATTATCTAACCAGCCTCTTTGTTTGACTTTATTGTGAGGAAACGTGGATCGAGGGAGGTACTCCTAGGACCACCTATGCACCCATGTGAAGCGGTCTCAGCCTTCTGACCTAGCAGCATAAGAGGACTTGAAGGATTTTTGAAGACAATAATACTTTCATTTTCTTGTATTTTATTTCATTTGTAATTTAAAGTGTATGAGAGACACATTAATTGTAATAATTTGGACTCTACATGACTTTTATACTTCACGAGGTCCACTGCCCGAGTGATTGTTCATTTGGGGGCCTCATTATTTTGGCCACATTTTCATCGCTTTTATTTTTCTTTGTTTTTCACTTTTATTTTTACTTGTTTTGTGTGATTGAGCCCTATCTTAGGCCTTGCTTGTCGATAGATTAAGGTCCAAATCCCTAATTATATTTGCATGTACCTATAGATTCGTGCTTGGACTTAGTAAAATCTCATTGTTGACTATTTAGACTTGAGACCGCGAGTCGAGAGAAGCTCTATATAACGCTTGCAAAACCCATTATTTTGGGAACCGATGAGCTTCCAAGACCAGATCCTAGGTCTCATATCTAAATAGTTAGCATATGGTGCTTCACGCTAATACCATATTCTACTCTAGGGCGATTTTATCGGATTGCATTTGCATATAGATAGGTTTCAATTCTGCTTAGCATCCTTGTGTGAGAGAGCTGGAGCCAAGGTGAACATTTCTACTTAGCATTCACCATCGATTTCGCTTGCATTGCTTTTCCACTCTCTCCCTTTGATGTTGATCACCTAGGAGCTAAAAAGAATGACTCCTCATTAGGTTCGTGCATTTTCATTAAAAATACAAAAAAGTGATAACCAATAAATTTGGGATACTAATATTACTCAACCCTAACAAACAAAAGAAAAATTCTTATCTTGGGGAGAGTAACCCCCTCATTGTATGTGCATTTATTTTGATATGTACACACTAAGGACTAGTGCCCCAATCCCATGCCTTCCTACGTGATTGCACAACCTTGTGTTTCTCACCTAGCTCTAAATTTGAAAATTAACCGAACTTTCACGGTCCTCATTGTGTTAAGTAGGAGAATTTAGAGGTTTGTTTTATGTATATTGTTTGTATTTGTGCATACAAGATCTTCTCTGTGCACTGCGCCTTTTTCTTACATATCTTGATTTGACCTTCGTGTTCTCATGATCCCTTCCTTTTGTTCGGAGATGACTGACTGGAGCTTTTTTTATCTGGACTTTACAGATCCGTCGTACCCGTTGACATGATTTTTCTGGGTTTTTATTTAGATGAATTTTTCACAAAGTGTCATCGTAACCCAAAAAAGTGTTAAACAAAATTTTATTTAATTCTCAGGCAAAAAAATACAAAAAGGTAGAGAGAGAAATGCAATTTAGTTTGCATGTATAGCAACAAGATCAAACTTAAGGAGGCTACAAAAAATCCCGAGGGTTATTCTAAGCAATGAATAATCAAGGAAAGAACTAAGGAATTTTTATGCACACTATACTTGGTTTTTGTCTTCTTGAATTTTTTATTATATTTTTTATGACAATTAATTTTATATTTTTTATTTGATTTTCTGTTTAATATTTTTATTAAATTTTACAAAAGATATTTTTTATTTCAAAACAGTGGAATATTAAGCGAAGAATAAACAAAGAAAACAATGCACTCTTTTTGGATTTTTTAACTTTAGAAAATATACACAAAAATTAGACTAAAACTATTTTTTGATTTTTTAACTTTTTCTGATGTTTCTATGAATTTTTTAGATTTTTCCATTTTTTTTAGATTTTAAAATAATTGGAAAATAGTGAATATAATAAACATGGCACAAATAATTTTTGGATTATAGGAAAATTAAATGAAGATAAAGATGGATAAAATATATACAGAATAAAAGATATTTTTATATTTTCGAGAGAATACATTATTTTTTTTGGATTTTTAATTGAATTTATATGAATTTTTAATATTTTTCATTGTTTTGAAAATTTTATGGTTTTTATAGATGATAAATATGCAAAAACAATATTCTAATTAGAATAAATCAAAACAAGCAACATGACTGTTTTCACAATTTGGAAGAGTTTTGTATTTTTTATGATGTTTAAATGTAAACAATATGTTTTGATGGAGTTTTTGAATTTTAGTAAATTAATAAAAATTTAAAAATGCAATATAGAAATTATGGATGCAAGGTGAACAAAACATGAGGCTAAGATAATTTCTGTAGAATTTTTCAAGACATTTTGCAATGTTTATTTTATTTTTAACATGCAAAATAAATATACAGACTTACAAGGACAAAAACACAATTAATTTAAGAATGTAAACTAAATGGTAATAAGAAATAAAACTGCGGGGCTTAATGCACAATTTTCCCCAAAAATTCACGTGCCCAGGCACGTGTGCCCCCTATACTGGACCTTTAAGTGAATAAAATATTTTCGAGGTCCAAATAGTAATAGAGAGACTTAAACCTTTTATTGCAATTTACCCAAATGATCACGTGCTAAGCACGCATGCAGTTTAAACAGGATGTATTCACAAATAAAATAAAGTGCATGATGAAATTGCAAATGTTCAACTAAATGACCAAACGACATGTGTCCTCATAGGGACTTGTTTGCTAATTAAATAAAGAACATGGATATGGGTGCAAATTTACCTTTTAAGTGGCATGGCATGCTGGACAGTTTAGATTCGCTGCAGATCTGATCAGACAGCTCTGGATTAAGCGTGCTTGTATGGTCACGATCAAATCTAGAAGATGACATCCACAATCGATTTTGGGGTATTTGAGTGACCAGAATCTAATTTAGGGTGTAGCTCTTCATCATGCGGTCAGAAGGTACTCTAGATGAATTGGGAAGCAAATGAACTATGATGAACTTGATCTCGTCTTAGCTCTGTACAACCTCAGCTTGGTCTCAAATCGAAGCTCCTCGGATTCTACTTCTGTTTTGCACCTTGGATTGTCGTAAAACCACCATATGATCAATCTGGAAGGTAATGAAATATTATGCTCCAGGAACCAACTTCAGATCGATTTTTTGCTCTCTACTCTTTCCGTGGAGCTCCTTTGACCTGTAAGTAAAAGCTCGTGCTTGGAGGTATCCTCCTGCCAAGAAATTAGGCAAAGAATGTATGAAATGGGAATTGAATGGAGAGCTCCGATGGAGGTGGCCGAAGAGGAGACCAAGCTCCTGATTAGCGACGATTTGGAAGTGAAAAGATGGTGAGAGGGCTGAAGAATGATGGGGCGAGTGTTTTGGCGAAGTCGGGGTGTTTGATAATGGTCGGAGCTCCTCCGATCATGCAGAGCAGAGGTTGGGTATATCGATCTGATCTATGCAATTAGAACAAAATCAAAGCGAAAAGGAAGAATTGATCGAAGATAAAATATGTAAACCACCTACGGAATGGAAGAAATATGGGAGATCACCTCGATCTGTGGTTGGGCAGAGAGGCGGAGATGTGCGACGGAGATCGCGATGATGTAGGTGAATCACGACCTTCGCTCAAAATCTCACGCTCCAAATCGAAGAGCAGCTGCTTTGTCACCGTAGCTATCTCCAAGGACCGATCGCGGGCAAAAGGATGGGCTAAAGTCAGATTGAGAAGTATATGGAGGTGGAGTGCTGGTATTTATAGGTGTGGCTCCGATGAATTTAAAAATTCAAAATTGGCACAGTTCATGGAGCAATCGATGGAGCTAGCATGAGGGCGTGGAAGGAGAATGAATGATCAAGAAAATCAGAGAAGGAAGCGTAGGCAGTTGACGATCGAAGCGCAGGGGAAAATGTGATAAGAATGGATGTCGGTGAGGTTAGCAGAAGAAGGGGCACGTATGAGCAGTTGACCCAGGTCAATAACTCAGGTCAGCCAATCAGAGCTCCCGTAGACCGTCCAAATTAGGCTACCACGACAAAACTATAAATATAAGTTAAATAATTCGATAAAAAATAGAAAAAGATTTTTTTTAATTACATAATGTTAATAAAAAATGTTAGAGATAATTTGAAATTAATTTGGTGATTTTTATTAATTAAATATATATACAAGGGTTAAAATAAATATAGAGTGATATTTACAGGTTTGTTTACCTATATATGTGATATTCTGAATTTTAATTCATTATTTGTATACATATATGCATAATTTAATATTTTATTTATTTACAACATTTTACAAGGGTTTTAATGGTATTTTCATTTGGTTTTTAAGAATTAATTTATTGGATAAATAACTATATATAAGTACAATATATACATGTGATACCTATACACATATACCTGATTTTGTTTTTAGTGATTTTTTTATTTTTAATTTTTATTTGTATTTTATTTGAGTTAAATACAATATCTACAAATAATTAAAAATATGATATTCACAAATTCACACCTCAATAATGTATTTTATGGGAACATCGTCATTTTAAAGAATATTTAATTTGGAGTACAATGAAAGTGAGTTTGATGAATTTGGAGTTCAGGTTGAGAAGATGTTGATCTTGGTAGTTTGCACTTTGTGTCTTTTGGAGAGTGATGTTATTTACACAAGTTTTTGTTGAAATTATTTTTATTATTTACAAGAGGGTTTTATACAAAATCTTCAAGAAGGAATTATTTTTATTTACAAGGGATTTGGGAATGAACAAATTAACGTAATAGTGTCTAATATGGACAATATTATCCAAGTGAAGAATATATACATGTATGAAGTATTTTCTGGATTTTAGGCCTTATCTCCCCTTACTTTATTCCTTGTCGATCAGGTCAAGTCTTAACCTTCTTTCGGGGTCATATTAAGCATGTATCTATTACATATATACAGTCTTTTATTTTCTTTATTTTTCCTTTATTTATTTATTTATTTTAGGTTAAAATATACAATATTTACACAAAGATGTTGGTTAGTAAGAATATGGATTTATGATATATACATGTGTTTTATAAGGGATTTTAAGCTAAAATAAATGAATAAAGATGATGAAATGCAGATTCATCATCTCCATATGCTTTTCCTTTTGCTAGTCCCTTAGCAAACACTTATATGAAAGAATAAGTTAATAAAAGAAAAAGAAAGGAAAAATAAAGAACTTAGAATAATATTGATTATTAAACTTATCTTCATAAAATTGTAGTATGGAGCTCTATCAGACCTTGGGATTATTAGTGTGGCGAACCTTAATGGAAAATGGATTTAAAACCTAACAACCCTTAAAATCCACAAGACTACTATTCAGGTTGCCTTAATAGTCAGGTCGAAACAAGTCTACATACCACAAAAATCTACATACACAAATCTTATGACTATGAATCTTTACTTGTAGGTGTAAGTGAAATATAGCTCTTCATCTCAAAAGTGACAAAGAAATAGCCTCCCACAACAAGGTAACTCTAGTCCTCCAATCCAGCAGCTCTTTCCTCAAGGAACGGGAATATTCCCTTCTAAGTTCAAGTGTAACTAGCTCAAGAAGAGGAGATGGAGAAAAGAATGGATGGTATCCAGTGTAGCTACCTATCCTTGGATGCATGGCCAATGTATCCAAGTCATCCAGCTGCAAGCTCTCAATAATTTGACTTTGAATCTCATCCTTGTATATACACTCCTTCAGGAATTTTACTTTTCAACATGCATAATCCACTTTTGGAGATTCTGCATTTTTTTAAATATATACACTCGTAAAACATGTACACAAGGAGTTTTTTCTGAGCCAGTAGACTATTGATATCGCTCCCGCACCCTTAGTTAATTCGGTCAGATTAATGTCCAAATTAATTAATGTGATTCGTTGCAGTCAGATACGAGGGGTTAATCAAAAACCACTTATCGATTAATGTGAAGTTAATTTTAAGCGGCAATTTTTTTTCTTGGTGGAGTCCAAGGTCGATCTCAGGGAGGCATCTGTCTCCTTAGGTGAATTTAAGCAATTATCCAAGTGTGATTTTTGGGAAGTAATTTTTTTTGGTCTTTTTAATTTTTTTCTATGCAGACTTATGCAGACAATGCAGGCCAATTTAATGTTCAATTTAATTATGGTATCAAATGAAGTCCAAAAATTATGAAAGTTGGCCAGATGGTTAATGATGATGAAAATGACCTACACTAATTTTTTTGGATTTTTCGACACTAAATAAATTTACTGTGAATTAAATGAACAAACGGAGTAATTTTCAGTATTTAATTTTTAATAAATATCAAACCACAATTTTTTCAAGAACTAAAATTATCCTAGGTGGCTCTAATGATAAGGGACCTAGGAAAATTAACAGAACTTAAGTTCACTGTGAAATGAATTAATTAAAATTAATCTAAGAAAATCACTCAACAATTTATTTAGGCCTCGATATGCGTGCAAATGTCATGAAATTTTTATGGTATGCTAAGAATGTTGTCCTTAAGCTACTGTGAATTTTGATGATTTTTGAAGGCACAGAGAATTATCTATAAATCAAAAGGTGTCACTGGGCAAAATATGTCAAAAATTCACCAATTAATTCATTAATAATTCAACTGAACTTACAAAAATATGACACGTGTACCAATAGACAGAGGACAAAATTCCCAACAAAATGCAATTTTTAAAATTTCAAAATGATGTAAAATGCAATCTAGGGATGCGTGCAAACACAGGGGTATAAATGCAATACAAGAAATTAAAATTACAATAAACAAATATGCAGCCAGGGACTAAAATGCAATTACCTATAATGTGGGGGACTCTTGTGCAAAATCTCCACAGGGCACGTGCTCCTCACGTGGCCTGCTTCACAGGGACCTCTTGCAATTTTGGAAAGCTTCCGGGCCCTCGGTGCAATTTACCCAGGCCGCACGTGCTCCTCACGTGGGCGGCCTAGGCTCGGATGGATGCGGCGGCTCGGATGGATGCGGCGGCTCGGAGCGAGGTTCGGGCGCTCTGGAGGTCCGGAGCGAGGCTCGGTGTAGCCTCGGGTCGTCCGAGCCTAGGCTTGGGGCCGAGGCTCGGTCTTCGTCGACGTGACGGGCTGCGGGCCTTTGGATCAAGATCGATCCAAAGGGTGGCGGTGAAGAGCGTGGCGTTCTCCCAGGCGTGGGATCAGTGATGATCCTACGGTCGAAGGCGAGTCCGGTGGTGAGCGACGTGGCGATGTGAGAGCCGTTCGATCGATGCGATCGAACGGCAGCTGCTCTTCTTCCTCAACGGTCCTCCGCCGCCTGCGGAGGAGAAGGCGGGGCTCCGGCGAGGATGCTGTAGCTCCGCCCGTCCTTCCTCGAGGTGCTGACGCTCTCCGGATTGTCGGAGATAGCCCGGAAGATGCGTGGCGAGGAGGCGGAGAAGATGGTGGTCTCAGGAGCTTCGGAAGGCGGCCTGATAACTACGGCGATGAAGCTCGAAGATGGCTCCGGTGACCTTCCGTTCAGTGAGAAGATACCTGCAAGTGTGAAATAGAGAGCCGGAGCTCGTGCGGGTGTTTGTAGAGAGATGGAGGTGATCGGTGAGGCCTAGGGCGTGAAGGAGATGGTCGGCGATGGTGCTCCGACCAAGTGGCGGAGCTGGAGGTCGATGGTTGGTGGAGTGCGTCGTCGGTCGTCGTGAATGGTGTCGCGAGGATGAGAGCTTCGACGCGAAGCTCAGCGAGATGAAAGGGAAGCGAGAGAGTGACCGGTGGCGGCGAATAAAATGGAGAAATCGAAGATAAAAACAAAGGACGATCGGAGGAGAAATGGAGGGATCTACATGGGAAATGGAGCTCAGTTTTGAGCTCCAGGTCGTCGCTCGAAGGTCGGTAGGTGGCCTGAGCTCACGCAGCTCGCGGATGGAGGCTGCAGCACGGCGGTGAAGGCCGTGGATCTCGCCGGAGTCAAATCCCCTTCTTCGCTCAACGATTCAACTAATTGCTGTCACCAACTGGTAGGTCGGAGCTCAGGGAAGCTCTCTGGAGTGGCGGATGGCGGTGGACATCGCCGGTGGTGGCGTATTTATAAGGTGAAGTTGGTGGCAGTGTTGGCGACGAGGCGAGTTTCGAGGGCGATGTGGAGCTTCTATGGTGGAGGTGGTGGAGCGTGAGGGAGCTGGCGAGAGAGAGGGATGAGTGGGTGACGTCGTGGGGGTGTCAGCGGTGGAAGAGGGAGGCTGACGTGCAGCCGGAAATAGAAAGGGGGCGCCCCTCCCGCAAGGCAAGGGACGTGGGAGAGAGGGGCGCCCGGAGGTAGGAGACGAGGTCTCCACCGTTGGATCTTGTGATCCAACGGTGGTGATCAAAGCGTGGTGGGCGGGTAGGATGAGATCGGGGGCTCGGTGATGATGGGCTGCGATGGAGCCACGTGGCGCGCTGCGGGCGAAGCGCGAGCGGGCGGCCTGGATGAGGGGATGGAGCTGATCGAAGGGCCAAGACTCGCTGGAAGGGGAGACGGCTGAGATCGGAGGATCAAGGATGCGATCCAGCGGTCTATAAAGCGCCACGTGGCGTGTTCTGGTGAGAGCGCGATCGTGCGGCGTGGATGAAGGCCGGAAATGATCTGAGGGTCCAGGCTTTAGGCACTCGTGGGCAGCGCTGGGCCGTTGGATCTGGAAGAGGATCCAACGGTTGGAAGATGAGGCGGATGAGGCGAGGGGAAGCGGGCCGCGTGGCGCAACCAGAGGGCGCCACGTGGCCTGCTATGAGTGGTTGGAGGAAAAGACGCATGTAGAGAGAAGAGGGAGCCGAATTTGGAAAAACTCAAAACATGAAAGTTGTAGATCTCGATGAGATCTACAAGTTTCATGTTGACCAAAGACGGAGATGAGGTCAAATATGATATATAAATACAAGGATACATCGATATACATATATAGTATACAAAGTGGCCCAAAAACCCATCTTTATCATACAAGCTCCAAATTCAATGAAATTAGTCTCATTTTAAAGGTCTTTTAATGTGTAGTATTCTAAGAGTAAGTAGACCTAATTCGGAGTTTGCATGAGGGCTTTACGTGCATTCTAGTGTACAGGGGTTCTCAGGCTTTATTGTCTATTTTACAGGGGTGATTTTTGGCATTCTTCCCTATATTATTAACTAAGGAGTATAGATTATAGAGAAGAGGTTATTTTGGTGAATAGGTATTTTACAAGGGATTTTTGGCTTCTTATTTAAATGCAAATGAGCTGCTAAACTGCATGAGTTATGAATATATGCATGAATGCTATTTATGCAATATAAGGGGAAATATGCCTCTATTTTCTCGGGAACAAGGCTCTATTTTTGACTTTTGAAGTGATGAATCACAGATTCATCAACCCCCTATACTTAAACCTTGCTCGTCCCCGAGCAACTAAATGAAATGCAAGAGTGAAATGATTTTGGGTTCCAAACCAAGGTCATGAACAAAAGTTTAAAAAAATGGAGCCTGACTTGACCTTTGGATTAGTTGTGTGGCGGAACCTTATTTGGACCTGCACTTAAGACCTAACAGACTTCAAGTTCCACAAGTCTTCTATTCAAGACGCCTCAATAGTCAGGTCAGAACAAATCCTCAAACGCAAATTTCTGATGACTATGATTCTTACTTGTACTGTGTAAGTGATTTGTAACTCTCCACATTAGAAACGGCTCAGAACCAGCCTCCTATAACAAGGTAACTCAATAACCCGGTCCAGTAACTCTTTCCTCGAGGAGCGGGGTATTCCCTTCTAAGTTCAAGTGCGACCAACTCAAGAGGAGGGGGTAGAGAAGAGAATGGACGGTAGCCAGTGTAGCTACCTATCCCGGGATGCCTGACCAGTGTAGCCAAGTCATCCAGCTGCATTTCTTTACTAGTATACATACTCCGACAGGTATTTTATTTTTTCTTGAACCTGTCTGATTTTTTTGGAGTTTTTTTTCCAAAAGAGCAGCATGTACATCAGGAGTTTTTCTTCTTGAGTCAGTAGACTATCCCTCTTTTGAAGCATTATTGCAACCCACAGCATCCTGTCCTTAGATGTCAACACCACCAGACTAGATTGAGATGCACTACCCTCCCTAGAGGAGGACGGATGTTTCCACCCGTGTGCTACTCCAAGCTAAAGGATTCTACCTCCTCACCACCTCATCAATGAAGAGCTACGTGCATAGTGCTTGTCCAAGTTAGGTCATTATCTAAAAGAATCCTGCGTATGCACGAGATATTCTACTTAGACTAATCAAGATGACATGTGAACATAGACATGCGGACTCAAAGAATTAAGTCACTTGACCTGAGAAATCTTAACTCCAGTTCCTATAAGGTTCCTCTGAAATTAGGTGGATTAAGGTCAAATCAAGTCCATCCTCAATATCTACTCATAACTTGGTCCAGAACCCACTAGCTTTTCACTTTGCATATGCAAAGTATGCAGATGAGATGAGATGCTATGAAAATGCAAGACTCTTTTTATTTTTCTTTTTATATGCAGAGATGATATGCAAGAGTAAATAAGAAGCCTATTTTTATATTTTTCATTTTTTTTCGATTTTTACCCACCCGTAATTATTGTAAAATATATACAAAAATACGCGAAAGTACGAGCTATGGGTAAAGTATATATGTAATATATACACGCCCCCCTATACTTAGCGTGTGCTATGTCCTCAGAGCACGAAGAGCGAGGAAAAAGACATAGCTCGTGCTAAGTGTAGGAGAGCCAAAAGGAACAAAAAGTATAGAAGTCGTCTCGCCCCCCTATACTTAGGCTCTGGCAGCCTAAGTGTAGAAGAAGATCAGAAATGGGGGGAACGAGGGAAAGATGGGAAGTGGATGAGTATCAATGCGGGCATCGGTCCCCCCTATACTTAGGCTCAGGTCAGCCTAAGTATTGGTAGGAAATAAGTATGAGGACCAATGTGATCTGGAGAATGTACAGTGAATCGACTCGGGTGACCCTTCCCCCCTATACTTAGGATCTGGTTATCCTAAGTATAGTCCAAGATAATGGTTCGATGATGTGGGGATGGGATGGGTTACTAGAATCGTGGGGGTAAAGGATAGGATATACAGGAAGAATGATATATACAGATGAGTCGGTCTGAATCTTTTGAGATGCTGCGGATGGCTGGGGTTCATTGCTGCAAGGTTTCATACGCGGCTTGAGATGTATCTGTTGTATCTTTCTCGCGCATGAATACAATCTCCTCCACATGGACTAACTGTTCATTGGATTCAACGAAGTGCTTCAACAACTGCCCATTCACTAGGAATGTCGGTGCGTCATCTGCGAGATCTGAGATCTCGACACATCCACTATCATGCACCGTACGGATGACAAATGGTCCCGTCCACTTAGACTTTAATTTGCCTTGGAAAATCTTCAGCCTAGCATTGAACAACCATACCTTCTGTCCAGGAACAAAGGTCTTTCGTCTGATATATCTATCATGCCAACGCTTCACCTTGTCCTTGTACACCAAACTGTTGTCGTATGCTCGGTTTCTGACTTCCACAAGCTCATTCAGATCCATGTCTCTCTGTTTCTGACCCAGGTGTGTGTTCCAGTTGACCTTCTTTATTGCCCATTCTGATTTGTGTACTAACTCTGCGGGCAAATGGCACGGCTTTCCGAATACCATTCGGAATGGGGAGGTGCCTAACGGTGTCTTGTAAGCCGTCCTATACGCCCAGAGGACTTGATCTAAGATCTGAGACCAGTCCTTCCTGTCCGGGCGGACAAGCTTTTGCAATATGGCTTTCACCTCCCTATTCGACACCTCAGCCATACCATTGGTTTGTGGGTGGTAAGGACTCGCGACACGGTGTTCGATGCCGTAGTCCTTCAGGAGTTTCTTCACCTCCCGATTCACAAAGTGGCTACCCCCGTCTGATATCATCATCTTGGGGATCCCGAACCTAGAGATTATGCTTTCTCTGATGAATTTACAGACAGTCCTGCTGTCTGCGGCTCGGGTCGGGATAGCCTCCACCCATCTAGACAGATAATCTACCGCAAGGAGGATATATTCGAACCCGTGGCTGACAGGGAACGGGCCCATGAAATCAATGCCCCAGGCGTCAAAGATATCACAAATGATGACCGGCTGCATTGGCATCTCATCCTTGGAACCAACGGTTCCTCCCATTCTCTGGAAAACTGGGCACGACTTCGCGAAGGCGGTGGCATCGCGAAACAGAGTCGGCCAGTAGAAGCCACACTGAAGTACCTTCCATGCGGTCCTCTTCCCGGAGTGGTGTCCTCCTGCCTCTAAGCTATGGCATAAAGAAAGGACACTCTGGTATTCCTCCTGAGGAATACAACGTCTCCAGACACAATCCGGTCCTTCGAAGAAAAGGATCGGATCCTCCCAATGGTAGTGTCTAGCATCCGACTTTAGTCGGTCGATTTGGCTCTTGGGCCAATCCTCGGGAACTTTCTTGGAGACAAGATAGTTCACGATATTGGCGTACCATGGGAGTGAGTCGATAACAAAAATCGACTCGTCAGGGAAGGAGTCTCGAATCGGGGAAACCTCGGAAGTATTAAGATCTTCGAGACGAGAAAGATGATCGGCCACTACGTTCTTCTTTCCAGGTTTATCACGGATGTCCAAATCAAACTCCTGGATAAGTAAAATCCAACGAAGAAGACGCGCCTTCGCGTCCTTCTTCTCCATCAAATATCGCAGTGCCGTGTGGTCTGTGAACACAGTTACCTTGGATCCGATTAAGTGAGATCTGAATTTGTCCAAGGCAAACACTACCGCAAGCATTTCCTTTTCTGTAACTGTATAGTTACGCTAAGCAGAATCAAGCACTTTGCTTGCATAGTGAATTGCGAACGGGACGCCGTCTCTTCTTTGTCCCAATACAGCCCCAACAGCATAATCTGAGGCGTCCGTCATGATCTCAAAAGGTAGAGACCAATCTGGGGCTTGTAAGATGGGTGCGTCCATGATCATTCCTTGTAACAGCTTAAAGGCCTCAAGACATTTGTGATCCACAATAAACTCCGTGTCTTTGCCTAAAAGCTCAGTTAGCGGTCGGGCAATCTTAGAAAAATCCTTGATAAATCTTCAATAAAATCCGACATGCCCGAGGAACGACCGCAACTGCCTTACGTTGGTTGGTGGCTGGAGTCGTCTGATCACGTCCACCTTCGCAGGGTCAACCTCCATTCCTCTCTTGGAGATGACATGCCCCAACACTATGTCCTCCATCACCATGAAGTGACTTTTCTCCCAGGAGAGCACCAGATTGACCTCACAACATCTTTTGAGGACTCGGTCCAGATTCCTAAGACAGGAATCAAAAGAATCGCCGTGGACCGAGAAGTCATCCATGAAGACTTCCAGGAATTCGCCGACCATTTCGGCGAATACAGCAATCATGCACCTTTGAAAAGTACCTGGAGCATTGCATAGCCCAAAAGGCATGCGCCTGAAAGCATAGGTACCAAAGGGGCATGTAAACGTGGTCTTTTCCTGGTCCTCCGGAGCTATGGCTACTTGATTGTAGCCCGAGAACCCATCAAGGAAGCAGAAGAATTCTTTCCCCGCTAATCTTTCTAGGATCTGATCAATGAACGGTAGGGGGAAATGATCCTTCTTCGTCGCGGCATTCAAGCGTCTGTAATCCACACAGACGCGCCACGACATGGGTACTCTCGTCACGATCTCCTCTCCGTTCTCGTTGGTGGTCGTCTGAATTCTCGACTTTTTCGGGACAACATGGATTGGGGCCACCCACTTAGAGTCGGAGATTGGGTAAATGAAACCCGCGTCGCACCATTTTTCTATCTCTTTTTTCACAACCTCTCATAAATTTGGATTCAACCGGCGTTGGAATTCACGAGAGGGATTGGCTTCGTTCTCCAAGTAAATATGGTGCGAACACAGAGCGGGATTTATCCCGTGGAGATCGGAAATGCTCCAGCCTATTGCCTTGCGGTTCTTCTCCAGGATCTCTAGCAAGCGAGATTCCTGCTCCTCGGTCAATTGCGAACTGATAATGACCGGAAATTTCTTGTCTTGGCCTACAAGGAAGGCATATTTCAGGGTTGTGGGTAAAGGTTTGAGCTCAGGAATAGTGTGATCGTCTAAAAAGTCTGGCTCAATCTGATCTGGTTCGGTGTTGGAAGTGGCTGGATCGTGTTCTGTAATAGCTGCCACCAAGCGCGGCTCTGGAGTCCGTTCGTCAAAAGTTTCCATACAATCGACAAACGCCTCGTCCGACTCGTCATCCTCATCTTCCGATTGTCCTAAGGATGTAAGGACTGACAGGCCCAATTGGGCCTCTACGTCATCGAAGATGTAGGGCGATGCATGCTCAGAGCTGTACTCGTTCCTGAGGATCTCGCAGACTGACTCATGCACTGGATCATCTTCAAAGGAGATGGATACATTGATGCTGGCTGGGTTCTGTCTCCATGGCTCAACTATGTCTACATGCTCACAGTCTGTTCCGGTAGAAGAGTACTCGGTGCTGGATTCGGAGTCCGTTCTCTGCCATCTCGTCTGCTTCATCTCAAGTTCCTCATCTCCGCATGGAGTTTGGAACTGAATCTTCCCATTCTTATAATCAAATAAGGCCCCCGCTGTTCTGAGGAAGGGCCTACCTAAAATGATCTGGGAATCTCTCCAATTACGAGGGGTTTCCATATCCAGGACAGTGAAGTCCACCATGTATTCTTGCCACTCGACTTTGATCACAATGTTCCTTAACTCTCCTTGGGACCTCTTAGTAGATTTGTCAGCAAACTGCAGAATAGCTCTAGATTTCCTAAGAGGTCCGAGATTAAGCCGCTCATAGAGGGCTGTGGGCATCAAGTTGATCGAGGAACCATTGTCCAGGAGAGTGCGTGCAAACGCGATGTCATCAACATGACTCACTACATAATGTGCACCCATGTCTCTTCGTTTTCGAGGAAACGAGTTCTTTATTGCACAAGTCGTGGCTACTGATAAAACGTGTTTCTCAACACGGCTTTTGGTCTTCCTGCTAACCCTAGTAGGTGTGCATCTCACCTTAAGGTATTTTTGGAATGCAGGGGTCATTTCCACGAACTTGTCAAAAGGGATTGTGACCTTGATGTGTTTATTGCAAAATTCAGCCATCTCAGGGTCATCTTTTTGGATTTTCTTCGTTTTCTTCTTTCCACCCTTGAGAGCTCGGGGGAAAGGGATTATTGACTCCAACTCAGGTTCTGGAACTGAAATATTCTCATTAATTTCTGGAACTGAGTTTTTGACACGACTCTGACTCAGACTTTGATACAGACTCTGACTCGGACTCTGACAAAAAGGAAAATGCTTAGGCGAAACTGGTGACGCTTCTTCCGCTTCTTCTGGACGATCCTCCTCAGATGGAGGTGTGGGCTCTTCATCGGTGCCGTCTGATTCTACACGACTGCGGGACTGATGCTTCGAGGACTCAGATGTCCTCTTCTTCCGCTGGTGGTGGTGGTGCTCCTCCTCTTCTTCCTCCGAATTCTCCTCAGGTAGATTCTCGGAGGCTCCTTCCTTCTATGCCCGTGCCCGATCAGGTATGGTCACGGTCCTTCCGCTCCTGAGGGACATATGATTGACATTATCGTACGAAAGGATCTCATGTTCAGATAAATAATTATATGAATAATATACCTGATCTCGAGGTCGGTTCTGGCCCTGGTGTACGCTGTTCGGGTTGGCCTGAACCTGTGCGGGAATTGGGGTCCTTGGCGCCATTTGTTGGTCCTGGGCACGAGAGACCCGATTGATGTCGGTTCTCATGTCCAGGTAGTCATTCTGCATCTGTTGGACCCTATCAGACAGGGTCTGGATCGCCAAGGTGAGGGACTCCAATTCGGTGGGCTGGGCTGGCTGCTGAGTGGATGCGGTCCTGTACTGGCCCTGCTGGCCGTGCCGATACTGCTGTTGATGGGACGGTGCTGGCCCCTGCTGGTAGGTGCGCTGCTGCGGCTGGTACCCCTGTTCTAGCTTGGACTGGTAGTGCGGGACTGTGACGGGCCTAGTCTCTTGGTAGACTGGGGATGGGCGGTGCTGCTGATCCTTCCCCATTTCGATCTGCCGGACTACCGGGTCACGGCTATACCAAAGCCCGTTGATCTCGTATACTGGCGGAGGCTCCTCGTATTCCGTCTCCATTGGTGGGGGTGCATGATGGTTCTGTTGGGTATAAGTCTGATCCCAGCTGCTCTGAGGCCCCGGTGCCTGTTCCTGTACAAGATGGACTCGATGTACAGGTACAGGTGGTGCAGAAGGGGCGGGTAGCTTGATCTTAGCTACCTTTTCAGAGAGTTCCTCCACTTTCTTGGGAAGGCTCGAAAGAGACTCCATCTCCGCGACTCTCTTGTGGATCTGCTCGACCATGGTAAGCTTGTCGGCTATCATCCCCATGCTGGGGATGAGGTCCTCAGTCAGATCTGCAACAGTCCTTCTAGTTGTCTCATTGGATAAGATTGAGGGAGACAACTGATAGGCCCTTGTGGCCTGTGACCTGCCGATTTCTGCCATCTGTTCTAGGATCTTCCATACGGCGTGCTCGTTCTTGTTCAGATAGCTTCCTCCACAGGCGGCGCTGACTAACCCCTGCATCTCTGGGGTTAGACCGCAGAACAAGGTCTGGACCAAGATCGCCTTCGAAATGCCGTGGCATGGGCATTTCTGTACTAAATCATTGAACCTGTCCCAAGCCTCATGGAAAGGTTCGCTGGGTCCTTGAGCGAAGCTGGCGATCTTCGTTCTCATCTTGTTGGTTCTACTGAGAGGGTAGAACTTTTTCAAGAAAAGATCCTTGAACTGCATCCAGGTAGTACATACCACCCCTAAGTTTTTCAACCAATGAGCAGCCTTATCTCCTAAGGCAAACGGGGTGGCCTTCAGCCGGATATAATCTTGGCCAACATTGGGATGGCTAAGATTGTTGCACACTAATTCGAAGTCACGGAGGAAGGTGTATGGTTCTTCACTGCGGTTTCCGTTGAACTTCGGGAGCAGACTGAGGAAGTGGGGCTTCAGCTCGAATGCCTGGTCGGGAACTGCAGGTGCTAGCCAATTTTGGATCTCGTTCTCCGCCGGGTTGTAGGTATCGACCATTGGTCGGTCGATCCCTTCAGCTACTATGATCTGTCCCATCCGTGCCGTAAGATCTGCATTTTTCTGTTCGGCTTCGACGAGGCGTCTAAGAATTTGTCGCATCTGGTCCTCATCTGGCGGCATCCTTGGCGGCATTTCGCCCTCTAGTTTTGGGGATTGGAAAATAAGATCGGTGTTAGAGAGAGAATCAAGGAAGGGATTACCGAGGCGATGGTCTTCCTCGGTAATCTCGGAGGAGATAAAAGGGTTGGTTTGAGAGTAACCACCCTGAGCATGAGGGAACCAGGAGTCAAGAGGGTCATGAGTCCTGGGTGGTCCAAGGTGCGCTCGGACTGAGAAAGACGAGTTACTTGGGGGACTCATAGAGAGATCAGTGAATAGCGCGTCAAGATCTCCCCAATCACTCATCTTGATGAAGCGAGAAGAAGATAGGATTTTACTCCTACCTGAAGCAAGCAACAAGAACAATCCAAGACCCTGGGTTCACACTCGACACAGTGAAGGACTCAAAGTTGAGTCCAATTTATCTTGTAGTTTTTAAGTGTGATATTCAAGCAAAAATAGCAAGGATTTACGCGGCCTAGAGGGAAGTCGGCTCAGAGCCGGATGCATCTTCCCTGTTTATCCTGTCGTCTAAGATACCGCCGCTCCTTCCTTTCTTCGCTCCTATCCCAAGCCGATGGATTCAGTGACCACGCCCCTATCTACCTGCAAGCAGGCGGAGGCTGATAAGGCCGGAACTTCATCCCGGGGGGTTACTGGCAGCTTGTCGCAAAGTACCGCAATTTCGCCCCTATCTACCTGAGACAGGCGGAGGCTACTTGGTACTAGTCAAAGAATCTGAAATTATCCGGCTTGTGATATTTGCTAGGATCAGTTAGAACGTGATATGGAAGATGGGGATTTGGGCTCTACCTTAGGGTGTTCACACACACTCAGGTACCCTCACTCAGCCTGAAAACAAGGTCGGGGATTAATCTCCCGCAAACAATTTTCAGATTTTATTCTCTTTTTTTGGTCAATACTGTTAGCAGTCCCGATTTTAAAGTTAAGTTATCACTTTAATTAGTCCACCACAAAGCACGCCTATCGGACAGTCCCAATTTCCTGTTTAATTTAAGTGAGAAAATAGGAGGGGGAAATCGAGAAAAGCCGATGCACGAAAAATCGATGATGCGGATGTTGAGTAGAGAATACTTACAGTGATCCCTTCGCTTTTTTTATGCAGGATGCAAAACAGAATTGAAAACTTTACTCTACATGCAAATGCAAGCGATGAAAAGCCGCTCCTAGACAGGCAGTTCTATTAGCATGAAGAACAGTTTGATTTTGACTAAGTACTGCAGTCTAGGTGCGTCTTTTAAGTGTATTGTGTGGTCCTATTGATTACGAGCACAAACAAGTCCTAGAGTGGCTCGAGGAGCCGCTAGTGCAAGCTAAGTTACAATTCACCCACACAGCACACGGGACACAGTTTCACTATCTTTACATGCGCGAGATCCCAAATGGGAACCGCTGGAAATGATGCGAAAGAAAAGGAAATAAAATAAAATGTAATTACAAAGCCTCTCTTTCACTCAAAAATTTAAATGCTAAGTCCTCGAAGCGTCGCCGACTCCTCGTGGTCCTCGCACAAAAAATAAATGGAGGCCAGAGAGTTACACAAAAATAAAATAATGCAAAAGTAAATGGGAGAAAATAATTACAAGAAAACCGGGGGTCAGACTACCCTGGGAAGGAAAATCAAACACTCAAAAATTTGCTAAAATTTAACCTAAGCCGTGCCTCCCCGGCAACGGCGCCATTTTGATATCGCTCCCGCACCCTTAGTTAATTCGGTCATATTAATGTCCAAATTAATTAATGTGATTCGTTGCAGTCGGATATGAGGGGTTAATCAAAAACCACTTATCGATTAATGTGAAGTTAATTTTAAGCGGCAATTTTTTTTCTTGGTGGAGTCCAAGGTCGATCTCAGGGAGGCATCTGTCTCCTTAGGTGAATTTAAGCAATTATCCAAGTGTGATTTTTGGGAAGTAATTTTTTTTGGTCTTTTTAATTTTTTCTATGCAGATTTATGCAGACAATGCAGGCCAATTTAATGTTCAATTTAATTATGGTATCAAATGAAGTCTAAAAATTATGAAAGTTGGCCAGATGGTTAATGATGATGAAAATGACCTACACTAATTTTTTTGGAATTTTTCGACACTAAATAAATTTACTGTGAATTAAATGAACAGACAGAGTAATTTTCATTATTTAATTTTTAATAAATATCAAACCACAATTTTTTCAAGAACTAAAATTATCCTAGGTGGCTCTAATGATAAGGGACCTAGGAAAATTAACAGAACTTAAGTTCACTGTGAAATGAATTAATTAAAGTTAATCTAAGAAAATCACTCAACAATTTATTTAGGCCTTGATATGCGTGTAAATGTCATGAAATTTTTATGGTATGCTAAGAATGTTGTCCTTAAGCTACTGTGAATTTTTGATGATTTTTGAAGGCACAGAGAATTATCTATAAATCAAAAGGTGTCACTGGGCAAAATATGTCAAAAATTCACCAATTAATTCATTAATAATTCAACTGAACTTACAAAAATATGACACGTGTACCAATAGACAGAGGACAAAATTCCCAACAAAATGCAATTTTTAAAATTTCAAAATGTTGTAAAATGCAATCTAGAATGCGTGCAAACACAGGGGTATAAATGCAATACAGGAAATTAAAATTACAATAAACAAATATGCAGACATGGACTAAAATGCAATTACCTATAATGTGGGGGACTCTTGTGCAAAATCTCCACAGGGCACGTGCTCCTCACGTGGGTCTGCTTCACAGGGACCTCTTTGCAATTTTGGAAAGCTTCTAGGCCCTCAATGCAATTTACCCAGGCCGCACGTGCTCCTCACGTGGGCGACCTAGGCTCGGATGGATGCAGCGGCTCGGAGCGAGGTTCGGGCGCTCTGGAGGTCCGGAGCGAGGCTCGGTGTAGCCTCGGGTCGTCCGAGCCTAGCTTGGGGCCGAGGCTCGGTCTTCGTCGACGTGGCGGGCTGCGGGCCTTTGGATCAAGATCGATCCAAAGGGTGGCGGTGAAGACGCGTGGCGTTCTCCCAGGCGTGGGATCAGTGATGATCCTACGGTCGAAGGCGAGTCCGGTGGCGAGCGACGTGGCGATGTGAGAGCCGTTCGATCGATGCGATCGAACGGCAGCTGCTCTTCTTCCTCGACGGTCCTCCGCCGCCTGCGAAGGAGAAGGCGGGGCTCCGGCGAGGATGCTGTAGCTCCGCCCGTCCTTCCTCGAGGTGCTGACGCTCTCCGGATTGTCGGAGATATCCCGGAAGATGCGTGGCGAGGAGGCGGAGAAGATGGTGGTCTCAGGAGCTTCGGAAGGCGGCCTGATGACGACGGCGATGAAGCTCGAAGATGGCTCCGGTGACCTTCCGTTCAGTGAGAAGATGGGTACCTGCAAGTGTGAAATAGAGAGCCGGAGCTCGTGCGGGTGTTTGTAGAGAGATGGAGGTGATCGGTGAGGCCTAGGGCGTGAAGGAGATGGTCGGCGATGGTGCTCCGACCAAGTGGCGGAGCTGGAGGTCGATGGTTGGTGGAGTGCGTCGTCGGTCGTCGTGAATGGTGTCGCAAGGATGAGAGCTTCGACGCGAAGCTCAGCGAGATGAAAGGGAAGCGAGAGAGTGACCGGTGGCGGCAAATAAAATCAGAGAAATCGAAGATAAAAACAAAGGACGATCGGAGGAGAAATGGAGGGATCTACCTGGGAAATGGAGCTCAGTTTTGAGCTCCAGGTCGTCGCTCGAAGGTCGGTAGGTGGCCTGAGCTCACGCAGCTCGCGGATGGAGGCTGCAACACGGCGGTGAAGGTCGTGGATCTCGCCGGAGTCAAATCCCCTTCTTCGCTCAACGATTCAACTAATTGCTGTCACCAACTGGTAGGTCGGAGCTCAGGGAAGCTCTCTGGAGTGGCGGATGGCGGTGGACATCGCCGGTGGTGGCGTATTTATAAGGTGAAGTTGGTGGCAGTGTTGGCGACGAGGCGAGTTTCGAGGGCGATGTGGAGCTTCTATGGTGGAGGTGGTGGAGCGTGAGGGAGCTGGCGAGAGAGAGGGATGAGTGGGTGACGTCGTGGGGGTGTCAGCGGTGGAAGAGGGAGGCTGACATGCAGCCGGAAATAGAAAGGGGGCGCCCCTCCCGCAAGGCAAGGGACGTGGGAGAGAGGGGCGCCCGGAGGTAGGAGACGAGGTCTCCACCGTTGGATCTTGTGATCCAACGGTGGTGATCAAAGCGTGGTGGGCGGGTAGGATGAGATCGGGGGCTCGGTGATGATGGGCTGCGATGGAGCCACGTGGCGCGCTGCGGGCGAAGCGCGAGCGGGCGGCCTGGATGAGGGGATGGAGCTGATCGAAGGGCCAAGACTCGCTGGAAGGGGAGACGGCTGAGATCGGAGGATCAAGGATGCGATCCAGCGGTCTATAAAGCGCCACGTGGCGTGTTCTGGTGAGAGCGCGATCGTGCGGCATGGATGAAGGCCGGAAATGATCTGAGGGTCCAGGCTTTAGGCGCTCGTGGGCAGCGCTGGGCCGTTGGATCTGGAAGAGGATCCAACGGTTGGAAGATGAGGCGGATGAGGCGAGGGGAAGCGGGCCGCGTGGCGCAACCAGAGGGCGCCACGTGGCCTGCTATGAGTGGCTGGAGGAAAAGACGCGTGTAGAGAGAAGAGGGAGCCGAATTTGGAAAAACTCAAAACATGAAAGTTGTAGATCTCGATGAGATCTACAAGTTTCATGTTGACCAAAGACGGAGATGAGGTCAAATATGATATATAAATACAAGGATACATAGATATACATATATAGTATACAAAGTGGCCCAAAAACCCATCTTTGTCATACAAGCTCCAAATTCACTGAAATTAGTCTCATTTTAAAGGTCTTTTAATGTGTAGTATTCTAAGAGTAAGTAGACCTAATTCGGAGTTTGCATGAGGGCTTTATGTGCATTCTAGTGTACAGGGGTTCTCAGGCTTTATTGTCTATTTTACAGGGGTGATTTTTGGCATTCTTCCCTATATTATTAACTAAGGAGTATAGATTATAGAGAAGAGGTTATTTTGGTGAATAGGTATTTTACAAGAGATTTTTAGCTTCTTATTTAAATGCAAATGAGCTGCTAAACTGCATGAGTTATGAATATATGCATGAATGCTATTTATGCAATATAAGGGGAAATATGCCTCTATTTTCTCGGGAACAAGGCTCTATTTTTGACTTTTGAAGCGATGAATCACAGATTCATCAACTATCCCTCTTTTGAAGCATTATTACAATCCCATAACATCATGTCTTTAGACCTCAATGCCACTAGACCAGGTTGAGATGCACTACCTTCCCTAGGGGTAGACTGATGTTCCCACTAGTTGTTACACACCCGTGTGCTACCCCAAGCCAAAGATTTCTTCCCCCTCTCCACCTCATCCATCAGGAGATACTTGTAGAGTGCTTGTTCAAGTTAAGCCATGGTCTAAAAAAATCATGTGTGTGTTGTTAAATATTCTACTTAGACTAATCAAGATGACATGTCAACATAGTCTTGTGGACTCAAAGAATTAAGTCACTAGGACCTGAAAAGTCTTAACTCCAGTTGGATTAAGGTCGTAACCAAGCTCCATTCTTCAATTTTATTCCAGACCAGTTTAAATGTCAATACTATTATGTACACGCAGATGCAAGAAGTATATACAAAACACTTTTTTTAAAAGAAAGGAAAAGGAAAATCTTTTTGAAAAGTTTTCAAATGGTTTTACAGATTTTAAGAATTTTTTTAATAAGGGTTAGTGAATATATATACAAGTATATACAAAATTTTACAAGGGAAATTTAGATACAAGTTTTTATAAAGAATTTTATAGGAGGGAAGATGTTCGAAGTTTTTTATACACATGTGGTTTTTACGAATATATATATACATCCCATAATTTGTATCCCTCGTGACAAAATAATTTTTACAAACATTTTGTACAGTATACCTAGTTTTGATACAGAAAATAGTTTTACAAACATTTTACAAAAAATTTACAACCGTTTTGTTAAAAAAAGTACGAGTTATGGCTAAAGTATATATACAATATATATGACACCCCCTATACTTAGCTTGAACCATGTCCTCGTAGTGATCAAAGAGCTACAAAGGAAGACATAACTCATGCTAAGTATAGAAAAGTGAAAAGAATACTATACAACAACGACTCAAAGAATAGAAGTTGGTGACCCCCCTATACTTATATTAAATAATCCAAAGTATAGAAGATTGTACAATCAGGGAAAACTGAGGAAAAGAATGAACAAACCCAACGACTCGACTTGTCCTCCACTATACTTAGGGGGAAAGATCCCTGAGAATATCAATAAGTTGAAGGACAAGCGAGAAATCTGAAGAAAGAAAATAAACACAAAAAAACAGTATGAACATCATCACTCCCCCTATACTTAGGGTAAGGGATCCCTAAGTACAAGCAACAACAAGAGTGATGAAACAAGACGAATATGAACTCAAGTCATTCACCTCTCCTAAACTTAGGATAAAGAACATCCTAAGTATAGAACACACACATACATGGGAAAGAGGTGAATGATAAAAATGGAAGAAGAAGGAACACAACGAAAGGATATGTGCAAGAGAAAATCAGCTCATCTATTAGACGCAGAAGATGTCAAGAAGTCATCGTCTGATACCACAGATATAGAATCAACCGCGGACAGGAATGTATCATGATCTAGATATGGCTTCAGCAATTGTCTGTTCACAATAAATACATGTGTGTTAGATGACAACCCAGATATTACAATACTACCATTGTCACACACATCTCTCACAATGAACGGCCCTGACCATTTGCTTTTCAATTTTCCTGAAAATAACTGCAACTGAGCATTGAATAACCAAACTTTCTAATCAGGGGAGAAAGTCCTCCTTATAATATGTCTATCATGCCAATGCTTGACTTCTCCTTATATATGAGTGAGTTATCATATGCAAAGTCTCGGAATTCCAGCAATCTATTCAAATCTAGCTTCCTAATATTTCATGCTTTCTCATAATCAAGATTGCATACATGGAGTACCCATAGTGATTTGTGAATTAATTCTACTGGTAGGTGGCAAGGCTTTCCATACACCAATCTGTAGGGAGACATACCCATGGAGACTTGTACGCCTTCCGATAAGCCCATAGAACTGAGTCAAGCATCTGGGACCAGTTCTTCCTATCTAGACGTACAAGTTTTGCAATATAATCTTGATCTCCCTATTTGAAATTTCAGCCAAACCATTAGTCTGTGGGTGGTAAGGAGATGCAACTCTTTTCTCAATGGCATACTCCTTCACAAGGTTCTTGATTTTTCTTTTAATGAAATAGCTTCCCCCATCTGAAATAAGTATCTTGGGTATACCGAACTGCACAATAATATAGTCCTTGAGAGAGGAACACACAGTACGACTATCAGTGGCTCGGGTGGGGATAGCCTTCACCCATCGACTAACATAATCCACGACAAGCAAGATGTACCGATATCCCTGATTGAAAGTAAATGGGCCCATGAAGTGTATGCCTCAAGCATTAAAAATATCAAAAAGTTATATATATCTCATGGGCATCTTATATTTGGAACCAATAGCTCCTCCCATCTTCCGACAGTCAGTACAACTTCAAACATACTCTGTATCATCCTTAAACAATGTTGGCCACCATAGGCTGCTTTGTAAAATCTTAGTTGATGTGTGCTTCCTCGAATGATTTCCATCATATTCTAATTTGTGAGAGTGCTCAAATATGCTGGTGTATTCCTCCTGAGGAATGCACCTTCTCTAGATACAATCCGCACCCTCATGAAACAGGTACGGATCCTCCCATTGGTAAAAATGTATCTCAAACAGAAACCTGTCGACCTTGTGCTTTGGCTAATCTTGTGGAACTTTCTTAGAGACAAGATAGTTCACAATATCAACACACCATGGGAGTGAGTCCATAGACAAAATGGTCTCATCTGGAAAGGTCTCAGAAATAGGGATCATGCTCTGCTCAGAAGTATCTGCATCTGTTATGGAGGGAAGGTGATCTGCCACAACATTTTTCACTCCAGGTTTATCTCAAATCTTCAAATCAAATTCCTGGAGAAGAAGGATCCATATGATAAGGCATGGTTTGACATCCTTCTTTGCATGTAAGTACCATATGGCAATGTGATCCGTGTATACAATAACATAGGAACCAAGGGGGTAAGATATGAACTTCTCTAATCTAAAAACAACTGCTAACATCTCTTTCTCTGTCACTGTATAATTCCTCTGTGCCTCACCCAGAGTCTTGCTAACATAGTGTATGGAAAATGGTATCCCATCCCTTCTTTGCCCTAAAATGGCTCCAAATGCAAAATATGGCGAGCCCGTCATGATCTCAAAGGGGAGAGACCAATCAGGTGGTTGTAGGACAGGAGCACTAGTAACCATTTCTTTCATCTGATGAAATGCAAAGAGGATTTTCTCATAAACAACAAACTCACTTTCCTTACATGGAAGCTCAGTTAAAGGTCTGACGATCTTACTGAAGTCCTTAATGAATCGCCTATAGAATCCTACGTGTCCCAGAATTGACCTCAACTGCTTCAAGTTCTGTGGTGGCTCAAGCTTGGATATCACATCGATCTTAGCCGGGTCGACCTCCATACCATGTTTGGAGATGATGCGGCCCAATACAATCACATTAGTCACCAAAAAGTAACTCTTCTCCCACGAGAGCACTAGGTTTACCTCACAAGAACGTTGAAGTACTCGATCTAAATGAGTAAGACACATGTAAAAACTATTCTCGTAGACCGAGAAATCGTCCATAAAGACCTCAAGCAAACTACCCACCATATCAGCAAAAATGACCAACATACTACCTTTGAAATGCAGCGGAGGCATTACACAATCCAAAGGACATCCTTCTAAAGGCGTAAGTACCAAACAAATAAATGAAAGTAGTTTTCTCCTGATCTTCAAGAGCGATAGCAACCTGGTTATATCCCGAGTACCTATCCAAGAAACAAAAGAACTTTTTCCCTACCAACCTCTCAATAATCTAATCAATAAAGGGTAGTAGAAAGTGATCCTTCTTGGTAGCTGAGTTCAGGCGTCGGTAATCTACGCAAACACACCATGAAGTAGGTACACGAGTCAGAATCTCCTCACCATGGTCATTCTTTACGATAGCAATCTCGGATTTCTTTGGGACCACATGCAAAGGATAGACCCATTTTGGAATCCGAAATGGGATAACTAAAGCCAACATCACACCATTTTCTGATATCTTTCATGACAACCTCCCTCAGATTCAGATTGAGATGATGTTGACACTCACGAGAGGATTTACAACCATCCTCTAAGTAAATATGGCGCGAGCACAAAGCTGGACTAATCCCAAGGAGATCTAAAATATTCCATCCAATGACCTTGCGGTTTCTCTCAAGAACCTCTAACACACGAGATTCTTGTTCATTGGAGAACTACATACACATGTCCAAATTGATAAATCCATGATTTATCACATATTTATGTTTTAGTATCCATCTTACTTAAATAAATCAATAAGATTCATGGTTAAATAACTAACATTGACATTTAACCCTATGTATATAATTAACCCTAATTATTGCCCATAAATAACTCTAATATTGAATCTTTTTTCAATGTTTTCTTAATATCTATAACCCCATAAAATTATCTTAATATTGTATGTATTTGTTTATACATAATATATATCTAAAATACAAAAAATAACAAAAGAAAATAAAATAAGTATTTTAATCACTTAAAAATACTTACAAAAATATTTCTATGTACAAATGATGTATTTTGATTTTGAATTCTAACAATGAAAATTGTAGATCTTGAAAATATCTACAACTTTCATGTTGAACACTTTTTGATCTGGATATTGTATATATTTTATTTTATTTTACTAACCTTTTTTATTTCTTTTAATTTCCATTGGGCCATGTGGCTTCACCTCATTCACCCATGTGGCCCAGCCCATTAAAACCAGTCACCTTCATTTAGGGTCGTCTAATCACTTTGATCAGATGACATTGATCACATCAAACCCACTATGCTCTCGACCATATGATGTGATCAATCAGATCGCATTAGAGCCATCCACTTCCATAACCATTTCCTGCCCTCTGATAAGATGATCGAGGTCCATATCCACCTTCCACTTGCGCTTCAATGAGGATCATTTTATGGGCACCATCAGATAGTTACGGCATCGCCACCAACCTCCGCTCCCTCATCCTTCACATATCATGAGTCGCAACCATCATGGCTTCTCCTTTTTTCTCAACTGCTTTGAGCACCCCACCTCGCCAACCGACCACTCGCAGATCGATCCCTAACCTCCCTCTTCCACTATGATCCTAACTTCCAGTTCCATCCCACGTCCAGCGATGGGGAGGTGGTTGAACTTTGACAAACAACTATTTGAGATCGCCTTCCTTCTTCAAATACTCCAACTTCACTATGATTTGACTAGGTCCACCTTTACACTGAGGAGCCCCCAGTCCATCTTCTCGCTCCCGTGATAGAGGAGAGGAGATTAGATGGATCTTGGTGTTGACCAATGATTGGAGGCCATGTATACAACCCTAACTCAGTCGTTTGAGCTTCCCTACATGGATGGTAGGCTTAAGAGAAGACTCGAGGTCAATTAGACCTCAAGCCCAAGCCACCACCTCCGCTGCGAGCCATCTTCAAGTTAGAGGTAAGATTCTTTGCATTTTTTTCTTTGGTTTGTTTTTCCCCATGTGGTACATTCATTACCACATCCCTTAAAAAGGTGTCAGACCTTCATCGAGGATCAGGGATCCACGTGGGAGGTCTTGTTCATCTTCCTCCTTCCTCCGGAGCCTCATTAACTCCATCTCTATCTTCCATCATCACGACAAAGAACCCACGAGGCCTCCACCTTTCTTTGCATGATTAGGTCTCAGTTTCACCCACTCCATGCAAGCACTTCACTTTGCACACTTCAACTACGCTTTCAATAATTTTGTAGGCCCCAAAATCTTCAATGGAAGGATCTGTCAGGAAAGCTCCGTTCCAGAGCTCCGCCTTTGGTGAGGCTTCATCGCCCTGCTCTCCCAACCACATCCAACCCACCCTCGAGCCACTAGCTACCTCGTCGTGCTTCTAGTGATGTGTGGTCACCATAAGCAAAGCGTCGGGAGTAAGGAAAAGGAGGAGGGACCTTATTGAAGTCCTATTTTGCCACCAGCTGCGAAGGAGGAGGAGGACGAGCCATTACATAGTAGTCACCATCCGATCTCACGATCGTACGACCCTCATTCCTCAAGAAGCTAGCACCTGAAGTTCCAGGCTCGGTGGGACCAAGCCATCTTTGAGGATCCCCAAACCTCAATGTGCGGGTAATTTGCATGCCCAAGCTATGAGTTCTACAAAATTGCTTCCGGGTTTAGGGCACGTGCAACACGTGTTTTGATGGAGAAGTTGAGCATAGATCCCGTCACGTTTCCAAAATTACACTTGTGCCCCCGCACATGAAAAAAACTTAAAGATGAGCCCCTAGAGATTTTTCTTAATTACCAACAGGCCACTTGAAGGAGTGTTTTGTATATATTTGTTGTTTTTTCTTTTCAGTTATGCCCTTGGACTCTTTATTGAATATCTTGAGCATACAAACTTCTTTTCCCATTAAATCAATTTCATTTTGATGCTCTTTTGATTATCTATCTTATAGCATGGCTAAATTTATAACTTGAGTCATGGAATTTAAATAACTAATTAGAGATACAAGTTGTGCATGTTTATTAATTGACATGCCATTTATGTAATCTTTTCATGTCTTGAGCATTAACTTAATTTTGATTCTAATTCCACATATTGATTAAGTCATTATATTTTTAGGAGCATAATCTATGTACATATACATGTTGTATATTTACTCCCATTATGTTGCATTTTGTTCTTATTTAACATGCATTAAAAACCAAATAAAAATGCATCTTGTTGCATGAGTTATATGTTGCATTGTTTTTTTGTGTCTCTTGACCTAGATAATCTAATCATTAGCTTAACATAGATATTGGAACTTAAATTGATCAAATCGAGAACTTGTATCCTTGCGTTCGACCCTGGACTTATCCATGATAAATTAAACTAAATCCTCTTCATGGAGATAGTTTAACTTAGTTCTGATAAATTGAGATTTGACCATACTATAATTTGATCAACTTAACATAGATAAATAGTGATTCATCAGATGGCACCATTGCTAGGGGTGTGGCTCCCTCATTACCATTAATTTTGTTTGATATTAATTAAGATGATTTTTATGTTAAATAGGGCATTTGTTGTTTTGTGATTAAGTTGCATTAAGTGTTGTGTTAGGTCTTGTTATGTCTTGTCTTCTTGTGATTATCACCTTTATACATTTCTAATCATGTGTGCCTTTATGGCAGGGCCCGCGAATACTGAGGATGCTCCGGATACAGAGGCGAGGAGTCAGGATCTCTAATTGCGAGGAGCCGTAAAAGCAACTTTAATTAAATTACGGAGATTATTAACATATGTTGTATTTATTTCTCTTCATTTGTGTTGTCAATAATTTCCTTTGCAATAGTTTTTTGTTTGAGAACTCGCGGTTGTACATAAAGACTGAGACATTACTAACTTGGTGAGTTGAGCTATTTCACTCCTATCTCGAGCGGGGCTCAACTTGAGTGTTCGAAATTAGGGTTAGGTACACAGCTCTCGAGCATTATTTAATTCATATTTTTATATGCCTAATCATAGTTAGGACACACTATTTCATGTCATGAGATTCACTTCATCTCATAAGATTCAGTTATACGTACATAACATCACTTCGCTTACCACGAATTTAGTTCTATTCTCTCACGCTAATAGAAACATGTTTAGGATATGGCTTTTTAACTTGCATGCATATAATGTAGATTTAACTATCCAATCTTGCACTTGCATGAAGAGAGCTAGAGACATTGTGAGTATTTCTCTCTCAAGCATGCATCATGATTTCTGTTTGCATTAGCTTTTTCGATTCCTCCCTTGATTTATAACTTAATATTTAAATGGAATCAAGACTGGACAATAGACGTTAAATGATGAAGTGAAAACCTATTTCTCTAAAACTTGGGACCATTTAGTGCAAGTTTATTATTAATAAAATAAAGCAAAAATTGAATCTTGTATCATGGGAGAGCAACACCCACAATGTTCACATGTACTTTATTCATGTAGGAGATGTGAGAATGCATCCTTAGGATAGTGCCCAAATCCAAAACTTATAATTGTGCATAATGGACTCTATCTTGGACTATCACCAATAAAATTGAAAAGATAATTTGACCAATATTTATGCGTCTTCATTTGTCTGTTGGTGAACCTATGGGTCTTTGATTGTTTGATTCGACTTTGATGTGACTTCTTTATCACTCGCGTAAAACGTAAGACTCCATTTCCATCTAGTGGATTCAATTTATCATAAAGATTCATCTAACCCTAACCCCTTGTGTCATGATTCCTTCATCCTTAGCTCCATATTCTAATTCTTAAGCTACTCTTCAGTTTAAGCATAGGAGGAACCAAGTCCATTTCTGATTGCTCACCTCAGGTCCCTTCATATTCATTCCATATCTCCTTACTTATACTCTTCTCGATCTAAGTATAGGGGGGATCGGAGTCCATATACACTTCTATTTATTACTCATTTTTTCACCCACCTCTTGTGTCTTCCTCTTACACTTAGGTTATTTTTATACCTAAGTATAAAGGGGAACGACAAATTAGTTCATGTATATTCCCATGTATTTAGCATCAGCTATTGCTTCATATCACATAGAGCTATGAGGACATAACACAAGCTACGTATATGTTAGCCATTTGAGCCTGAGGAAAACCATTCATACAGTAAATGTTATTGTAATATTTGATTTATCAATAAACGTTGTTGATTTTTTCACTCCCTTTCTGATATTAAATGAATGAATGCACTATACGGTCCCTCTGTACAATTAGGGTTATGTACCATGGTCATCTTAATAATTATAAAGCTACCGATTCAATAATTGAATCATAGAGATTGGTTCTTGGATGAATATCTAAGGAGTTAGATTAAGGACTCATCAAGCACCGTCAAATGATTGTTAAGAGATGATCTCCAGCCTAAGTAGGAGATGGCAATCCTTTCTCATTACACTGATATCTGACCGACCTCTTGATGCAGGTCCTCTGCATGGGAATAGATATTCGGAGGTGTCATATTAGTTAGGTCAAAGAGTTGACTTAATGAGATCGATATAACCAAAGTCCTAAGTCGTATGTTGTCACGATATAGGCACACATCCTCTGATCGGAGACAAATGTGCGACTATATGTCTAAGTATGTACATTTGGCAGACCAATAGGTTGATGACCTAACCAAGGTCTATACATCAGCGAGATGGTGTGCATATGAGTAATACGATCTCTCAAAGGGATCATACAGGTTCACTTGTGAACCGGAAGATATGAGATCACTCATGAGGTATATGGACCGATCAAATTCCTTGCATGGTCATCGTGCTTTGGAAGAATGACAAGAATTTGAAGGTATGATATATGCTTTTGGAAAGCACATGATCGATACAAACTCCCAATGACCAAGAATGGGAAACTTGATGTTGAAACCCTAAAGATGACAGTGTGAAATTGATCTATATCTTCAGGTTTATCTTAGGTCTTCCAGTATGCAGGATGTACATGTATTAGGAATACTTAAGCGTGATGTGATCATAAACAATTGTATAACCATGACGCTTCCATTCTGAGGGAGTAATGAAACATGTATGAATTTTAGTGACTCCTCTCAGTAGAGAAGTAATCTAACCTTGGCCCAAGTGTTGGACATTGATCTGGATGAGATTCAGATGCAATGAGAAGATTAGATTTACGACATTGATTAAATCAAGCATCTATGAGAGGTCCATGGGATCTGGATTTGAGATGTGATCTTAATATACAAGTCACTATACGTGTAATGTGCAATCACCCAATCCTTATCTCCAAGTATTTGCGAAGAAAGCATATTATTCTTGAAAGAGATCAAGAATAATTCCATTATTGAATTATATATAAGCATTGAGAAATGGATAATTAAATGTGATTTAATTATCATGAATAATATGAATTTGATTCATATTATTTGAATGCATGAGAATGATAATCTAATATAATTAAATATGATTTAATTATTATGGATGCGAATAATGTGGATAGTACTATCCAATTATTCATATATATTATAAAAGAGAGATTATTGTGATTTATATTTCTTAATTAATTGTTGATGTGAATTGGATTCACAATGGATGATTAATTGAAAATATAATTTACATTTTGTTTTGGTATGTGAATGTGATTCACATTTTTCCAATGACATGATTGCAATATTCACAAGATAATTATGGATTATTTTTGTGAAATAATTTACAACAAGTGTTGTTGTAAATCTTGGAGATATCATGAGATAATGAAATCTCATGAGATAATGAAATCTGATGAAATATTGAGGAGATAGACCCATTCCACCCCAAAAGGGTGGATGGCCACCAATCTCCATTAGGAGTAGGGTGGTCATCCCCCCACCTTTTAGGGGGATGAGGTCAATTTCTCATTATCTCCAAGATTAATTAATTGATTTGATTCGAAATTAATTATATTAATTTATTGATATATATATTAATTTAAATTAATTAATTAATATTATGTTTTTACAACAACATCATGGTCATTGAAAGAAACATAAATCATTATCATCTATTGATCTTGTGTTGTCCATAGATTGGGATCCATGGACTCCCAAAAGCTTATATAAGAAGAGGCACCCCTTGCTCTTTGAGTTACACAACACGACAACTCTCTCTATCTCTCATTCTCACGCCAAGCCTTCTTTTTCTCCTTGAGTGGGCATCCATTCCTCTCATAAAGAGAAGGTCTCCTCCGTCGTCGCATCGTAGTTGTGTTGCTACTTCGACGACTTTTGGGTCTTCGTCTTATTTATTGCATCTCGCTCATGAAGAATACATTTGATCTCGTTGGACGATATCAGAAGATCCATTGCTTGGATCATTGACTTGGATTGTGAGAAGCACGCGACTCATCTCCGCGCTCACAAGCGTCTCCTCCGACAGTTCGAGTTTGAGACAGGAGGTCTATTCTCTTAAAGGCTCGATCACATCCACACTAGAGGTATTCCTATATCTACTATATGGTTATATGAAACGATCCAAGAAGTGTTCTTGGATCATGTGATTTCATCGATTATTTTTTTTAAATTCTGCTAAATTGAGCAACTAGTGTGACTAGTCGCTCTCGATCGTATATGATCCGATCCTCACACTTCCATGATGATCTTAGGGATTATTTCATATCCTTAAAGTGGTATTAGAGCTTTAGGTCGGAGGTTTTGCATACGATCCATAAACTTTGGAAGACTTGGACTCATTAGGGTTTGTGAAAATTTTATCGCATTTCATTCTCGCAACCCTATTTTGTGAATATTTTCGGCCCTGTTTAAATTGTTTAAACACAAAATTATTGCTTGTATTTTTTCAACGTTAATTAAGGAAAACGTGGGATTTGAGTTTGCGTGTTTTGGAATCCTATAACTCAATTTTTATGATCATTTTAATGAACATATATCCACTGTTTTGGGGATGAGGAATCTTGACATAACTAAAGAATTAGTAACTTTTTTGAAACACCTAGAAATGAATGTAAATCACTTGGGTTCTGTTATAAATGAAATTAGCAAACTTTGAAAAGTTACTTTGCAAGATTTGGATTTAAATTGATTGAGATATGTTAATTTTAGTAAATGAGGGTCATTGCTCGAAATTACATTCCTAATCAAGAACCTTGTGATTATCATTTAATAAATTAGTGAAATTAATGGTTAATTTCCTTAATAATTATGGATAAATATTTGATAAATATTTGATGATAATTATTTCTTAAATGATATTTCCTTAACAAATAATTGATTAGATATGATCTAGATCACAAATTGGTTACTCAATCTTCTTTCCAACAAACAAATTTGCTTGAATGGGATTGGGAATTTGTTTAGCAAATTTACTTATAATATAAAGCAATTATAATATAATTATATGGTATAACTTCAGTTGAAAAACCGATTAACATCTCAAATACAAAGTGGTCAATTGGCAATATCCTAACCCGAGGCGGATATGGTATCTATTCAGGGAATGTTGGGGTAGCAGGTTGCTCTATGAGCGATCTATCCTACTCCCGTCGGTAGTGGCCATGACAGCAGGTAGGGAAGGGATAGTGTTTGAGAGATCATGACATATTTTTTTAATTATTAAAATTCAAATAATACCATCCTTTCAAGTAACTGTCAAGTTTTTTGGTTGATTGAATTGGATTGATAATTGATTTAACATGACTAAATCAATTATATCCAAACTAAAACACTCTATTATGAATATATGTGTATTTTCCTTGGAAAATTAATTATATGAATGTGATTCATGATAATTAATTATAATTTGAATATAAGGTGGAGGTCACGTAAGTGACATCCATGGTCTCCTATCAAGGAGAAGGGTTCCATCATCAAGGATTGTATGTAGGAGACACCGATCCGAAGTGACGGCTAATGTATGCAAGTGCATCTTGAAAGAGTAAGGTCGTAGACGTAGTGACCCTAATATCGAGTCCTCCTATTATTGGGGTGATATTCGATTGCGTATAGCGAATTCTAATCCTATTGACGGTTGGTTCAATTAGCAATGGTTAACATCACCTTAGGGTGGTGGGCCCAGGTGTTAAAGACTAAATTGGGAAATACAAGTTGGACTTGCAAGGCGGAAAGTATTCCCGCTTCTTTTTATCAGAGTTGCAAGTTCTTATATTATTGGGATGTAACAAAGGTAAAGAGGAGATCCTAGATCTTGCTAGAGATATAGCAGTAGGTATGTCTATTGCTTTGAAAGTGATTGAGGGAATGAACTTTCAAAGTTGAAAAAGCAGAACTAATTTGAATAAAAATCCTTTAATCAAAGAAATACAATTGAATATATAATTATTTATATGTTCTAATATAGTGTATTCTTAATTTTAGAAAATGAAGTCTATGAACCCACTTCGCAGGCTCCTGGAGGTCAATCTATTGACCAGACCAAATTATTCAGATTGGACCCGAAATTTACATTGTGTCCTATCCGCTGAGTGCATCTCTTATGTGTTGTCAAAGGACAAGTACACAAATCTCAAGATTCCGGAAGAAATTAATTTTAATAAAAAATATGATGAAGATCATAATTTGTCAAGGTGTTACATTCTGGGTTCATTATCCAATGCGCTTCAAAAGCAACATGTGAAGATGAACACTTGCCATGATATAATGGTGAATATTAGAGAAATGCTTGTTGTTGTAAACTGCACATAACGTTATAATATAATTAAAGAACTTATTCACTGCAAGATGCCGGAGGGGACCTCTTCAGAGAACATGTACTCAAAATGTTTGGATACCTTTCTAAGCTGGAAACCCAGGGGCTGACATGGATGCAGATATGCATGCTGACTTCATTCTGATGTCGTTCCCTATGTCTTTCAACAACTTTGTCGTTCTGTACCACATGAACAAAGTTGATTATACTAACGTTGGGCTATTGGCTGTATTATAGTCTGCAGAAGACGTAATGAAAAAGGACAACCCCTATAGCAATGCAATGTTTGCACAAGTCAAAAGAAAGCACGGTCGGAAGCAAGGTTCTCAGAAGGGCCCGACCCAGAAGAGAAAGAAGAAGAGTCAATACCTCGGCTCATCTTCCAATGCATCCACTTTAATAACGTCGAAGAAAATCGATGCATGTCTTCACTGCAAGAAACCGGGCACTGGAAGCGTAATTGCCTTGATTACCTGAAGTCGGTCAACAAAGGTAAAGCCACGGCAGGTATGAAATCTACTTTCATCATTGAAACTAATTTTCTCATTGGACGAGAAGGAAGTTGGGTTATAGATTATGGTGCTTCTGTTCATGTATGCAATTTGTTACATCTATTTCAAGAAACTAAGAGTCTTGATGAAGGGGAGATAGTCATCCGTAGGGGATTGATGCAAGTGTTGCAGTAGTCACCGTCATGACCTACCGCTATCATTATCTAGTGAAAGAGTGCTAGTACTTAAAGAGTGTCTTTATGTACCTGAAGTCAGAAGGAATTTAGTATCTATACCTAAGCATGTTAGAAGTGGATATTCATTCCTTTTCAATAATAAACTAGTCATAGGTCGTTATGATAAGATTATTGTGGAGGGTGTTTTGACTTCTAGAAGGAATTTAATATCTATATCTAAGCTTGTTAGAAGTGGATATTCATTCCTTTTCTGTAATAAACTAGTCATAAGTCATTATGATAAAATTATTGTGAATGGTGTTTTGACTTCTAGCGGACTCTATGAATTGTGCATTAATCAACATGTCATGAATTCTACTACCACTAATAAAAACCCTAAAAGATCTAGGGAGGATGGAAATCATTCAAACATGATTTGGCATCAAAGTCTTGGTTATTTATCTGTTGATAGAATCAATAGATTGATAAAGGATGGACACTTAAATTTTCTACGGGTTCAATCTTTGCCTACTTACGAACATTGTATTTGAGGTAAAATGACTATGATGCCTTTTCATAATAAGGTTATACGATGCGAAGGTATTCTTGATCTAATACATACCTATGTATGTGGTCCCTTCAGTACCATGACCCGAGATGGATATCGATATTATTTGACATTTATTGATGACCATTCACGATACAGGTTTATCTTCCTGCTACGTCATAAATACAAATCCTTTGAAAAGTTGAAAGAGTTCAAGGCTTTGTTGAGAACCAAACCAATATGAAGATTAAATAGATTCAATCTGACTAAGGTCGTGAGTACCTCTAAGATGAATTCAAGAAATACCTTAGAGAGAATGGAATTGTCTCCAATCTCACTCCTCATGGACCCAACTCCCCCCCCCCCCCCACAACTTAATGGTGTTGTTGAAAGACACAACATGACCATCATGGATATGGTCCGTTCAATGATGAGCAAAGCACATTTACCTCTTAGTTTGTGGGGATATGCAGTACAGACTGCAACATAAATCCTGAACAAGATTCCTAGCAAGTCTGTACCTAAGACTCCTCATGAGCTCTGGTATGGAATCAAACCCAATGTTAAACACTTGAGAGTTTGGGGTTGCTTGGTCCAAGTGAAGAACATGGATGCAAGTACGCTAGAATCTCGCACTTGAGAGTGCTACTTCATTGGGTATGTAAAGGATGGTATTGGATATCAACTTTATGACCCTGAGACCCAAAAGGTGTTTGTCTCAAGAGATGTGAAATTTCTGGAGGATGAATTCTTTAAAGGTCAAGACAAAATGAGGTAGAGGAACTCATTGAATCCCCTGAGGATTGTGAGCTTCCTGAACCAGAAACTGAAGAGATAAATAAAGATGAAACACCCATACCTCTTCGAATGAGTTCGAGGGCGGTTGCACCACCTGAAAGGTATGGATCCCATGTATCTGGTGAAATTGACAATGATCCTTCTTCATTTGATGAAGCACTCGTAGATCATGACATGGATAGATGGATGCTAGCAATGAAGTCAGAGATTGACTCCATGCATAAGAATGATGTATGGACCCTAGCGGATCCACCTGAAGCGGTAAAACCCATTGGGTATAAATGGATCTTCAAGAGAAAGAGGGGACCCGATTGGAAAGTAGAGACTTTCAAGGCACGACGGCTCATAGCCAAAGGCTGCACACGGAGAGAAGGCATCGATTATGATGAGATGTTCTCTTATGTGGTTATGCTTAAGTCCATCAGGACACTGCTAGCTATAACTGCATCTCTTGACTACGACATCTGACAGATGGACGTCAAGACAACTTTCATCAATGGATACCTCGAGGAGGATATCTATATGGAACAGCCCTAGGGATTCATGACCAACAAAGGTAAAGTATGCAAGATTAATAAATCCATTTATGGGCTCAAACAAGCTTCTCGTAGCTAGAACATCATATTTGACGAAATCATAAAGAGTTGTGATTTTGTGCAGAATCCTAATGAACCTTGTGTGTACAAGAAGCTTAGTGGGAGCGCCATTGTATTCATCGTTCTTTACGTAGATGACATCCTTATCATTGGGAATAATACAAGGATGATGACCAACATTTAGACTTGGTTGTCCCATATCTTCGAGATGAAAGATCTTGGAGAAGCCTCTTACATATTAGGTCTGAAGCTGTTCAGAAATCGAGAAAAGATAATATTAGGATTATCACAACATGGGTACATTAAAAAAATTCTTGAACATTTCTGTATGGATAGTTCCAAGAAAGGTCTCCTCCCTTTAAGACACGGTACCCAACTGTCTAAAGGGATGGCTACTCAAATTGTTGAGGAAAAGAAAGCCATGGCTGGATGCCCCTATGCATTAGCTATATGAAGCTTAATGTATGCCATGATGTGTACAAGGCCATGGTAACTCGTTACCAATCCTTCTATGGAGAACAACACTGGAATACAGTGAATAACATTTTCAAGTATCTAAGATGGACGCAAGATTACATCTTAGTCTATGGAGATGGTAATCTCCAAGTCTTCAGATACACAGATTCAGACTTCCACTCATATATTGATGATCGAAAGTTGACATCAAGAGTGTTCCTGTTGAACGATGGTGTTGTGAGATGGAGAAGCAAGAAGCAGGACACTACAACTGATTCAACAATAGAAGCTGAATACATTGCCGCATCGGATGCTGCAAAGGAGGCAGTGTGGTTGCGCAAGTTCATCCTAGAACTTGGCATAGTTTCCTTTGATACTCCCATCCTGCTACTCTGTGATAACACAGAAGCCATTGCCTAGGTGAAGGAACCTCAGATGGCATCAAAAGAGCAAGCACGAGGAAAAGAAATACTACATCATTTAAGAGGTTCAAAAGCATGGTGACATCATATCACCAAGGTGCCTCTTCCGACAACATTGCTGATCCTTTTACCAAACCTTTGACACAGAAGATTTTGACCAACATGTAATGAGTATGGATTTAAGGATTGCACCTGAAGGGTTCTAAGGGCTAGTGGGGAGATTGTTATCCATGTGAGCCAGAGGTGAACCATTCCTATAATAAATGTTATTGTATATTTGATTTATCAATAAAATTTATTGCTTTTTTCACTCCCTTTCTGAGATTAAATGAATGAATGCACTATAAGGTCCCTATGTACAATTAAGGTTATGCACCATGGCCATCTTAAAAATTATACAGTTGTTGATTCAATAAGTGAACCATAGAGGCTGGTGCTTGGATGAATATCTAAGGAGTTAGATTGAGGACTCTTCAAGCACCGTCAAATGATTGCTAAGAGATGATCTCTAGCCTGAATAGGAGACGGCAATCCTTTCTCATTAGGTTGATATCTGACCGACCTCTTGATGCCGATCCTCTGCATGAGAATAGAGATTCAGAGGTGTCAGATTAGTTAGGTCAAAGAGTTGACTTAACAAGATCGAGATAACAAAAGTCCTATGGCATATGCTGTCACGATATAGGCACGCATCCTCTGACCAGAGACAAATGTGTTATCTTATACCTAAGTATGTACATTTCACAGACCAATAGATTGATGACCTAACCAAGGTCTATACACCGGCGAGATGGTGTGCATATGAGGGCATATGAGTAATACGATCTCTCAAAGGGTTCATACAGGTTCACTTGTGAACCGGAAGATATGAGCTCACTCATGAGTTATTGGGATCGAACAAATTCCATGCATGGGCGTCGTGCTTTAGAAGCATGACAAAAATTTGAAGGTATGCCATATGCTTTTGGAAAGCATATGATCAATACTAACTCCCAATGACCAAGAATGAAAAACTTGATGATGAAGCCCTAAAGATGATAGTGTGAAATTGATCTATATCTTCGGGTTTATCTTAGGTCTTCTAGTATGCCGAATGTATATGTATTAGGAATACTTGAGGGTGATGTGACCATTAATGATTGTATAACCACGATGCTTCCATTCCGAGGGAGTGATGAAACATGTCTGGATTTTAGTGACTTCTCTTAGTAGAGAAGTAATCTGATCTTGGTCCAAGTAGTAGACATTGATCTGAATGAGATTCAGATGCAATGAGAAGATTAGATTTATGATGAATCCTCATTCATCACTCTTTATTCTTTTATTTTAGCTAATTATCTTGGCAAAGCATCATGCATATAATTGTAAATACAATAAATTAGCAATAAGCATGCATTTGTTAATATTTAATAATTAGTATTTATTTGTGAAAATATAAAAGAATAAAGAACAAAAGAAAAAGAAGGAAATATTTAGAATAAATATTGAGCGACCTGAACCCAAGAGAGGGTCCAGTATGGGCGTGATCGCCAAATAAATAAGTAGAGAGAGATAGAGCCACTCTACCTAGTACATATTTATCACCTATTTGTATATAATTTATTTCGACAAAAATAAAAATAAAAAGTTGCTTTTATTTTCCTTGTATATATAAAACAAAAATTAAAAATAAAATAAAATTCTCTCTCACCTTGTATGTAACACATGTAAATATGTATCACTACCTATTTTATACTTGTAAATAACCAATAAAAATAAAACAACTATTATTTTATACTTCAAATATTATGTTTTAAATAAATAAAATATAAAATTGAGGTATTTGTGCAAAAATAAGAAAATAAAAATAATTGTACAGAATTCATAGGTATTTTATACCTGTATATAATATACTATACTGTATATATCATAAATTATTTTTCATAAAAGTAAATAAAAATCACAGAAAAATAGTTTGAAAAATAATAAATATTTTTCATTTTGAATACTTTTTAATTTAAAATCATTATCTATTTTTAATTGATTTTACTATTTTTTTAACTTCCTATTTTCTGATTGGTCCAGGGATGTTGACCCCGGTCAACTACCCCTCCGGACCTTCCCTTGTGCGGATCCGGGTTTTCGCTCTCATTTCTCCAAATTATATCGACCGGATCTTGCACCCTCTTGCCCCGATTTTGGCGCCACATCTCCCCAGTGGATCAGTGATCCTCACGGATCCCTAGGGAGTCGCGGATCGATCTCAGTTCACCGCATTCTCTGATTCTTCCAAGCTTCCTGGGACTTGCTATAAAGCTTCTCATTTGCTCTCCTAGCCTCCTAGCTCACGCTGCACACCCTTTTGATAACCTAGAACGCTTCGCCTTGGTGATAGCAACCGGAGGCTGCCTTCGATCGTCGGAAAGGTGTTGTCCAGCCGACGCTCGCCTCTCGTAGCCGAAACACCGTCGTGACGAAA